>LR751902.1:0-76173 GCA_902729485.2 Mus minutoides | reverse complement strand
TAGAATACAGTTAACTCAAATACTTCTTCTATGAAAGAATTGTATGTTCCCATTAACAAACTTCATGAATAGCAAAACCATTTCCTTGATTGTCTCTTGCCCCCACTTCTCTCTCATTAATGACCAGTTCCTACAGTAAGTATGTATAAAGTAAGAATCCTATACACTCCACAAATGTAACTTTATGTGATGTTCAATAATGGAGACACTGTGGGCACAGAAAATCCACAGGAAATTCTGCAGAGGATCCTGAGGGAATTTCACTTGAGCTCAGAGAGCTCCAGCTGTCTCTTGCCATTGCATGCTTCCTTTAGGCTGTAAGAAGATACCTAAGAATTTTACTCCTTCCCAATTTAAAGTATGGAATAAATGCACATACACAATGCATGTCTGCACACATACATATATTCTCTCAACTGATGTCTTCAAATGGTCAACTTCAACATCTAATACAAAGGCTTTATCTATGAATTTGTAACCAATATTTTCGAACTGGCAAGTATCTATCAATATAAATAAATTTATTTACACTCATGTGATGGTGATTGCCATTATTAGGAACTCCACCTATTCAAAGTCAGTCTGAATGTTGAAAAATGGGAATTTTCATTTTGTTTCTCCAAGAGAGGACTCACATAAACTTGTAAAGGGATCCTGATGGAGACAGCCCCTGTCAGTTAACTCTGCAGACTAAAACAGAGATATTAAATCTGCTGATTTATTGTCTTTCATATGAAACACCACCCACCAAGCCTTAGAAAGGACTATAACACTTTATGTAGCTTATGCAAAATATCCATGGAATGAGCATTTGTCAAAAATATAAACAAACATTCTGCACACTAGCTTTGCTTAGCATTTCCTCTTCGTCTAGGTAGCTGGCTTGCAACAATTAATGAAAACCCCGTGCAGCTGTTGTACAATCTCTATGACACAATCTGTAAAGTGAGTTGAAGTTTAAAGCTGTTGTTTGTGTTTTAAATTGAATTGCTTCTGAAATTTTATCTCCCATCTCTGTTTAAAAAAAAAATTAACCATTTGTCCCTTTTGCTTAAAGGCTGGCAGTGAGGTTGGTCCTGTGGTTCATGGAGAAGCAGCTCTCTACATTTCAGTTTGCCAGTTTGGTCCAGGAGACAGAAAGGCAAAAGTCTTACATCATATCAAGGCTATACATCAATCATTACAAGTCCTATGACGGTTGTCACAGACATCGACACTTCAGCTGCTCAATTAGAGAGGCCCAATGTTGACTTTCTGCGTATGAAACATTCATGAGAGACCCTAAAGGTTTTTTTACCCATACTCATTTCCTTATCTTTAAAGCAGTAATCTGTAATCCAGGGCCTTACCTGAGCTCACTTACATTGATAACCCTATTACTTTAAAACAAAATGATCGAGGTATGCTCTAGTGGAAATACTTTGGAGAATATCGGATAGAATGGTCACTCGGTTTTGTCTATTATTGATGGGATGATCATATCCTTCCTTGGAGGGACAGATACCTTCCTCATCATGTGGAGGGAAGAAAGATGTACATAAGCCAATAAGATGAGCATGCACAAAACCTAGGAGAGTATAAGCATTCAATGATAATTATTCTCTCTTCTTCTTTTCTTTCTTATAGTTTTGTAAGTTTTATACATGTTATTAAGGTCATTGTAGGAGATGTGACTTCTTGGCTGTGTTCAACATAAATGGAGAAATATTTAACAAGAAGCAAGGTGGTGCTGCCTGGTTTGTCTCATCCTCATTATCTTGCCTAAGAGCTCTGTGAAAATCGTTGTAAGCTATTCATGAAATCAGGACAGGCTGGGAATTCTGGAGTCTTATCCATTGTAAGTGATGTCCATGACCCTATCTAATCCTTAAGCCAACACTAGAGAGAAGATTTTCTGACATATACAAGCATGCTTCCAATGTAATACGGGGGAAGCTAATGATGCATTGCGATCATGGCACAGGGTGGTTTTGCAGTCCTCTGAATGACAGATAATTGAATGTCAGCAAGCAGAACTGAGAAAATTTGACGCTCGTGATAAAACAGCACTGTAGCAACAACAGCTGTGTCATCCCACGGGAAAGGAGGGGGGAGCTCTGCATAAGTGTTGAAAAGGGAAAGCTGCTGTGTATGCTGAAGGGTGAGGAAGTACTTCCAGTGTTCAGGAAGTCAGTATTTTGATCAAATTAGTTCTGTCAAATATTAGCAAGGCCACTCTATGTTCAAGTTGACAAGACACATAGGCATGTTTCTAAGAAAAGGCAATAACCTAAGCCAAGTCAAGGAAATGTGAAGCCCCATCCTTCTACCAAAGAATTCTCTTGGACCACACAGTGTGCCATCAAAGGTTAGTCATTATTTGTAAAAGATGCTGTAGAAGAATTTTTATACCCCTTCTGGTCTTCAAAAAACAAATTTGGGGGACAGTGCTTCTTAAAAATATTTGGGTATCAAGTTTCTACAGGATTAGGCATATCCTTTCCCACTGAGTCCAGACAAGGCAGTCCTCTGGTACATATGTGCTGGGACCTCAGACTAGCCTGTATATGCTTTTGGCGGTGGCTTAATTCAAGAAGAGGGGATGGCCCAGGGGGTACTTTCTCAGAGGCAAAAGGGAGGATGGGGGGAAGAACTCTGTGAGGGGGACCAGGAAGGGACAACTTTTGGGATGCAAATACATAAAATAATTCATTAATAATAATTTAAGAAATGTTGGCAGTAGATTTGAGAATCAGAACTCTGGGCAGAATAGTCACTGGGCTTTATATATTGTTGATGAGGTGATCATATCCTTCCTTAGTTGTATAGGAAGAGATAGCTATTGTCCTCATCTTATGGAGGAAAGACAGATGTATACAAGCCAATAAGATGAGCACGCACAAGCATGGAAGGGTGTAAGCACCCAATGAAAATTAGTTTATCTCCCTCTATTCCCCTCATTTCTTGTAGTTTTGTGAGTTTTATAAAAGTTGTATAAGCCTTCTTTCAAGACTAGGTCCACACAGACTCCTAAGTCATGACTAATTCCTTGCATCTGAGAAAATGTATGGCAGAAAATTTGGTACAATTTTACCCCAAAATAAATATATAATGTTACAAATAAAGCCTTTGTTCTATAGACAGTCCTCAGAGGTAGCTTTATATAACAAATATGTCAAGGTACAGTTAGATAGTGCGTAGAGCAGAAGCCACAGAAAGTTCTCTTGTGGGAGAACAACAACAACGACACCAACAGTTACTTTCTTCACATCCAAGGGTGGATCTAGCCAAAGCATGACTCATATTTGGCTAGAAAGATTTTTCTTTGAGGAAACTGTTCATGGATAAAATACAAACTCTGCAGACCGATGAACAGAGTCACAGTCAAGGTGTCTCAGTCACATGAAAGTGACTGAGTGACATGAACAGACATTTTTGTACTGTCTGGTCACCAGCTCCGTCTATTGGCAAGGACCTGTTCTCTCTTCATATGGCTGTTTTGGTAAGAATTACCTCATTTTCAAATTATTCTCTTATCATCAGTTCCTGGAATGAGACATCTTAAATATGCTGTGTATGCTGTCATGGTAAAGAAAAAAATGTTTCCTTTCTCGTTATTCACAGAGAGTCATGCTTGTTTGTAATTAATTGGAAGATAAAGTGTTAAATAGGAAACCAGACCAAAACTGCTCTGTTTTCAGGTGAACAAAGACTTAAATCCACCAGCAAGCATAAGCAAGCAAGGCCTACAAGGCTCAACTGCAATAAGGAAGTTGGTTTATGTTCTTTGAATGACCTCTATGGGCAATGGTCTACCATGGCTCATGGTACAAACAATAGAGTCACACCCAGAGATCTGAATTCTTACACTGTTCCTCACAACTGGCCTGTGAGAGTTATCAGATAGGCAATCTGTCTCCTAACATTTATTTTCTTACTAAAAGGATTGCAGCAGACCATGGTCTTTAAGCATTCTCCAGCAATACCTAAGGATTGGTGTACTTAACATGAGAATTCAGTTCAGATATGCAAACATCCAGCTTCACACAGCTGGCCTATGTTATCCTTAGGTCCGTGTAAGTAAGGGTTTTACTCTATTTTTTTCCCATCAGAAGCACTTTATGCCCTGTCTTTTTCTGCCAGGTCTGGGACAAGCCTTCATCCATCTCCAACCCTCAAGTTGCTTATATCATTTCCTCCTTTTAACTCTGTGTCTGCTTTGGAATGGTTTAGAATCTATTTCTTAGGATATTTCATCCAAGTGACTATTGTTTTTATATTTTAAGTTCTTTTCTACTCTTCAAAACCATTTCTGCTTTAATTATATCAACTTCTCTCATTTAACTCTGTGTTCCGGGAATGTTCAATGGTTAAGCATATATATATATATATATATATATATATATATATATATATATATATATATTACAGCATGTTGGGATTCAATTGCTTCTCCTTCCTTAACTGAAGAAAACAAAAATCTAATTGATTACTACTATGATCAGGTTTTTAAAAATGTAGCATTATTAAAGAACTGAAACCATACATAGAATGAAGTGCATTAGGCTTCCTCCTTTTCAATTAAATCCCTGCCACCCATAGCTTAAGATTAAGAAGAAAACTCCCTGATCATCCAAATCAACACCTCCATTGGGAGGGTCATAGAGAGCTGATCAGACTGCTACACGCTGCCAGGTAAACATTGAAGATATTTCACCAAGGTGGTGTCTCTGTGCAGCTAACTATGCCTCCCGGGTGTGGGAATCCATGCAGATGAATTTGATGAAATCAGAATGTGGTTGGGTTTAACTCTACTCATGGGCCATGACAGCAGTCATGGGCATGACATCATTACATGTTTTCAATCCTGGTTACCTGTGAGAGTCTGTGAGGAAGGCTTGCAGTATGCACTTCAGCACAGGGCGGGACACAGACACTTCCAAAGGCCACCCAGAGCTGAAGAACAGAAGCCCAGTGGTAGCTCGGTTCCCTGAGTTATCGTCTGGTGATTCAAATGCAGTCATTTTCAAAAGCCTTCCATTCAAATGCTATTAAAATGGAAAATTTAAGCTACTATGGAGAGAAATTCAGTCACCAAATTTGGTATTATTTTCATAGAACCTAATGGCTTAACTTGATGAAATATTTTTCTTTAGACTTCGTAGTATTTTTCAAATTTCCACTTTTGTTGTGCTTCCATTGGGTTACAAGCAGCCAGTTTCAGGGTCTTCTGAGAGAAATTCCCTTCCATACATAATAACTGATGATAGTTTTCAAAAACAATGTGATCCACCTGAAGAGAAAGAGGAGATGGGAATAAACTACAGACTATACTTGACAACAGAGATATGAAGATCTAATAAGCAAATTCTGTTTTCATTCCCCCAGGAACTCTCTTGAATTAAATTAGTGATATGAGCACAAGCTTTGGAAGATATCAAATTTGTCTCTGTCCCAAGCTAAGTGATCTAACTTCTCTGCACTGTAATGCTTTCATTCATCAGGAAGCAAATGTGATATGGTTGATAACTACATTACTTAAAGGAAAAAAAATCTGGTTGTCACTTAGTCTATTGGGTGGCTACTTCATTGATGGTGGCAAACAAAAAAAAATCATGTAGTATGACAGAGAGCAAGCTTGTTAATTTATTAATCCAGCTCATGTCATAGAATGTTCACTTGTATTCGCAAATGCTAGAAATGACACATTTTGTTTGTGGGCTCATTATCTGATAATATAGAATGTCCAATGTCCAGTGCTCAGATTTAGTTAGAAAAAGACAAGGGTATTCCAGATAATCTTAATATTGATGAATATTTACTAAAAGTGAGAGATAATCTACCTAGGACCAACTATGGCTTTGTAGTGTTTAACTTGTAAATCTCAATTTTCCATAAATATGGCCATGACAAATTTAGTTATTAATAAATTAGTTTAATATAATTTAATAAGTTAGTTAAATATAGTTTAATATAATATATAATAGTATAATTAATTTTTTTACCCAGAAAGGGGATGCTTTTATGCTAAGACATTTTAAAGGTACTTCCATAAAATATTATGACTCTTACAAAACCCTGGAAATATGATGCTTGCATATATATATAAGGTTGTGCAAAGTAGGTGGCCTTGAAGTAAGTCATTCAACATTCTCTAGACAGTGTTCTGTGGCAAATGACAGAGGTAACTAAATCACTTTGTCTCCATCAAAAGACACAGAAGTACCAGTGATAGGGAGAACTTCTATCCTCCAAATCTGGCTCTCGAGTGAGAGTCAAAGTCCAGAGCATCATGGGAGGACTGTCTAAGGAGCACTTAAAAATAAAAATTTAGAAGTGTGTATTTTTAACTAGTAATTGTTTTCTAGAGTCAAACTCTGCAAAGAAGGAGGTTCTTGCTATGCATAGTCCTTCTCCATTTCTCTTCTTTAAGGCTTACATATCTTAGGGACTGCTCTAGTTATGTTTGGAATGCTATCCCAAGGCTGAAGAGTTAAAGACCTGGTCCCCGGGGTGGAATTATTAGAGGATGATAAAATATTTGAGAGATGAGGCTTCCTGGCAGATCCTCAGGTCAAAAAACAACAAGGCAAACCTAAGATGAACTCTGACCTCTAAAACAGAGCTGGTTCACCCTCTCCCATTTAATTATCTAAGGTATTTTTCTAAAATGGTAGCAAGGGGCTTAAGAGAATTTGTATGATAATTGTCAAAAGAAAAAAAGAAAAAGAGAGACAGACAGACACACACAGAGAGAAAGAGAGTGGGAGAGAGAGAGAGAGAGAGAGAGAGAGAGAGAGAGAGAGAGAGAGAGAGAGAGAGAGAGAGAGTCAATTGTCAGTTACAGGCCATCGATCTCTGGCCATCTACATACATCTCAACACAGAGAGGCTGAAATGCAAAAGACAATGATGTAGCAAACGACAGATTCCTGGTTTCTGTTATTGTATTTTCTTACTTCTTCCTAATCAGCTTCCTGTGTAAGACTTACTCTTACACATTCCCTCACTGTAAATCCTGTCCAACTTTCACTTTGCACACAAAGAATGTTTTGATTCCCACTGTCCCCCTTTCCTTCTGGCCCTCTTGTTTCCTCCTTCAGTTTGGTATGTTAAGGGAGTAGGAGGTGGGATGCAATTTAGCTGACAGATAATCATGACATTTTCTCAAACGTGAAAAATAAAAATAGAAGTTTATACATTAGTCATTCTCTATTTGGTACTATTAATGGACAATAATCAGAATCAATAAGGAGAAATTGTATATATATATATATATATATATATATATATATATATATATATATATATATATATATATATTGCTCCTGAGCTAGGAGCAAAAAAGAATGTCTGAATACATCAGCAAGAGAAGGGCACTCTAACCAGTGGGGCACCCCCAAAATAAAATGAATTTTTATTGGCTCTGTGCAGAATCATGATTTCTATATTGCCTGGTGACTTTAGTTTCATTTCTGTTTCTGTGATAAAATACCAATAAAAACAACTTGTTGCTTTCACCTCACAGTTCAAGATGACATCCCACAATGGGTGTGTATTTTCCCAGTGACAGGAGCTTTTTGGGACTAGTCACATTTCATGAAAAGAGATTCAGAAATCAATGTTACGTATTTCTCAGCTCACTTTACTTCATATAGCCCTTTTAAGGAATAGTCTCTCACAAGAGGAAGCTAGGTCTTTCCCCACCAATTAACATAATCAAGACTGTCTCCACCTAGGCATGCTCTGGTGCTAACTGTAACCACAACACCAGTGCCTGCAAGACATGCTAGTGAGATGACAGAAATCTGAGAAGACAGTCTTGAGACTATTGCTGTCATTTCAAGATTCTTAGGCAAAGCTTATGACCTGGAGTTTGCTTCAAACAAGACTGGGAGAAACTGAATGGACTTTGAGATTGAATGCAGCAGCACCGGGGTAGCTTGTTAAGATGACCATTTTGGTGCAAACATTCTCAGCAAGGTGATGTGTTATCACCAAATGCAAAGCTGGCAAGAGACAGCACAGTCACCCTCCCTTACTCAGTCCCTGCAGTGCCTGGAGAGTCTTATCTGTGGACCCACACTGAGATAAAGAAATGACCCCTTTCCCGGAACAAGGGCAAAAAGGGGAACTGGAATCATTCTAGACAGCAACATTCGTAGGAAGCATACAGTTCCTTGCTTTTCCCACGTGTTCTACCTCTAGACTCTTCTGGTAACCAATGGGAATAAGTTTCAGCAATACTCATGACATTGTTGTTTATTTAAATGAATGCTACAATCTAGGATGTTGGTACCAATATAGCTGGAAGAACTGGAAAAATTTTTGAAAAGAGAGCAAATAAAATTCAACTCCAAAATGGGGCAAAAATGGTCTTTATGCCCTTGAGTGAAACTTCACACTATCTCTGTTGTTACAGAAGGCATTTAAGGCTTCGGACTGGGGAAGTTGATAATGAAAGTGTTATGTCCCTTTGACTGAAAGTTGACTTTGTAGTAAAGGGTGGGACAGGTTTTGCTTACCAGCTCTGGATGAAAGGCCGATGCTGACTTGTGCAGCCATTTAAGCCTGTTGTTTCTGTTGTCACAAGGGTACAGCCTCAGGGATCCTTTATCAGGGATGGGTGCCACACACCACTCTCTGTGCTTAATAAGTCTTACCCAGGTATAATTAAATTGTTGAAGCTGTAGGGAATGGGAACAGGACAGGCCCATTCAGTAAGCAAGCAGAGGCAGGGGAAGTTGCCAAACTTTTGATCAGCAATAGGTGAGACCAAGTGAACTCTGACCCAATGAGGTATGTGCATTATTTTATCTGCCCACTGTCATACTTTTCACTGTTATGTTGGAGAGGAAGACAATCTCTGTGGGTTTCAGTAATGATTTTCATGTGTCTAGCATACGGTACGCTCTCAATAAATATTACCGGAAGCGGTGTTTGTTGCTAGTACACTAAGTATATCTCTGAATATGGATGTTATTTCCAGTGTTATGAGTTACAGGCAATCTGGGTGCTAAGAATTGGAATGTGTAAATCGCCATGCAGTTAAGATCCATCAGTGGCTTTATGTGGACCAAAGCCTAGCCTTAGATTTCTTCAGTGGGAATTACCGTACCTTCTTCTTTCAGATTCTTACTTGGACACAGATTGACTTATTCTAATGGATGGAAAGTTATTGAAATGTGTCTTTGCCACCATGTAACATCTCCTGATTCATGGGATCAGCTCCTAGATAGGGCAAGTTCAGACTGGAGGAGTTGACAGGGTCTGAAATAAGTATCACTTCAGGTAATTTAATAGTGTTTGCAATCCTTAAAAATAATTTGACAGTGATTTGAAAATAATTTAAGGTTGGTTGATTCATTTATCCTAAAGCTCTGGTCCTTGTAAAATTTGCCATGGAGAGGGGCAGGGGAGTCCAGGACAAAAAAAACATTGCAATGCGTTTCCTCTATGAATCATGTCTAATGTAACTGGAGGATCTTTTATCTGCGGTATTAAACATTGAACCAAGGACTTTACACATGAGAGGGAAGTGTCCTATCACTGTGCTTGCTATATGTCCTATCCTTTTTGTTCAATTTATTTTGAAACAAAGCTTACCATGTAAGCCACTATAGCTTTTTATTTGGTATGTAGTCTGGGAAAGCCCTAAAGTCATTATTTTCTTGGCTCAACCTCTCTAACAGCTGGAATTGTAGGCCTGTGTCACTATGACTAGCTTCAGGTTAAGACTTAATTTAGACTATAAGGCTATACTAAAGAAAAGGTAGCAAGTCTTGCCACTCAAAGAATAGTCCCTGAATCAACATCTTTTCACCCAGACACTTGTGAGAAATGCTGCAACTCAGCCCCATTATGAACCTCGTAAGTCACTCTCACCTAACAAACTCCCAAGGTGATTTGTGTGGGTATCAGTGTCTGAGAAGCCTGGTAACAGACTAGGAGGTTATATAGTTACTAAGATAAGTGGAACATTGCCGTAGAAAGAGTTTAAAAGTAAAAATCTAGGAAGACTTGTAGTTAAAGTAAGGGACAGGAATTGAGGGTGAGGCTAAGTATTTCATCTTTTCTGAGTTGTTTTAGATGAACACAAATCCAGTATTAAACCTTATCAATTCTGACCCAATCAAACTAAATTCCTCAACATTCCTGTCCTTTTTATTACTCAAACAAACCACTAGCAAGAGAAGCTCAAGAGGTTCAAGAGGGCCAAAGTGTGATGGAGTTTTCTGGGAGGAGGTGGCTCTATTATTCAGACTTTGGTCCCCCTTCTCAATTCATTGGTATTCAGGAACAGAAGTTGGGTTTTCAGTGAAATACTGATTTTACAGGTATGCTAAGTTCCTACGGTGATCATTTTAAAGGAGTAAATTATTGAATATTTTAATAAAGTTCAGACTAATTCTGTAGTTTGTTCTTCTATAATTTATGACTTTCTCCACTATGAATTGTTAATAAGCAAAAGTTACTTCTTTGAGTTTATTCTTTAAACTTATCATCTTCTCTCTTTCCTAGTTATGAATATGTTTCCTTGGCTTCAGGTTTACGATCCACAGAAGATTTACACTGACAGACATGCCTTCTATTCTAAGGGCAACTTGGGAATAAGATGTAGCAATGGGATATGCTTGAAAATATAAGCCACCATGCTTAAATCAGGACAAAGAAATAATTCAGCAAGCCAAGGACATCATTGCGAAAGGATCTGTCTACCAAACTGTGATCTGCTGTCTGGGGGGAATGGTTTGTACACATGAATTAGTGTTCCCAGGAATTCGATTTAGCATCCAAAGCAGATACCATTCTCGACTGGATGCAGGTGCTGGCGAGGGAGGGGTAACCACTTGGATTTTGCCTACATCACAGAAGGATGTGCTCTGATTTTTGTGGTTATTTTATCGAAAGTTTTTTTTTTTTTTTTTCATCAAGGATCGTGGTTTATGGGATGCTTCCTTTAAAATTCAGAAGAAAGAGAAAAGTTGGGGAGAGGAATGGAATCAGAAAATAAAGCTGACTCCTCAGGATGACAACTCAGAAGCGTGGTCTCTATATTATCTGTTGATAAACTTTAAATTTTATTATTCTAGTTGTATGTGACACATAGGCATGCTTGTCATAGCTGGTTTATAGAGGTCAGAGGAATAGTGTGAAACTGATTCTTTTGGTACATATTCATGTGGATCTCAGGGATTGATCTCACATTCTATAGCAAGCCCCTTTACCCACTGAGCCATTTTGCCAGCTGTATTTTGGGCATTTTTGTCTTTATCACTATATCCAACATCTACAGAGTACCCACCATTCGATAGCGCTTATCAGTCCCTGTGTGTTGCCAATTCATTTCAGATAGGCACTATCTTCACTGCTTCTTACAAAAAAAGTTTAAGACTTTGTGTATGTTGAGCTAGTTTTACATGGATAAAAGCCAAGAATAAATCTATCACAGAGCAAGGACTTCAGTAACAACAACTTTTTCTGTTACTGCTTCTCTGTTGACTGGCACTTCCTTATACCAGACTATTGATTCCACTGGCCTTAAGAAATCTATGGATTTCTCCTTGATGGAGGTCAGTTGTCATGTGGGCAACAAGCACGCTAATCACTATTCATGACCGCTACAAAGAGACAGAGAACCCAGGCTGAGCCTACCTGGCTGCTCCCATCGCAGTCCTCGAGGGTGACTGTGATATTTTCAATGGAAACGCACTTGCCCAGGGCCATATTGATAAGCTACGAAGCAAAATACAAAATGAGCATTAAGGACTGACATATCTTAATGTACAATGAAACATTCAGACACATTTAGAAAATACAAAGTAGAAGATCATAAGGTTAAAAGATGGTGGATAGATTAGCAAAAGTCTGCACTATATGATTTTCTTGGTCACTTCTCTAAAAGAGACACAGTGTCACTCTGTCACGGCACAGCTGTCAGTTTAAGCCTGTGATTCAGTCGCAGTAGCAATGGACATTAGCTAGTCATTAACTCTTTGCTGGAATGCGGAATGGAAGTGAGCAATGGAGTAGACAGTAAGGATTTGGGAGGGGAGGGTTCAAATTGATCCCAATGCATATTTTAATAGACAGTGTCCACACCTTCCATTTCAAGCCAAGAGTTAGAGGCTGTGTTACTTGGCTGACCCCTCTAAATCATCTTGTCACTTAGGTACTGGATCATGGATAAACTGAGTCCTTCAAAGAACAGCAGATTCCAGCTCATTCCCTGGCAGACTCTAATGACTCAGTCAAACTACAACTCATTACAGGAAAGTCACGAAAGCTAAAACAGAGCCAAGCATGAGAGCCCTTTCTGGCAGACTGGAGTTTTTAATGGATTCACAGGGTCAAATATGGAGGAAGCTTTCTCTTGGTCACCATTTAATGCAGACAAGGTTGATTCCTTTGATGCGCTGGGCAGCACTAAGAAGATGGTAGGTTAATGATGCAATTTAGGTTTTTCAATTTACCAGAGGTATAGAGGAGGAATTATATGCATTCCATGAAAGGCAGAGAAGCTTGGGGGATAGCACGTTTGTGTTCTTTCTGGGGTGCGACAGTAATAGAGGCCATGTTGGCTGCAGGATCATTAGATTTTATAGAGGGGTGCCTAGTGGGTTGGTTTGCACTTGCAAATGTATAGCTTATTTTGAAGGGTAAGTAAGGTGTTGTTTGTGGGGTCAGAAATACAGAGAGAAGCTGGAGAAGGATTACTGCAATCTTGATAAGTAGGAAGGTTGTTCCCACAGAAACATATGGGAATGGGTGTGGGCATGTGGGGTGTGTGAGGTGATGAGCAAGTCAGAGCTGGGACTGAGCTGTTCCACACAAAGGCCACCGTCTGCCAGTGGGTTCCAGGAAAAAAGCCTGATCTACTAGCACAGGGAGAAAACATGGAAGCTAGATTCTCTCTAGGAATCTGAAACCTCACATTGACCTTTGTCTTTGAAATAAAAATGTGATCTACCTGCTAGGGTTAGGAACCCTCACCGACCTTCAAGGGATATAAACAAACATTGGCAGTTTTAATGGTTGGCATTTCTACAGTGTCTGACACAGGGAAACACAAATCGATTCTAGGAGATCAGATCTCCGTTAAAAACAGAATCTTCAAAATGTTCCATTCACAGTTTAAAACGACAAATACACACATCCACCATCAGTAGATCTGAGCAAGGGCAGCGTGGAGGGTCAAGCAATGGTACTCTAAGTTCAGGGAGCACAAGGCATGGAACAATTCTGCAGTTCGAAGAAGAAAATTAAAACCCTAATTGTTCTTTGGACCCCAGCATAGAACTAAGTTTCATGTCCTCATGGCTCATTCAGTAATCCTACCACAAAAAAAGTTTGGAAAACTCTGGCTCCAACACAGCTAAGCAAGTTGCCTACCCTAGAACTTCTCAGAATCTCCCAGAACACAGCTCAGGACACAGTTTCATTTCCCAGATCTACTTGATTCCTGGCCGTACAGCTAGCATTACCCAGAATATGGTTTAGGGAGGCGTAGTTTGCGTAGTTTTGTTGTTGCTATTGTTTTGCTTTGATTTCAAACTGTTTCTTCCTGCAGGCCTTGGAAGACACTGGAGATTGAGGGAAAATGTCTCTCCCTGATCCTTCAATGCAAACTATTTCAAGTTAAAAAAAAATCAAGCACAGAGTAGATTTTATACTTTTTGTGTTGACTTATTTCATTTTCCCAATGTCAAAGGTGGGGGTTTCCGACACATATTTATGTAATTGTTAAACTTTAGGATTAGACTGTTTGATAACTACTTACTCTAATAAAAAAACAGTGTTTATGAGGCTGTTTATTGATTTAAAATACTATTGACTATGAGAAATTACAAAAAAAAAAACATTGATTGGGCATAAAATTTAAGGTGTACAGGCTGAACGATCAGAAAACATGAATCAATAAAGAAACGGATTTTATTTTATTTTATTTTTTGCAACTTTTTCCTGATTGGTCTACTGAATTACATTAGGTATTAATTGGAAAAAAACCCTCGAATTTTTAAAATGGTAATAACACTATTGTCAGAAGAAAGCAAACGGTATCTTCATTAATATTTGTCTGCTTGAGGCATAAAAGAGAAGAGAAATACAAAAAAGGGGGTCTGGCGATATCTGGTGAAATGTATACGCAGCATTTTCATACATTAGGGCGCAGGCACCTGCAGGCGACTTTTTGTTGAGGAGGAATGCTTTTCAAAGATCAGTAGCAACTTACAAAGGAATCCAAAGGTAGTTTGATTGCACCCTCTGGTGGCGAAAGTTCAGTAATGCTACTGTTCAGATTCTCTGGAGAAATTTATTGAGCCTTTTGGTGGCCATCCTTGTTTAGAGGATGGGATGTGTTTGATGTGGCTAAGGCCATCAGTCCTTCCCACTTAGTTATCTAAAGTAGCTGATGTCTACTTTGACCTACCCCAAATTCTGCTGTACTCTTGGGAGCTGTTCACAGCACTTCGTTATAAATAAGCCAGGCTACATGTATTTATTTGTTAAATTATATAAAATCAGAACAAATATTCAGAATGCTCTTCTGTTTTTAATACTCTCTCTGGATTTCTATGGTAGGGACAACAGAATCATTTTTTTTATCAAGTCTTAGTTATCAGGAGATTTGACAGGCTGGGAGAGGAGCTGGTTTATACCTTTATTTCCTAGGAAGTGCCAGAGACCAGTGTTCTCCTGACCAGCGAGTTAGAGATCTTCCTGAATATGGGGGTGTGGCTGAGTGAAAACATAAAAAAATGAACTAAAAGACTAATCCACAAACATAAACATGAGCTCAAGTTGAGGATTGGCTTGTCACATGCTGTCACAGGAAACTGCACCCGTGGGTGGACTCCAGGCTTTCTTTGCCCCAGGGTCTCAGCTTCTCCAAGTTTCCCTTTGCACTGTGCCCCATTCAAGTTCTTTACCTCAGTTTACCCTTTGTGAAACTTCCTTTAGTGCCTTGACTATTTTTATTATTTTCAACCTCTCTATAAAAGTTTTTTAGAACCCAATTAAAGCCTGTATTTCCCCTGTATTTGAAGCTTGTATTCAATCCTGTCGAAGAAGGAAGAAAATATAGAAAGAAAATTACCCACAAGCCTCTACATGAACTGACTCTCACTTCTCTACCTAGGTTTCACCATTAATCCCCTGACAGTCACATCTACCTCGCCATATCTTGATTGCCACAGCCTGTCCTGAGTTGTGTTGGAGTTGTATCTCTACACCTTGCTTTCTCAGAGCTGGTTAGGCATTTTGTCACATCTGGCTTCTAATCTTCTGACAGGATTTCTTGACAGCATGCATTTATAAGGCATCGGCACCCCTGGCCCATTCCTTTGTAAGAGCCATTGTATTCTGTATCCATACTTTGTTTTCTTATTATTCTTGCTCTCTATTCAGTGTCAAATTCCAAAGGAGGTGATGAAGCCTACATCATGACATACTGCCTGGTCTCTTATGTGCAGTATAGGTATGTGATATTTAGTTATCAGTCATCATTACATATGACATATGACATATGATAGATTTCCTCAGATATACCTCTAACAACTCTCATCTATCTATACTCTCTCTTAGTGGCCTTCTGCTTAGAGTCATTCTTTCCTAAGCATGCTTAAAGGAGTTTCTGTTGTTTTAGCAAATGGCCTTGTTAACTTACCACACCACTAGCTCTCACAACGGGCGCCTTCAAGTCAGGAAAGACATTGTCCAAGTACCACTTGAAACTTTTGCACCTCAGCTTCTTCCGCAACTCCCTTTGCTGGGTAAGGTTGCCCACATCCAGCCCTTGGTCTATGAGGTGATCCCCATGGCCATAGAAGAGTTCCTTGTAGTCATCAAGCCAAACCTCAGCAACCCGCACCAGATTCCGTTCCACCGTCTTCATACGGTCTTTGGGGAAGGAATATGGATTGTCGTTTCTGAATATATGGCCCACTCTGGAACAGGGAATGATCTCGATTTCACCACCACACATCCAGACCTGGGGATGAGTCAGCAAAAAGCACCGATTATCAAGTGGTGGTACACAAATCACAGGCCATTAACAATGCCATGGAACTATCTGGAGACACTCCCCCAGCCTGCTAAGTAGGATTTGCAACTTAGAAAAGCATTTTCACAAAAGAAAGAAAAAGAAATCCAGCAGGCTTATTTAATTTTGCATATGGTAGACTGCTTTCTGGTCCATGAAACAGACTATTTCCCTTTCCTAATCATCTATGCAAATTTCTCATTATCTCTTTTCTAAGGAACTCTTTATAGAACCCCAATATGTGCTCTTGTTTGGATTTAATCAGGAAATGGTTATTGTTGTATTTTATAAAAAGAGAGACCAGAGATATGTTTGGTGGAGGCTCTGTAAGGTGTGGGGGAAGGGGGTGGCTTCTGTGGGCCCATGCTGAGGCATCCCTTCCCCCTGAGGTACCAGCCACATGGAGGTATAGTATAGAGTAGAGTTTTTCATGGCATGGGGAGTGGAGTTGAGAGAAAGATATATATAGAGAGAAAGTAGAAGAGCAGGAGCTAACCATGGAGATAGAGGGGGTAGGGGAATGGGGGAACAGGGGGAACAGGAACAAGAGAAGAAGAGAGCAAGAGCAAGAGAAAGAGGAGGGGGCAAACTGCCCCTTTTATGTGAGTCAGGTATACCTGGCTGTTGCCAGGTAACTGTGGGGAGGAGCCTAGACTAAATACCAACAGTTATGGGTATCCATTTTTTCCCCTTCCCCTTCCTTGGGAGACTTGCAGGCTCATGGTAACCAATTCAAAAGTTCTTGGTCAAGACATCCAAAGTTAAACCTATATGAAGAAAGAATACCCAGCCCCATAGGAAAGCTGCTGGTAGAGTTCTATTGTTCTTGCTAAGATTTCCTTGGACATGAGTCAATGATGAAGTAAGTCAGTATGTACACAGCCTCCAAAGATGCTGTAGCAGGGCTTGGTTTGCTGGTAGCCTGCACTGGAGGGATGCTTTCTCATTTGGATTAATCAGGATTACTCATTGCAGGTATTTCCACTGCCTCCAGTGTATTAGAGAGCTATTCCAAGAGAGCCACTGTATGCCACAGATGAATCCGAGAGTAATTTCTATTAAGTAGAAATCCCATAGCTTTTATGCAGAAAAAAGAAAGTAATTCCCCTATAATTAGACATAGAAATACTGCTTTGAAATATTAATTTTAGTAGTTTTACAACAGTGGTTGATTCTTCCAAGCTAAGTCTGGGAAATGAAACACTCAATCCATAGAACCTGTACCGTGGTGAAGTTTCTTCTCAGTGGCAGTCACATATATGATTGGATTGGTAAAGAAAAGCCAATTGAGAATCATAAACGCCTTTGTGTGTGCATCCATATGTGGTGATACTTGTGTTTACATGTATGTGGAGTGCACAGGTAACAGAAAGTATCTTCCTCAATTACTCTCTACTTTAATTTTTGAACAGTTTGTCCTACTGGATGGGGAACTCACTGATTCAGCAAGAGGAACTCTAGATACATTATGATCACCACACTTGGCATTCTACATAAAATCTGAACTCAGAACTCCATGTTTGTGTGCCAATCTCTTTAGCAACTGAGCCATCTCCCCTGTCAGTAAAATGGTAAACTTTAAAGTAATAATAATAATAATAATAATAATAATAATAATAATAATAAACAATTAGTAGTGGATACCTTGAATGATAGCTCCATATTTTCTCCACCCCAAACATCAAGACCAGGGTCATAAGTTCCAAGTTCATAAAAGTAACTTTTGTCAATGGAAAATAATCCACCTGCCATGACTGGGCACCTACAACAAAAAACAATTGTGTTAAAGTTTTATTCCATGGCAACTTAACTTCTAGAGTGGGTCTTCTGTGGCTATGTGGGAGTTTGGAGGTATTTCTGGATAGGTACAGGGAAGTCTTGGGATGGAGCCAGAAGTTTGGCTTTAGTGAAGTGCTTCTGGTTCATGGGGATTAAGCCTGATTAGGGTTGAAAAGGACATGGGTGGAACTATGATTCTTATTTCTCAATTATATTCCGACTCAACCCCTGGGGATTTTATGGATTTCTCTGTGTCAAGGCTACATTGGATACATTTTAAATTGAATTTGAGGGTTGGGTACCAAACTATATTCTCAGGAAACCTTGCTTGCTTTGATAAAGTCTTGAATAGAGCTATAATTTTGTTATTGGTATTTTTTTTTGAGACAGTATCTCACTACTGTAGCCTAGACTATCCTTAAACTTGCCACTCTCCTACTTCTGGATCCTAGTGTTAACACTATAGGTGTGTGCCATCATGCCTAATTCTTGCTGGTTTTCAGAACAATAGAGAATAAATTTTAAAACCTATTTTCTGTCTTTACAGAAGGGCTTAGGACAGTTGTCTAAGTCTTCAGTTTCACACACTTACTTTATTATATCTGTTTCTTTAATTCCATTTTTTGCAACAACATCTGGAGGGATTGTTTTCCAGCCAAAGTTCATGGGCCAGGTGAAGACACCTCTTTGGAAGTTGTCCACTGTCATGTAACTAATTCAGAAGAAGAAAAAAAATCAAACAAGTGAAATGTGCAAATGCAATTTTCAAGATTATTTGTGTCTCCGTTGACTTCACTAACACGGCTGTGTGACAAGTTCAGGTTGGGGACAGTTGATGACACATGTGATTCTGCGCCATCACCCCTGGGAAGCTTATAGATATGATCCACACGGGTGGTTGGCTGGTCAGATCAATTCTTTCGACTTAAATTCATTTCTCAGTCTATAATGGCCATTTTAGAAGAAGAAACAACTTAGAAGAACATGTAGACTTTCTGTAAAGTCTATACGGGTATGACTAGAAACTTGAAAAATAAGTAAATATTTGGGAGTTCAAATGACTATGAGAATGAGCAATTGGATTTATTAGCAGATAAATATTAGTGTATTGGTGTACTGAATTTATAGCTTCTGAACCTAAGATATTGATCATGTCTTTTTACTTCTTTGGGTAAGTAGGTCATGATTCTTAGGTTCTAACATCTCACTCTCTGTTACTCTCTGGTGTCAAGGAATGGTAGTGTTACCTCATGTCCTTGTCATTTATGACTTCAATTACTGGACAGGCCACTTTCTTTCTGTTTAGATAAACTCTTTCCAGAAGAGGTTCCAGCCAGCCCACATTACACTCCACATGAGAGTCTAGGAATGTCAGCACATCACCTGTGGAGTTAAAAAAAAAATCATTGGAAAATTCAGTACAGTATGGCAAGTGCATATACTTCATCATTAAAGGTGTTAGGGATCGTTCAAGGGGCATGACTGTAAACATGGGTGTTCTTTTTGCACTGAGTTCTTGGTTCTTAGGGGTTCATTTTTGTAATAACAGAGAGTTCATGGATAGAGAGTCTGTAGACTAAGCATGACTCGTGATTAGAAACATGACAAGCTAGTGACAAGCTTGTTTCTCTGTTGCTGTAATAAACCATGACCTAAAGCATCTTGGGCAGGAAAGGGTTGATTTGGTTTAAATGATGCAATCACCACCCACTATTGGTGGAAGTGAAGGGCTGCTCAGCTTGCTTTCCTATACAACCTGGACTGGTGCCCAGGGGTGGCACCATCCACAGTGCGATGGTTCCTCTCACATTAATCATTACTAAAAAAATAAAATAAAATGCTGTACAGACATGCCCACAGGCCAGTCGGAGAGACACTTCTTCATGTGAAGTTCCCTTCATTCTTATTATTGTTTTCACTGTCCACTCCAGGACCTGGCTGCTCCATTAGCATGTCTTACCATGTTTGAGCAAGTCATGAAGTGCCTCTGTTCTGCCTGGTGGTCTTATCTGTTTCCGACTACAAACTTGAAGCATAGACTATTTTAATTTCTACTTAGGAGATAAAGATTGGAGGAACAAATAGCTAGGGCAACGTTCCAAGGTAATTTACCTCGGATGCCATGTAATAGTATGAAACAACTCATTACATAGCTCACGATGGGGCTTCAAATCTGCATTCCCTCCCTACCTGGCCCAGATCCTACCTAGTTGATATTCTCATTCATCTGTTGCCAGGACCTGAGGGAAGGAGCACCTGCCTAAAACATATTTTGGAATTTTTATATTGCTTTTTTTGGGAGGGAAAGGAGAATCTCCTACGCACGGATACCATTGCTCCACTTTCAGATATTTTATTTTAAAATAAAATCTCTGGATTGTGTTAGATAAGAAAGTAAGGAGTTCCATGCATTGCTGACTCCAAGTAGTGTTTCTAATTGTGGTGGGACCATCACATGTGAGGCTGTGCTAATGCAGAGAAACTGGGAGGCATAAGGAAATGTGGAGAGGGGTGAAGTACATACTGTGTTCTTTTTGCTTAACCCTATTGTATGCTTCTAAGATCTGCCCAATACTCACTTTTAACAAATGGCCAGTAGTCCTTACTGTGTTTTTGATGAATAGTTTAAACTCAAATTCAGACTAACTTAACCCAATCTTGGCTATAACCTGGCATAATTTTCTGGTTTCTAGAGTACTGGTAATACTGGCTTGTTTGGACATGGGCTTTATGAAAAACAGCATAAATTACAAGAAAAAGAGGAAGAAGAAGAAGAGGAAGAAGAAGAGGAAAAAGAAGAGGAAGAAAAAGATGAGGAAGAAGAGGAAGAGGAAGAAGAAGAGGAGGAGGAGGAGGAAGAGGAGGAGGGGGAGGAGGAGGAGAAGGAGGAGGAAGAGGAGGAAGAGAAAGAAGAAGAAGAAGAAGAAGAAGAAGAAGAAGAAGAAGAAGAAGAAGAAGAAGAAGAAGAAGAAGGTGAGGGGGAGGGACATGGGGAGGGGAGAGGGAGGGGGAGGGTCAGGAAGAGGAGGAAGAGGAGGAGGAGGAAGAAGTGGAAGAGGAAAAGAAAAATACTGCCAACTTCAAATTACTCAGTTTGTCAAATACTCTTAGCGCCTTCATGACCATAGTACTGCAAGTATTCCACCCTACACATGGACACTATCATATCATCAAGTAGTTAGTGCTAGATCATCATGTTTATTGTTTCTAGAGGAACATGGGCCTGGCTTTCCATTTAATTTTACTTAATGGCTGTGAGGTGATTCTGAGGCAGCAGAAACTCTGGAATGTGTAGAATGATGCCCGCTAATGCTTTTCAGGAAACCTCGGTGTAGGTAGGTCAAGAGTTTGGTGTTTCTTGTTGGGTAGTTACTTGAAGTAGTTGACTGAGTCTAGGATTGCTAATGGCAATGTTGAGAACTTTGCTAAGGGGCCTGTCATGGAGTGATTGAGAATCCGACCCAGGACTCTGCTCTATGTCCCACCTTTCTTCGGTGAATAATTCTTAGTAATATATTGTTGCTCCCCTGACCATTGAATTTTGATATCCTGGTTGGTCCTTTGGAACTCCTCACGCCATCAGAAGCTAACTGATATAACCCTTATATGGGCATTAGACTCAGACACCAAGCTCTGAGGGCACCGTTGCTTACTAATGGTAAGAGGACTGATTAGCTGCTGATTATTTGGGACTTCAAAAGCAGCTAATTAATCCTTCAGGGAAAATAGTCTGAATTTTATTTCTCTGTGTCCTTGATTGTCTAGTGCCATCCTCCTTAGATGCATGCCTTTCTTTTTTCTTTTTCTTTTTTTTTCCTGTTAATTCCACTGGGTGAATAATTTGAGGACAGACATGGCTATGTAGACAGAGGACTAATAGCTCTTGGTTTGGCTGAAACATTCCTGAGAATATTTTGCTTAGCATCTTTGTGGATCTCTGATTTTCAAGGAACCTTCAGACTTACTACAGTTCCAATTCATAGCTGTTCACAGGGCTGGAGAATGCTCAGGGCAATAAGAAAGATATACTGAATAGGCCAGCCCACCTTGTTCAAAGGTAATCCCTGAATTATATTCTTGCCTAAATTTAGCATAGGTCAGGCTTACTTCCAGGAGCGAGGGTGCATCCTTACTTAGGATGCTACCAACCCTATCATGGTACAACTCTCTGCTTTTCTCCAAGCTCTCAGACACTGGACACCCAGTAACCTGCACAAAGTATTGCACTCAAACCATGCATTCCACAGTAGATAGGAACACAAAGTGAAAATAAATGTTCTCAATCTTTATAGTAATTTGATAATTTATGAATTTATTATTTACTGTTTAATATGTGCAGTGATCTCTTAGTATTCACAAGGCATAACATCAGCCTCAGGTGTTGACACTGCCTATTTATTTATAATAGTGTTATATTTCCTGCATATTTTCAACCATCCCTGGATAAGTTATGATACCTAATCTTTTGTAAATAGTTGTGATATCAAGCCTTCTGAGTGTGTGTAGTACAGATGAATTTTTAAAAAATATTTTCATCCAAAATTGGTTGAACCTATGTATGCATTAAGGAGAGCTCGTACAAATGTATATACATATACAATTATTTTAAGTGTTAAAGTAGAACAGTGGTTTCCTATATCATTTAAAATATCTATCTTAAAGAAATTGGTTTTGCTGTGATTTACAATGCAGTAGTCCTACAAAACTTAGAGGTGACAAAAGTGTCCTCTTTAGGTTCCTTGTGCAGAACTTCTTACTAGGAGCAGTGAGGAGTTAAGATACATAAAACTCGGGTTTTCCAGATGGAGGTCTGTGAACTTTAGGGAAGCAGTCAGTCAGTATGTTGGGACTGTCTGGTAACATAGACAGGAAGATAGAGTGAACAGCAAATGCTTCCGTGGTCACATATGCATTTGTGCACGTACCTGGATTGTGATGTAAAGTCTACTTCTTAACAGAAGCCCTTCCCAATGACCCAATCATTGATCACTGAGTCAGTGTTCTTAAGGGTACTGATGAATGTGAGACACTAATTCAAATTTTTACGTTTGGATTCACTGAACTTAAAGACAGTGTTTGATGGTGCATCCTATAGCCTCCATGCCCAGTGTAAATTATGAATCTTACAGTTCTTCCAGCTGCCCTTGTTCCTCTTTGGTCCAGGACAACTGTAATAACCTCCTAACTGAATTCTCTACTTCTTTTCTCTCATCTCTCTGACATCCATTTTGTATATGGAGGCAGCCTGAGCTTTTAAAATGCAAATCAGACAATTTAGCTCTCTCTTCACTGACCTTCGCTGGTTTTCTAGCCTGACGTACAGAACTGTACAGAAGTTTTATGTTTGTCTTTTCCTCCAAATGAACCTCTTACCACTCACCTCCCTGGTCAGTTCTCATCGGAACATAAGAACTACTTCTTTGCTTTGGGAGTTTGGAGCTCATATCTGTGCTCCACATTTGCACATGTGAATATTCTTTAGTCACATGCCAGCTGCTAAGTTCCCTTTCTAAATTTTTTCTTAACTATCATAGTTTTGCATTATTCATAGATTTACTTTACTAAGGAAATTCATCTTGGAGAGGCATTTACATTTTCAGACATTGTCAGGTGTGAATGATGAGGGATAAGCAATATCATTGTAAGTGATACACATGTATAAAATTTCATAATGAGACATGATTTCACCCAATGAACACATGGTAAAAAACAAACCAAAGTTACTGTTGGGCCCATAGATCAGTGGTAACCCATGCACTTACATGTATAAGACCTTGGGTTTAATATTTAATATCATAATTGATAAATGAAAATAAATACAAATATAAAAAATCTTAGCTACTACTAATTTCATTTGATTCATTTATTATTCAATTACAATTTCTTCTATAAAGTGTGATGGTTAGTATTGGTTGGTAACTTGACTGGATCAAAAACCACTCAATAGACAAAAGTTAGGCACCTTGTAAGGTACTTTCTTTATGAAGTTAATTAAAGTGGGAAGATTGACTCTAAATGTGGGCAAACAGCTTCCAGGGTAGCCCAGATAAAAGCAGCATGGTTTTCAGTCTGTATTCACTAGGTTTCTCCTCATGGATGTCTAATTTTCATTTTAAAGTCAACACACTAGGGAGCTCGTTTTTTTTGGCCTGGTCACTCCACTTTTGCTAGTAAGGTGGTCTACTCTACTTCAGCTTCTCTATTTGCTAATATCAGAACCTAGCTTCTTTAGCTCTCCAATGTGGAGTGGTAACCACTCTTATGTAACAGTTTCCTTTGAGGTTAAAACCTTCCACCTTGAAGGGAAACTTTTTAAAGGGAGGTAAAATAGTTGTATTCTAAGGGGTTGTGGTGGTGGTTAAAATACTACAGGAGAGTATTAAACAACTCAAATAGCTTCAAGAAGGCTTTGAAATTGATTAGATTCACTAGCCCCTCTCTATCTGTATAACAAAGGTATGCAGATAGAAAAGACTGCTTAGAGGAGACTCGGACAAATCCATCTGCTTGAAAGAAGCAGAGACCAGGTGAACTGTCTAGAAGAGACAAAGACAAGTTGACCTGCCTGGAAGAGGCTCAGACCAATTGAGCTACCAGGAAAGGCTGCTCTCCAACCTGTTGAGCTCCATGCAGGCTATGCAGCATGCTTCAAGTCCCTAGCTTTTCAGCCATCTCTCATGCTGGGTTGAGCTTTGGTAATACAACTGTCTTTGAGTTATTTCTGCTCCTGTGAGTAACTCCTCATCCCAAACCTATAAATAACACTGATAAAACTCATAGGTTCATGAAGTTGGATTTTGGTGGTATCCATACTTCATGGTTCACCTATCTGAGGAGAGTAGATTTGGTGTTTTATCTCCCCAGGAAAAATCAGTAATACAACAACAAATTACTCTCCAGGAATTCTCTCGATCTTCAATGGCAGGCTGAGACTGTGTTCTCAGACTCTTTCGTATTTGTCAGCCATTGTTGGAGTACCCAAACTGGGTTGTGTAAGACAACCTAATATCTCTCCTTTTACTATATGTTCAGTCTACCAGTTCTTGTCATCTAGAGAACCCATACTAATACATAAAGGGGTCAGCACTTTTAGCAATGGGATCATTGCTAAAATAAGAACATTTGGGGGGGGGTCTAGTTACAAGGAAATAAGACTATCATGAGAATTTATTTTCTCCAAGCTGATGCACACAGGCAATGCCAGAACTTCCAGAGGGGGAGTGATCACTAAGTGCCCACAAACAAGAAAGAGTGTAGTAAATGAGAATGTAGACTCTGGACTTCGGTGTCTGGCTGCAGGCACCTCCATTCCTAGTAACCAGCTTGAGAGAATGGCAGGCATTACCTACAGAACCAGAGTTAAAGGGGCATCTGATGGGAGAGAAGGTTAGGGGAAGAGTAGGACAAGAGATGGGTAGAAAAGAAGATAGGAGAGGAAAAGATCTCTTTACTACACACAAACTCCAGCTTTAAAAAAAAACAAGCAATTTTTTTTGAAAAAAAAGGGAAAAATTGTTTTATAGTCCTACATTCTAATAACTGGTACAAGCGAGAGTCAATAATGTATATTAAATCCCTGTGTAAAATGTGTGAGCATTAGGTTAATCTTCTGAAATAGAGGATTAACCCATAAGTTTCTTCCAATCCCCATAGGAGAGGCCTAGTTGTTAATATCCTAACTCAGTACAACCGAATAGTAGAATAGTCTAGTAAGAAACACAAAATAGGCAACTGATGTGACCTGTGGTCAAACTGTATATATTGACCATATGCAAATCATTTACCTTACAGGTAATGTGAGAACCAAAATCTCTGAACATGGTCAATTGTACAAATACGTTGACATTGCCTGAGATATTAAAGTAATGCAACAATATGTCAATGCAAGGTGTGAGGAGACTAGACAGGGAAAATAAAATAACTAAGCTGACCAACAGCTAAAATTACCGAAGAACACAAACTATAAAAAGATCTTGAATTGAAAACCACTGGGAATGGGCCAGAGAGATGGCTCAGTGGATAAGAGCACTGATGGTTCTTCCAGAGTTCCAGAGTTCAATTCCCAGAAATCACATGGTGTCTCACAGCTATCTGTAATGGGATCTGATGCCCTCTTCTAGTTTGGTACAGTGTACTTATATACATAAAATAAATAAATAATTCCTTTAAAAGACAAAAAAAAAAAAAAAAAAAGAAAGAAAAGAAAAAGACTGGGAGTAATGAGAAAGTTTATAAGAACATTTATAGGTATTTGTTGTTTTTTAATATAAAAGCATACTTATTTAAGAGAACCTCCCTTTTTTTGTCTGTAATGCCCAGGGAAAATTTAGGTGTATAGTGTCATGGGGCCATGTTGTTATGCTGTCTCTAAATTCCTTTTTGAAAGGCTTGGAAAAAGCAGTAAATATAACCACCCCATCTGAATCTCTCTCTGTCTCTGTCTCTGTCTCTCTGTCTCTGTGTAAGTGTATATTTCATATCACATAGCTAGATATTAATATGCACACAAGAAGAGCATGTGGGTATTTCTGGTTATATTCTTTCATATTCACGACTGTATTTGTTTGAAAAACATTATAAATTAAAGCAAAATTGTGATAAACCTAATTTTGGGGGTGGGGCAGTTTCTTACCTGTTGCATTCTGTGCCCCAGCCAGCCTCGCTCTGATCAAGCCATGTCTCTCCTTCAGGTGAAGAATCCGAACTTTTGGAAACTGAGACATGTATTTATCCAAATCAGCTTTTAGGTATTCTATATCAGGACAAGAACAAACCCAAAATACTTTAATTAACTGGGTTTACCAGGAGCATTTTTGCAATTTCAAATCCAAAACTATGCTGTCATTCTAGTTGGCAAATTTTATCTTTGGGCCCACAATTTTATTTTATTTTTTTAAATGTGGGCTAAACTAATCAATCTCTCAAATCCAAGATAGGATCCTCATTTGAGTGTATAAATTTGAAAAAATTTTAAGAAGATAGTACAATTTTGGTTGACTAAGAGCTATCACATCCACTAACAATTCTTGGTGATGAAGGAGTTATTGAGTACATTTAGGGATCATAGGACAGAGAAACAATTCAAGTTCTATGTTTACATAAGTCAGCATGCTGCTGGAGCCTCCATTTTGAAGAAGGACTTGCTTGGTTGAAGTGACTGTGGGCAGTTTCCTGGCATGGAATTCTCACCATGGGAAGAAAATCATCCCTGACTGGTTGGTGTACAGCTTGAAGAAATCAGCCTGAGATGTGGTGTAAGTGACTGCCAGTTATACAATCTCTGCTCTGCTCATAGGAACAGTCCCGCCTAGTCAAATTCCAGCCCACACGAGATTTAGTCACGGGACTTAGGACTTCAGCTCATTTTAGAGCGTAGTTGCTTTTTAGTTGGCTGTAAAAGGGTTCAGCTAAGGAACATTTTTGAGATGTTTAAAGATATAGTTACAGTAACTTCTGTGGCTTTGACAACTATATACCGGGTAGGAATGGCTTCCATATTTTCTTTCTTTCTCTCTCCTTCCTTCCTTCCTTTCTTTCTTTCTTTCTTTCTTTCTTTCTTTCTTTCTTTCTTTCTTTCTTTCTTTCTTTCTTTCTTTCTTTCTTTCGCTGAATTTCACAATATAGCCCAGGCTAAACTTGAACTCTGATTCCCTCACTTCTGCTCCTGGGTACTAGGGTCACAGGTATGTGACACTACTCTGATTTTCCTGGAATGTTTACAGCATATTTCCTACTCATCGTGTGTGTGTGTGTGTGTGTGTGTGTGTGTGTGTGTGTGTCTGTGTCTGTGTGTGTGTGTGTGTCTGTGTGTGTGTGTGTGTGTGTGTGTGTCTCTGTTTTAAAGAGGACCCCGAAACTGTACAAGACTCAGGGTCCACAAAAACAAACAAAAATAAACCAAGAAAACAAAAACTGGCTCTGCTCCTCATCAAAGGGAATGTCTTGCTTTGGTGGTCGGCTGCTACTTCTGTGTATGGTATCCCAATCACTCATTAGCATTTCGCATTCTCTTCTGCTGCTTAAGATCACTGTGGCTATGGTGGTAATAGTAGGGCAAAGACAGCACACACATCATCATGCTTACAGATTGAGGTTCAGCTGTCTCTCTAACCCAAATGGTTTTTTTTTATTTTCTTGTTCAAAAGAAGTGTGGGACATTTTGAGAATTCTCATTGGGGCATTGCTGGCCCTATACGACTTCCTGCACAAAGAGATACTTTGGTAATGCAAAGAGCAAAAGCATTCAATGTAACAGCTGGAAATAAATGGGAACTTAAAAACTGGGGTGGCTTGTGCTTCCAGACTACACTAGAATGGCCATCTTTTTGAGCTTTTGAAAAGGTGCCTTCTTCTTCCTCTTCAGGAGGAGTCAAGGGGTTTCCATTTCTTTGCTTTCCATAGAGTTGAACTGTGGCTACTGACTAGAAAAATAATTCCATGAATCGGGTGGACTTTGCTCATTATAGTCCATAAAAAATGAATTGTTCATCATCTTCTGGACTCGAATGACCACCCTTGGGAGTCACAGCATGGAAATGACTCCTGCGAAGCCGGTAGGTCTCAATGGCAATGGCTGCAACATACAGCACAGCAGACCCCTGAATGATCAGTGATATTCTTAAAGATGGATTTGTGATGTGTTCAAATGCTTTGTCTACATGTGCATCTATGTACTGCATGCATGCAGTGTCTGTTGAGGCCAGAAAATTGTGTTGGATCTTCCTTGGAGCTGCAGTTACAGATAGTTTTGTGCTGCTGTGTCAGTACAGGGAGTTGAGCCCAGGTCCTCTGGAAGAAGAGTCAGTGCTTTTAACTGTGGAGCCATCTCTCTAGCTTCAATTAGTAATATATGACCAGTGCTTAGATTCATACTTTTATGGCTGTACATGAAACAATAGTTTGGCACTTACAAATACCAAAGCTTCATCAAATTACCCAAGAAACAAAACTCCATTGCCTTCCATCAAGCTTTCAGCTTTGCAGGAAGAATCCAAGAAAGTTTTCTTACCTTTGGTGCTGAAGTCATCCACTAGCAGAATCTCCTTGATGAGATGTGGAGGGGAGCGGTTGAGGACACTGTGCACAGACCTCAGGAGAGCGGACCACACCTCATCTACGAAGCACATGATGATGCTGGTGGTTGGGAGGTCATCATGAACTAGTTGCTCTGCACACCTGGGCCAGGATATAAGCACAGTACAAAAGATATGCCACTGAGCTCTGAAAGTGTCCTGAATAAATTGTACACAAAGTACACACACACACACACACACACACACACACACACACACACACACACATTAGCAGTTTATAGGAGTACCATGTTCATTTAGTCATATGCATGGGTAATAGCATTTGTTGAAAGGACTAACAATGGCAGACATGTTGCCTCCTTTGGAGGTATAACACTGCAGTAAAAAAGGATTTTTTTTTAATCCTCTTAGAGTTTCAGAGCCCAGTGATCATCATAGAAACCATTTACCATAGTTCCTGGAACAGGCATTTACTAAACAGTAGTTCTTGCTATCATTATTAAATTATCATTATTAAATTATATACCAGAAGAGAGCTTTCTGCGTTATTTAGTATCACTAAGTAGTTTATGACTGTATAAATAACCATCCACCAAATTGCATATGAAAGTTTCTTTTTCGGTACAATGTATATGTACCAAATAATTGCATCCTCTCCCTCTTCTCTATTTGAAAGTCCCTTGCTGTGACTGCAGCAGAGTAGCCATACTTTTTGTCATTCGGCTGGCGTGGAAAGGATAGCCAGGCTAAGGGAGAGAGGGAGCAGGTGCTTCGTGGGCTGCTCCTGGACAGGGTCTCTTACAGCCTCTGGAGCTCATGGCTACCTCCTTGTGGCATTTTCTGTATCTGGCTTCTGCCACTGTTACAGGATAGCTCTTAGTGGGACTGTCCAAATTGTATCTGCCCTTCTACTAACACACCTCCTGTTAGTAAAATAATAACCAGTGGTGCTTGCGCATAAATACTTAAGTACTCTGCCTCATTTCAGTATAGAACTCATGCCTCTTTCCCTTTTTAACATGGCTTAAGTCTTGGACAGACTGGCTATTGGTTATGTTGTTAGTAAGTATTGGATCTGGGACTGAAACTCTGGTCTAACTTGGCCCTAGAGGTAACCACAGAAGTTTAGATTCCCAGAATAAACATAGCTAGTAGCAGATACAGCATTTGTGAGAACCAGAGGGTCTGTCAAGTACCATGGTTCACTTTTGTTAATTTAATGAGTAAGACACAGATAAAAGTAAATGCTATAGTTAAAAAATATTTCTTGTCCTTTGTTTATGGTTGTCAATGTGTTGTTGTGAACACAAATTAATTCAATATCATGGCAATTGCTTGAGATGCAGTTGTGTAATATATTATCACATACTTCTTTAAATAATGCAAATGAAGCACCAGATGATCAGTGACTCGCCCAACATCATTTCCCTGGTTATTACGTTTATGGGAATGTAAAATGATGTGGTTTTCATTTCAGTGGTCTATTTTGTACTAATGGAGTTTGGATTGGGAATTAAATAAACATATGGTTGCATATCACTTATCCCAAATTACTAGCTTGAAGAAATTGCATAACTTCTTTGAACTTTAATTTGCCAACTACAAAGCATAGATTAAAAACCTGTCTTGATTAAATATATATCTGATACAGAGCTTGTTCATAAGAAACACAAGGAAACTCACCAAGGTCTCTAATTTCAGTCTTTTCCTAAAGTGATTGGTTAACATAATATACAAAAGCCTTGGAGAATCACACCCAACTTCAACTCTAGTAAACAGATGCAGAAAGTTTGCACAGAAATTGAATTTTTTTGTCATAAACAAAACAAGAGGGAAAAGAATAACTCACAGTTCACTTACCCATGCATTTGTGAATGTAAGTTCCTACATTAAAGCTAATTCAGTCTCCTCATAATATGTGATTAAACCTAATAAAATATTATAGGGCTAAAATGAACATGGATTACATTTTCAGGTGCTATAAAGTCAAAATAACACATTTCAATCAGATACCTTAATCTGGTTCTAATGTTAATGTAAAATAACAGACTGTCTAAATTAATCTTATTCTGTACAAAGACTGTCTAAATTAATCTCATTCTGTACAAAGAGCACCTGCATTGGAATTTCTGTAAAGTATGAGCATGCCTGACTATATTTAAGGATTATATTAATTACCTGTGGTTGCTATAACAGCTAAGATTTCTGCTCCAAAGTTTCTCCTAATTTATCTATCTTCCCTTGCATTTTGCTACGAGCAGAAAAAAGACAGTAGGTCACACCTTCAATGCTGTGCTTGCTATATTCCTTAACAAATACCCAAGTTCATCACCTCCAATTTCTGTTCATTTTTATGTGTTATAAGACATAATTTAGTCAAGCTCCTTGTCACTCTGTAATACACATTACCTCTTCACCAGTTCCCAGTCAGCTGCTACCGAATCTGCAAGCCATCAGGAGAGACACTTTTCAAGCCCATATTTTTTTTATATACTTCCTTTTTGAGCTTTATTTATGTATTTATTTATTTATTTATTTATTTATGTATTTATGTATTTATGTATTTATTTATTTATTTTTATTATTAGAGAGTTTCTTCATTTACATTTCAAGTGTTATTCCAAAAGTCCCCTATATCCTCCCCCCCGCCCTGCTCCCCTACCCTCCCTCTCCCACTACTTGGCCCTGGCATTCCCCTGTACTGGGGCCTATAAACATTGCTAGACCAAGAGCTTTTCTTCCCGAATAATGCCAACTAGACCATCTTCTAATACATATACAGCTAGAGACATGAGCTCTGGGGGTTCTGATTAGTTCATATTGTTGTTCCATTTATAGGGTTGCAGACCCCTACAACTCTTGGGTACTCTCTGTAGTTCCTACATTGGGGACCCTGTGTACTGCCCTATAGATGATTGTGAGCATCCACTTCTGCGTTTGTCAGGAACTGTCAAAGCTTCCCAGGAGACAGCTATATCAGGGTCCTTTCAGCAATGTCCTGCTGGTGTATGCAGTAGTGTCTGCGTTTGGTGTCAAGCCCATATTTTTAACAATATCTTTTCATGACAACATAAATGTCCACAAGGCTGATAGGAACCTTCTCTGCCTCACTTTTTTTCTGATCCTCACAAACATTGTTAACATCCACAGTTTCTATTGACATCTTCAACACAAAAAAATCCAATTGTTTCTATCATGATTGCCCAATTCCACCAGACTATGCCTTATATTTAATAGTTACAGGTTTTGTTTCACAAAATTCACCTTTTTGTCATGTAAAGGAATTGTTTCAGACAGTGGGAGTTAGGAAGTAAATACATCTTTAAAGGGACATGTCCATCAGTTTGCCCCAAGAACTTAATTCAAAGTAGAAAATAGCTATTATTTTAGAGGGCAGCATACCTATATGTTTTAAATGTGGGACTCCCTCTCCCCCTAACTCAAAAGTATCTTAGTTATAACTTAGAGAAATATTAAGTTAGCCATTTACTCTCTTGTTTCTTTCTCTCCTTCTTTTAAAAACCATGTTTGGAAGATTTTTTTATCTTTATAATTTTTGCATAAATCCATAAAATATTAGTTGTAACAGTTTTCCATGAATTAAATATTGATAATCAAATTTAGAAACGAATTATAACAAGGAAAGCCACCAATTGCAGGAATGTTAATGATTAATAAAAATTGTAGTTGACTGTGTAATCAACAACAGTTGCAGGACAATTGGGTAACAGAAACAGTAAATTCTGAAATGTATTTTCTAAGGCATCTTATGTTTCTAAGATAAGGTTTCAATTCTCAGAAGCTGTAGTGCTGAGCAGAAAGGACTGGAGTGATGAGGCCATAGTCCACTGAGAAGGGACCGGGTGAGACTATTATTAGAATAATTAGTCCAAATCAGATGCAGGAACAGACAGAGCTTTGTAGACTATTTTGTAAGAAATCTTTAAAAAGAGACAGAAAACTATTTGTGTAATATAATCATGTAGAATTTGTGTAATATAGTCATGTAGAATCAATATATAATTTCTTTACATCAAAAAAGTACTTCTCCTGAAAATATTGCAGTGTAGTTATAATCCCTTCCCCTGTGATGTAACTGGAAGCAGATTTCCAAAGGGAAAGCAGAAACAGGTAATTTACTTTGCTTTATTGGCATAAGGTAACTCAAAATGTTTTGGAATTCAAAGAAGAACTCTCTCCTAGATATACATTTAGAAGACTTTCTTGTGCTTAAAACTGTGATGCAAACACCATAGTCTTCATCCTAAAGGCGAATGATCTGAAGTTAGGAAGATTAAGCGCCATGCTAATACTCAGACAGCCCGATGGTGCCACAAAGGGCTAAAGTGAGCTCTTCACTGTCCTTTCACGTCCAGAAACTGGGTAGTGTTAGGTCACACACTTTTAGAACCTGCTATAGCAGTAAACAGCTTAAACATGTGCCAAGTATTTAACAAACCAGGTCTTTTGTTGTTTATTCACAGGCAAACAGGTCAGGCCAGTCAGCTCTCTCTCAGCATTAGTAGCACTTAATCCAGATACAAGCAGTGACAGCCATCCAATTTCCTCTAGATTCTATAGGGTGTAGAACCACTTCAAATTATTCTCCACTGACCCAAGAAAACTGAATTATCATTGTATTGATTTGTCAGAGTCTTGATTTCTGATACATTTGCAGGATAGGGAATTGCCACTAAAGCCTAATCTATGTCCATGATATTTAGTTTTTTGAACTTTTGTTTTTTAAGATTAAGAAGGTATGACTGTTTGTTAAATGATCACCTATTATACAAGCTAGGCATTTAGAATCTCCAAGTCTGGTTCTCTGCTTAAAATGACTCAAACTGTTTTGCATAGGGGAGTCTAGGTTTGGATGGCTATAGAAGAAATCCGAGACTACAGATTATTGGGGACCCAAATGTGAGGAATTTCACCATCCTGAAAGAGCGGGTGCCTAACTATGTTAGAATCAGGAATATGGATCTGAAAGAACCGTGAAGAGCTCACTTTAGCCCTTTGTGGTACCGTCGGGCTGTCTGAGCATCAGCATGTCGCTTAATCTTCCTAACTTCAGATCATTCACTTTTAGGATGAAGACTGTGGTGTTTGCATCACAGGACAGCAATGCAGGGTTCATGAAACAATGGATATAAAAAATACTAGGCAAGCCTCACACTGAAAAGCCTGTGTGAGAACTCAAATATCTCTATCTTGACTCACAGGTTCTGACTCGAAGCACTGGCCAGTCCCAGGCCATATTTAATCTAAATCTACCAAGTGCTCGTTCATTTATCATGAGACTCCAATGCCGATGGTTTACCTCCTCAGCTTCTGTGTGCTCAGTCCTTGGCCACTGACTCGATTTGAATGGAGCCTATCAAATAGAGACGGCTTCAAATCAGAACACCGAGGGAATGATAACATTCTTTCATTTCTATGAATTTTTCATTTTATTCCAGCAGAAGCAAAACACATCATGAAGGTCAAATCTCAGTCTTTATGGTTTTGAACAGAAGGTCGAAAGAATATGTTTCAACTTCTATTTGCAATTCAACTCTAGCTTCCATGGGGCCCTTGAGCGCCCTTCATTCTCTACACTCTGATATCTTCAGGAGCATCAGGAGAATCAAGTGACCAGCTGAGGTGTTCTGTCTGGAATTATTTTCTTTCCTAAGACCTTAAAATTATTTGGGCCTTCTTGCCTCCCACTGATAAGAGGGTATAAGGATATGAGGATTTGACTTTTGTGATTTGTTCTTTTTTTAGGGTAAACGATCCTTGACATTTGGTTAAAATCACCTGACTGAGAATGTCCAGTGCCGCTCCCCTACTTCCCACTAAAGCTTTTAGCCTAGAGATGCTGCATTTGCGGAGGCAAGAATGTGTCATCAGAAAGAACGGACTCGGGCTCCCAAATACATCCCACCAGCACTAACATTTGCCATGTTAACAATAGTCTATTTTGAGCAGGCAGCTGTCAGGGTGAAACTGGGATAGAGGCAGGAGTTATGATGGTGGAGTTCTAGGGTAAAAATAATCTTGGAGGAGGGCCGGGCATCTGTGGGCCATGTTTCTTGCCTGCCCTACTGCTTGTAACCTTGGGTTAGTCACTCGTCACACCTGTTCTGGCATATAGGTTGTCACCTTGGGCTCTTCAGCCACTGTCATTATTTCCTGAGATTTTCCTGTTCACCTCTGGACTACACATGAAGATGAGAGAGGTCTTAATTTTTCCAAAACTCACATGGCTCTAAGGAATCAAAGGAAGGAGGCTATGGAGCCAGTGGAAAGATCACTCAAATGAGAAGCTGTGGAATCTTATGGCTCTAGGATCTGCTAGTTGTTTCCTTTATCCAGCCTCATTTTTCTCATTAATAAATCATACAGGGCAGGTTCTTATCCTTAGTGCTGCTCTGAAGTGCTTATTATCAAACAGATAAGCACATATAACATACTCACATACATGTATCACTGTCTAATAGAGTAAACATGCCCTATGAGTTTCAGCAAGACACAGATTTCCCTTCACAAAGAACCATGGCAAACCAAAGAGGCATAGGCATATTATTATGAAGTAGACCAGTTGGGGTCAGAAAGAACCTGATTGGTGAAGTTAGTAATTAGTGATGGCAAATCAGTAGACTAAGCATTGGTTTCCAACGCATCATTTCTGAGCTGTGAGCCCTTGTCTTTCCTTGAGTGTTTGTGTGTTTGTGTGTGTGTGTGTGTGTGTGTGTGTGTGTGTTCTGACTTATGATCAACAATAAAGTATAGTATGCAATATGCAATAAAATCAATCACCACTGTCTGAATTATTGCCATAATGAGAATACTCCAGCTTCCCTATAGATAAGGCTGGGGTGACGGTGACTATAACAACCTTGAAATGTTTTTTTCTTAGGACAAATAAGAATTCAAGAGACAAGAACATTGCAAACATCAGTTCTCCATCTCAACTCTCTCACCTGGCCAGTGCCTCACATTTAAAAGGCAAGCCTATCTAAAAGTACTGGAGTTTGGCACAATACCAATGTTTTTCCAGGGAAGTCTAAACTCCTCCATTTAGTTTTGAAAAACAAAACAAGGTCTGTAAACATTGCTATGTTTCCTAAGTTTTGTTAGTCTTGGTGTGGGAAGCCGGTAGACTCATTCTTCTTTTTGGAAAGCTCTGTTGGAACAGGTCAGCCAGAGAGGACAACAGGAAATTATGTTCTGGGACAGAAGGACCCAGGGCAATATTACATTGAGAATTTGATAAAATGAGGCTGCTGGTTGAATTTGGCTACCGAAATGTCTGAGAAAGCTGTGTGAATAGGTTCAAAGTCCTGCACCTATGCATTATGTTCTCCCAAGCATCCTTCAGCTCATGAGCAGCATTTGGGAGGATGCGCCCTGACTTGCTTTAACTTCCTCAATGTTATGCTAATTAGGACCCATGTAACAGCATATAACAGCTTTCTTTGCTTTGAAATAATGGCTGAAATGCGTTTTATATTTTCCTCCTCTGACTGTCTTTCTCTTTCAAGTTAGTGGTGAATGTGACAAAGAGGGACATCTGAAGGCTTCAGAGATATCTCTCAGCCATATTTAAACATTGCTATGTTATGGTCTAGCTTCTACTTTTTAAACACATTTCTTTCTTACTTTCCTGTGTATGTATGCATACATATGTGTGTGTGTGTGTATAGTGTATATATAATATATTATGTAATATATATATATATATATATATATATATATATATATATATATATTCTCTCTCTCTCTCTCTCTCTCTCTCTCTCTCTCTCTCTCTCTCTTGTGAAACAGAGCCCCGAACCCTCCTCTCATATACAAATGCACGTGTGCATGCACAGACAAACATGCAGCTGAAGAAGCCCCGTTGAGTGCTTTTACCTCCACCCATGAAATCAGGAAGGTAGCCTTTTAGGTACTGTATTTTTCCTTGTAACTGATGAACTCTTCCCTGGCTAGGAAATATCACAGATTCTCCTGTCTGTGCCAGATGATGTTCTCCAGTCACTATTAATCACAAAATCACCCTCAGTACACCAAGACAAATATTCATCAATATAAAAATAAAATCTTCAATGTTATTTGACCTTAACATTTTATTTTTCTCAGCTTGATAATGTTCATGAAGCCTGTGGATGGGGAGGATGTGTGGTCAGTTACTGATTGTCTTCCTCCTCATCTTCCTTCTCCTTTAGCTGTGGCTTTCTTCAGCTTCCTATGGTCAACATTAAGATTCCGGAAACTTTTCCCTTAGTAATTTTGGCAGTTTCGGAGGAAATGCCCAGTGCTATCTTTTGCTTCTCATGTTTGCCAAAAAGTACTGGTTAGCAGTCCTGACTCTGGACTAAGGTGGCAAAGACATCATGGCCTTATAGGAGAGTTAGACAGAATTCTGTAGGAACAGCTAGCATTAATGTAGACTGTTGATCACTGTTGCAATACAGCAGACATAGATAAGTAAATTATGTGTCTTTGTTGCTTTTTTAAAATGATTTTTCAAACTTTGCTTCATGTGTATGAGTGTTTTGACTTTGTACACACACATGCATGTATATATGTGATGTGTGTGTGTGTACACCATCTGTCTACCTGGTACTCCTCTATGTTTGAAGAGGGCATCAGCTCACTCCCCAGGACTTGAGTTATAGATGGTTTATAGTTACCATGTGGTGCTAGATTTTTGATCTGTGTCTTCCACAAGAACAATAAGTAGTCTTCACTGCTAAGCCATCTCTCTCTCCAACCCCAATTCTTATTGTATTTCTGCCAACTAAATGCTGGCAGAAAAAAATTCTTTTGAATATTTCTCCAAGTCCAAATTCAGGAAGTGCACTCGTAAAATAAGTTCATTTCTGGAGTTCTATTTAACCATTGATTCAGGTTTAAAGACAGGCTTTTCCAAGTAGAATGACCTTATTTTGAGAGGGAGGACCTCAGCTCAGCAACAGGTATGTGAATGTGTGTGTGTGCTCCTGTGCTCCTGTGTGTGTGTGTGTGTGTGTGTGTGTGTGTGTGTGAGAGAGAGAGAGAGAGAGAGAGAGAGAGAGAGAGAAAGAGAGAGAGCTGTATGTGGCATTATGCACGTGAAATATGTATGGATGTTTATTAATACTGATGTAAACACCTTCAAGATCTAAGTACAAAGACTTCAGTTATAAGGTTTTTACTTTTTAAAAGATTGAATATCATAGTTTAAAGTAACTGTCAAAAGAACATTTGTTTTTTTTTTGGTATCTTTTATATGTAAGTAGTCTAGGTAAAAATGAAATTCTGTTTTATTTCTTGAATGAAAGATATCTAAACAAAACCAATTCTTTTGCTTGACAGTCAAAACATTAAAATTAAAACTAAAAGAATAAAAATATGAACTAATGAATAAACATGAATCAATTAATATTATAAGTCAGGATACAGATACCTTAAGTCAAATGAAAATATAGTCCACATATTCAACACAAGAAATCAAGACACAATTAGGAATTTATGAGGTGACTTATTAAAAGCTTCATTTGAACTGATACCTGTTATTGATTTATTGTTTAACAGTAGCATTAGTTTTCAAAACCCACTTTAGAGAAATATGCTTATAAAGTCAGCATTGTGCCAACTTTTATCTTTGGAATGTGAAGCTCTGTGTTGTACCCTCAGGGAATTTGAAGTAAAACTGAAAAAAAAAATTTCTGCAGAAGCCTAGAACTTCAGCGTGAAGGCAAAAAGATGCTTAATGTTCTTGTTACTGGGGAACCAAAGTGATTCAGTGAAAAGAAGGCTGCATACACTCAACACTATTGGATTTTAATGGTTGTAGCTATGTCATGGCCCAGAATGAGATATGCTGCCTTGAGATTTTGTGTAATATTGTATTAGTATGTGAGGGTAAAAATAGTGAGGCCATGAGAGCAGATCGCAGAAGGAGACTGAAGATATCAACTAATAAAATAAACAGCCAATAGTCAGGAGCATCACGTATAGAAAACATAGTCATGGGAGTGGGGAGGTGGCTCAGCAGGTAAATCAGTTACTATGCATGCATGAGGATGACAGCTTAAAACCCCAGAATCCATCAGGTGGTGCCTGCCTCTGATTCAGTACTGAGGAAGCAGAAATGGAATCCCCGGGGCAAGTTGATTAGCCGGGTTAGTAAGCTGTGGGTTCTGCAAGAGATCCTGATTCAATAAAGGAAGTAGAGAGCAACTGAAGACAGCCAGGGTCAACCTCAAGTCTACACACACACACACACACACACACACACACACACACACACACACACACACGCATCCACATCAGCACCGATGTTAATACACACACACACACACACACACACACACACACACACACACACCAACTACAAATATGTTTTCCAGTATTATGAGACTGGTTCCCCAATGCTGAGGGACTCCAGAGGTGTCTTGGGAAACACAGCATGTGAACCAGACTATATTTCTACTACCAGAAAGAGACTCATAGACAGCCCTGAGAACACGATGTGAACAATACTTGTGTCAGAGAGGGGTCCCTTTGTTTTTGGCCAAGACCTTGAGATAGTGTAATATCTTAGAACGGTTTCTCTGGAATATGGAAAGAAAGATCTGGAAGAGGTGGTTTGGAAAAGAGATTCTGACTTACTTTAAGGTTAAAGTAGGAGATGTTGTCCTGGCAACCCTGTCTCTTCTACTCAACGTCAACTTTGCCCTAGCATATAAGTTAATTTAGCCCTAAGACGTTAACTAGAAACTAGTCATTATCTGTACTGAGGGAAATGAAATTGAAATGAATGTTGCAAATCCTGACTTTTAATCCCTTTTCAATCTGATTTCAATGAAAGTTATAATATAGCATGCACTATGTTAATCTATAAGAGCAGTTTTGTTTTAAAATATAAACATCTGGAAGCTATTCCTAAAGTTTTGAAATTTAAAGATTGTGGTGGTCTGCACTTCAGCTAATTATGAGGCCTGGTTCTTATAGCACCCTACCCACATACACCCGCAAGCAAGTACATATTTTATTACTATATTTTATAATAATTTTTCTATAAGATGACTAAAGTTTATTGCCTAAAACATTATTATATTCATGAATAAGACATTTCGGATAATTTTGATCAAAGCTGAAGAAAAATATTAAAGCTTTAAAAACACTACAATAAAACACCCTTGCTCCAAATCTTGCCTACCTAAAAACTTACCACATATTTTTATTTGTACTTTCTTCTAAACATACTCATGTGAACACACAGTTTGCAAGTGTGAGTAAAAGAAAAGAAAAATGATTTATCCTCCTTTAAGGAAGAACAGCACAGAAGGACCAGAAATCCTTTGAGGGTTTCAAACATAGACTTCTTGGTGTCTAACATCTTCATCTGACTGGGGTTGGGGGCAGAGCATCAGCCCGGGCATCTTTCCCAGATAACACCCCCCATACACACACACACACACACACACACACACACACACACACACCTATATTTATCCAAGGTGGTTTGTGTGGCACAAGGGAGGGTATTTGAGTAAGTGTTCTCTGAGTCATCAGCTCAGGCACACGTGTCAATTTCAGAAACAGCAGCTGGACAATCTCCTGTAGAAGACAGAGTCCAATTGTAACCTTCCTCGGCTGCAGGACTCCAGTTCCCCCAAACAAAATTATAAATTAACAACTCTGGAAGGCAAGGGGCCTTCAATAAATCAGCTGGGTGATAGCACTAGTGTTTGCTTTTGGCCTCACACACTGATCCTTTTTTTTTCTACTTAGAGCTGTATCCTGTGCTCCTGTGCCCCGCCTGATTCTTCCCCACGCTGGTAACAGTCTGCTGAACACCAAGGGCATAGTTAAACAAAGCTGCCTAAAAAGAGACTTTTTCCTGAGTTCCTTGTGGAATACTATATCTAGTGCTCAATACTGTGACACATGGGACTTCAGGGTATAAGCTGGTCTAACATTTTAGACTTCTTTTTGGAAGATAAAAGACAAAAGACAGGAGAGAGAAATAATTTTGAATGTGAATTTTAATTGCTTTTCTTCAAAGAACTAGGTCAATGATTTCAGACATGTACATTCCTAGGACCTCAGTTTCCTTCTCTGGGAATGTTATTATGTTCTTCTCAAGGATGCATCCCTTCACTCATGGGAGTATGGATGGCACTGTGCCTAGTTTAGACAAGGCAACAGTATGTGGCTAATAGCTCTGTGTCAATGGCTAAGAGACTGAACTGTCTTCTTCAACACAATGAATACACTTTTTAAAAAAACATGAGTAAAGATTCATCTGTACATGCCTTCTTTCTGAGAGCTCTGTCCAAAACCTTGCCCCAACCTACTAGATTCAAAAGAAACATTTTCTGAAGAAGCCAAGGAAAGCCATTGTTTAAGTACTACACATGTTCAAAGTCTCAAACTTGCCATTTGTGCATTCCAGCCTCCAGGCTGGCTTGGCTTAGAGTACTGAGTATCAGGTTATAGTCAGAGCTACAGTATTAATTAATGGCTACAAGTATCCTCACTTATCAATACACCAAAGAGAGCCCTCATCTAATAAGTCAGGCTAAAAAGCCTGCCCCCTCCTTTCTCAGGCTCACAAAGTTCATTTTCATATTTGCAGATTCCTGTAATGCAGAAACTCTGCTAGCAGGATCATTGCTAGTGTGCTCCTGAAGCTCTGACAGGTGTCTTCTTGTTGTTGATAGACTTTTCCCAACATCACTGCTCCATGTAGCAGGATGCACAAATGCGTGTTAGTCTCACCAACAAAAGGACTTTTAAGTTGAAAGAACAACCATCTCTTTTCTTGTCCTAGTCATCACTACTTACTGTTATTCTAAGATTTAATTTCAGGGAGAGTTAGGAGGTCACCTACTAACGTATAGACTAACCTTTCCCAAATACACTTCTGCCAGGCTTATAAATACTGAAAACTTCTGACACAAGAACTTTGACTCTCACTCTTATAATGGAATTATGCTTTACATTTTACTACTTAGCTACAGATTATCAGGAATTGAGTTGCTACCAAACAAAACAAAGGTTCACCTGTACATGCCTTCTTTCTGAGAACCCTGTCGAAAACCCTGTCCAACTACCTAGGTTCAAAAGAAACATTTTCTGAAGCAGAAAAAAAAAATCATTGTTTATACAATGTTTAGACATGTTCAAACTAACATTTAGATTCCAGCTTCCAGGCTGGTTTGACTTAGGGAACTGAACATCACATTGTAATTAGAACTACATCATTAATTAATGGGTAGTGGACACATGCCATTTAAATGGATCTTTTACAAAGGGAAGAAAATGAAAACTAAGGGAGGGAGCTGAGATGTGAACGTATAAAGAGAGCACATTTCTGATAGCAGAATTTTTCTCCATGTGTAGGGTTGACTATTTGGCTACCATCAAATAATTCACTGTCAAGCTAATTCCTTAGGTGGCCAAAATTCACACGAAATTGAATTGCAATAAAACCCTTCTGTACCTGGGCACAGTCCTTAGCTCAGTGAAAGAGAAGAGAAATGGGTCTTACCCAGCAGGCCTTGTGTCTTCAATGGCTCTGTCCACTGGAATCAAATCACTAAGGTAGACATTGAAGTTTCCTTCTTTCCATCTCTGCGCGGCCTCCTTCTTCTTCTCAGGGGGAACAACCACAGGGCGCCCAAACTGACCTGGGGCATTGGGATCCCTTGGAGAAAGGGTCACGTCAATTCTGAACACGTGGTGCATTCCAGGGTTTTCAGGGATATTTGCATGGCTTTGCTGGTGTCCCACAGTTGGGGCCTTGGCAGTCAAGTTGCTTCTTGCTGCATGGAGACCCCCAGATATGGTGGGCTTGGAATGAGACACTGCTTTCTTCAGAGCTAGGGGAGAGGATGATGTCTTGCTTTGATTCCTGGGGATTTGTTTATGTGGACTTCCACCCAGTAATTTAGGAAACACAGTTTGGGTTTTAGAATTAGTTACCTCTTTGGTGTCTGTCTTCACTTCTTCCTCTTTAGTTATAATCACAACATGACTTTCAGAGAAATTAAGTTTCTTCCCTGGCGCCACATTGGCTGCATCATCTTCTGGCAATCTTCCCAACTGTGTCTCATTTGTAGATTGGTTCTTTAAATGACCCATATCAGCAATGAGCTTAAGAAGTGGTAGCTCTTTAAGGGCTTCATGTTTTAGGTCTTTGCTCTGAGCCTCTGCTTTCTTTATGACTGTGACTTCCTCAGATTTCAGGATTGGTGGGCTGGCAAAGTGCATCCTCAATTTTGCCACTGTCCGTAATTGCTGCTTTGACCTATCTGTCCTGACACTGATGGTCACATTCAGGGTCCTTTCAGATGCTTGCTTTGATGTATTGCTGCTGACATTATAATTCTTTGGGGCCTTTTGTTTTTTATCGAAGGTTTCTGTACGTCCTGCTATTTTGGTCAATGGAACTCCTCTTGAGGCTGTGAATGGGGTCTTCTCAGATCCTAACCCTGTCATCCACTTGGACATCATGTATTGGGAGGAGACTTCAGGCTTGCTGTCGATCCCCTGGGTCTTCTGCTTGGGAATTGTCACTGGGAGGGTTTGCAGATGTGTAAGATGCCACAAAGGCACAGCCTTTCTCCTTTCCAGGAGGTTCTGCATTTTCCCTTTCCTCTGGACTTGGTCCACATTCTCCTCAACCTTGAGTTCATGGTATTCAGCCTTTCTAAGGTTCTCCTTACCCCACACTCCTTTCCGAGGCAGCCTCATCCCTCTGATGCTGGTATAAAGGACATTCACTTGCTCTGGCTCAACTCTGAATCCTGTATATTCCCTCCTTATGATATCTTCTTTGAGTATCCCTGCGTTGATCTCGCTGAATGAGAGGCGGAGAGCTGCCATGTCAAAGAGCAACCAGATGACAGACGCTACAAATATAAATGCCAAGACTCGCCCACTTCCTCGGAAAAACTTTCGGATCTTGTTCATCGTACAAAGGCTGACTTGCAGCTTGCTCTCTGCTTACCTGGAGTGGAGAGAGAGAGTTGAGGTAGCAGTAGTAGTAGCAGCAACAGCAGCAGCAGTAGGAGCAAGGCCCCTCTCTTCGGAACCTAGCAGGAAACAGCCTTCCAAGGGGGAAAAGCTCAGCTCTTACTGACTGCCTGTCACTCTCTGCCTGCGTGGCATTTCACAGCAAAGCATTTGTTCCTGCTCCCTGGCCCTGGCTAAACCCTAGTACACATTGGCTCCAGGTGGCTCCCGGAGCAGTCAGCTGAGGCTGCAGGACAGTTCACTGCATCTTGTCTCAGAGGGCCCGTGTCCATCTTCCTTCAAGCCCAAGAAAACAAGAAAACGTGGGACTAGGCTGGGGCTGTGCCAGCAGCTTCTCTCCTCCCAGTTCACTGCATGCTGTAACTCAACACCATGTCTCAGAAGGAAACCTTTCAAGCCATTACCCAGCAAACTTCCTTCAGCTCTCACCTTCTGTGCTATGTGAGAGAGTATGTGTTTTAAGGGCAATTAAACAGAAAGCAAACTAACTTAGAGGACATGTGTTCCTGGTTTGTAACCCCTCCTACCCCACTCTTACTCATTAACCCTGTGGTACCCGGATACTTGAGTGCATACTTGGAGCAATTAATTCTTGACCTTAATGTCTCAGCTCTAAGAGGTTAATGGCTTAAAGAAGGGGGTATCTTATAGCTTAATTGCCAGAGAGGGGTGTTTAGCTATTTTGGAGGCTTCTTCCAACAGGTACAGAAATCTTTGTAAGTAAGTAGGTCGGCTACTCTTTTGTACATTAGTCCATATATTTTCTCCCATTCTTAGCCTTAATAGACTGACACATTTTGTAATATTCCTATAAAAAATTCATGGCACTTTACTATGATCTGAATGTTCGTGTCCCCACCAAATTCAATGTGGAAACCCTAATCACCAGTAGGGTGATATTAGCAAGTAAAGTCTTTGGAGTGTGCTGAGATAAGGGAGAAGCAGCCCTTAGATATTAGATTAGTGTCCTTATAAGAGAATTCAGTGAGCTGCCTTGCCCCTTTTACCATGTGAGGGCCCAACAAGAAGGACTCTTGAAGAAACCATGCCTGTTCTTTTTGAATGTCTTAGCCTCCAAAACTGGGAGAAATTAATTCTTCTTCTTCTTCTTCTTCTTCTTCTTCTTCTTCTTCTTCTTCTTCTTCTTCTTCTTCTTCTTCTTCTTCTTCTTCTTCTTCTTCTTCTTCTTCTCCTCCTCCTCCTCCTCCTCCTCCTCCTCCTCCTCCTCCTCCTCCTCCTCCTCCTCCTCCTTCTCCTCCTTCTCCTCCTCTACCCCCTTCTCCTCCTCCTCATCTGCACAGGATGGTCATTTCGTCCTGAACTCAGTTATCAAAGTGCTTTGGACTTTGGTCTCCTAAGACTTACTCCAGCAGTCTGCCCATTTCTCAGGCCCTTAAGTTTAGACTGGCAATTACATCATTGGCTTCATCTATTCCTGGGGCTTTCCAACCTGGATGGTACCACACTGTCAACCCTCTAGTTTTCTAGTAATAGCAAACATATTGTAGGACTGAGTCTCAGCACCCATAATTGTGAGACGACACTCCTACTGTATTCCATGTCATCTATTGCCTGTCTCTCACATATCTGTGCACTCTATTTATTGTTTCTGTTTCTCTGGGTAACCCTGACTATAGCCATATGATGATCAGTGCTAACTGTTAACTTAGGAAAAACACTAAAATTCCCTGGGAGACAGGCTTCTGACTGAGGTCATGAAAGATTTTCTTAACTTGGCGAACTGTAGTGGCAAGCCCCACTGTGTATGTGGGCAGTACCAGTCTGTGGACTAGAACCTGACTGCATGAAAAGGGGATTGTAAACTGTATCCTGGCTTGAGTGCATTGATTTTCTACTCTTCAGTCTTGAGTGAGGATGGAGTGTGACCAGCCATCTTGAATTCCGGACAATGGTGTGATTCACTGGAACTGGAAGCCACACAAGCCTTTTATCCCTTAAGTTACTTTGTTGGGGCATTTCATCATAGCAATGGGAAATGAAGCTAGGATACAACCCCATCATTTTGTAAAATTGTTTATCAGAGTAATATCCAATAATAGCTTTGTTTCACAAAACAACTGAGTCAGAATGTTCACCTTGTCATCGCTAGTTATAAATACTGGGCCTCCAGTCTGAAACCACTGCTCTGGAGCAATTTTCTCAAAATCCCTGAGATGATATGATGTCCCTTTCTATAGAAAGACAATGATTTATCTTTTGAGATAAACAACTCCAGGATTTTGTGGAGACATAGTTCAGTAAGTATGGATATTCTTTAAAGAGTCTATTTATAAGCTTGAAGACCAAGACAAGAATGTAATTATACCCTCTTGTTATATTGTAGATCAGAGAAGAAACACTAGTTGAACTGTCAAATACTGATAAGTTAAAAAATGCCTAGATGTGAAGACAGACTGCTGTGGCTTTAGTGGAGGCACGGCTTTTGAAAACAGCCCTCAGGCTCCGGCTCCAGCATGTGTGTGCTTCTTGTACTATGTGCCAGGCACTTCACTCTGCTCTTCCCTTTGAGTATCACATTCAGTCCTTACAATAATAGCACATGAGACAGATAAAATTACAATGCTTGTTCTGTAGACAGAAAATGAAAAGGGAGAGAAGCAAAGTGCCTTACAGCAGGGCATGAAAGAGTAGGCTCTTGAATACAGTGTGATGCTCTGGTCCATGTAGTTAGATGTTACAGAGAACTGTTCCTCAGATTCAGACCTTCTCGAATTCTTCACCAAAGAAAATTTTATGTGTCTGAGTATATAAATTAAAGCAATATATTTGAAAAGAATTCTTTGGCATGCATATAATTATACCACTTATTAAAGACAAAAGGAGATTCATATACTAGTGAGGTAGGTGTACTTATTTTATTTTAAATAATTTAATTTTGGTGGAATACTTGATATTACTATATGAAGAATATTTTCAGAGCTTCTAAGTATTTTAGTTTCATAATTATTAGTGTTAATCTATAGTGTAAGATCGTAAAGTGTATGTGTGCTAGTTATTTTTATCTAACTGACATAAACTAGAGTCACTGTGGGAAGAGAGAACCTCAGTTAAGGTGACTAGTATGATTCCGGCAATGAGGTAAGAGGTTTAACTGAGCATTTTGTCTCATTCTTAACATTTTATTTTCATAAACATTTTAATTTATTTTATGTATATAAGTTTATGGCTGAATATATATATATATATATATATATATATATATATATATATATATATATACACACACACACACACACACACACACACACACACACACACACACACATACATATATGCAGCAAATGTGTATTAGTTGCTTTTCTGTTGCTGTAATACCATGACCACAGCAACATAAAGATAAAAGGGGTTCATTTGGAGCTTCCAGTTCTGGAGGAGCAGAGCATAGCATGCTAACAGGCAGCAGGCATGGTGGTAGGAACAGGAAGCTGAGAGATCACATCCTTAATAAAAAGCATGAGGCAGAGAAGAAATGAACAAAGACAAGGCTTTCTACTCTCAGTGGCATACTTCCTCCAGTGCATAAATCTTCCCAAACAGTGCCACCACTTGGGGACCAGGCATTCAAATAACTAAGCCAACAGTGGGCATTTCTAGTTCACATGATCACAAAGTGTGTACAGTGTCTGTGGAGGTTAGGAGAGGGCCTCAGATCCTCTGGAACTGGGGTTACAGGGATTCGTGAGCCTCCTAATGTGGATACTGGGAACTGAACCTGGGTCCTTTGATAGAGAAGTAAGTACTCCTATTCACGGAGCCGTTTTTCCAGTCTCTGTCACTGTATTGTATCATGGATTTGCTCATGATAGCTCTTTAGTGAGAACACTGGCAACAAAGTAGGTGCCACTTTCTGTCCCCAGCAGCCTGAACAGCTCCACTTGGTACTCCATCAACACGATCACGACAATTTACTGTCAGCACTTTAAAATAAAGTGGTGTTGTTTATCATTATGGGTAGTTTGTATTAAAAATACCATGTTAAACCCCCAAACAAAATGCTTTGTAGATAGGTTACAAAGTTGACATTGAATCTAGGGGTAGTCCCACTTAAAGTGACATTATAATTAGTCATTCTAAGTCTAGTAATAAAAAATCAATATGTATGACAAGCATACTTTTGCTGGCAGCTTTAATACACTGTACTGAATGCACTCTTTCCCCTCCATATCCATTTTATTTAAGGTCTATAATTGATTTCTCTAACATGAACTAACTAGTTCCCCCTGCGCTCATGTCTCTAGCTGCATATATAGAAGAAGATGGCCTAGTTGGCCATCATTGGGAGGAGAGGCCCCTTGGTCATACAGACTCTATATGCCCCAGAACAGGGGAATGCCAGGGCCATTACGTGGGAGGGGGTGGGTAGGGGAGCAGGGCGGGGACGNTTTTTCTTTTTTCTTTTTTCTCTCTTTTTTTTTTTCACTTTAGACCAATGACACTATGGGTGGGCAAAATGTAAGCTGCTCAATAGATAGCCTTTATGTGTGTTCTTGCTTTTAATCTAGTGAGTTCAATCTCTGCATTTTGGGCTCAAAGCTGATTATGTTAAGGTTGTTTACTGAGGTAACAATAACCAGAAAGCAAATCTGGTTGGTCCTGGGAGGTTTGATTATCTGATGTTTCAAAAATCTGGGCATATTTATTTGGAGTAGATATTAGTGTAAATACATGAAGTTTCTGGGAATGTTGTTCTGTTCTAATTTTTCAGATGGTTCGAACTGCGTATTTAGAAGTAAAATTTTATTTTAGCTTCTTCTGTCTGATAGGTATAAATGAGCGTAATAGCAGAAGCACTGCCCCTCAAATCTCTTGTGGCCTTGTCTAAATATACAACCTTAACAAGAACTATCTGCTGAGAACTCACTGAGTATCCAGCTCTAGGCTAGTCTCTTAACATTGGGACCCACAGCATTGGATTTTTCTAGGCCAGAACAAAAGTCTCTAGGGTGACTCCCAGTAACTAAAGTAGAAAGTGAATCCTTGTTCTATGTTCACAATTAGCCAGCATCACCCTCCTGTCAGTCAGTGTGACCATGGCAAATCTAGCTTTATCTCTAGCCTCAAACCTTCAGTCAGTATGCAGCATCTTAAAAATATTAGTACCAATTTTTCTGGCTTCCCATCTATGGTGGTTTGAATGAGAATGAGCCTTAAATGCTCATATGTTTGAATGCTTGATAACCCCATTGGTGGAACTGTTTGGGAAGAATTAGAAGGTGTGTCTTTGAGGAAGAAAATGTGTCACTGGGGATGACATTTTTTATTTCGAAACTCTATGCCAAAAGTTCTCACTCTTTGCCCTGTGCTTGTGGATTAAATGGAAGCTTTCAGCTACTGCTCCAGAACCATGCCCAACTTCGTGCTGCCATGCTCCCTGCAATTATGGCCATGGACTCTAATACTCAGGAACAGTGAGACCGAAATTAAATACCTTCATTTATAAGCTTCCATGATCATGGTGTCTCTTATTAATAATAGAAAAGTAACTAAGACACTGTTCAAGTTAGTCTTCCAGACAATTCATTATTTCCTGACTATTAGGGAATATTATTGGTAACTAATTTCTGGGTTTGGTTTAAAATGTATATCATACTGTTCAACTCTAATTATCAAGCTATAAATGAGAATATATATTTATATGTTTTATAGAAAAATTTTATCTACAGACGTACCACTGAAATTATTTTTCTAATTTATAAGAAAATTGCATACCTTTATGTTGATTCTTTGACATGGATTTGGAATGATGACCGCACTGGTGCTATCTGCTATACCCATCCCTCCCTGCCTACTTTTGTGTTGATGCTGAGAACATTGACAGTCTCTCAGAATGATCACGCTATATGTATCTGTACCACATAATTATTCACGCTAGAATGCTACAAGTACAATTCATGCTACAAAAATGAGAATTTATACCCTTCAAATCTGTTTCTGTTTTTCTCTGAGCCTCTGGATATCACCATCCAATTATTCTTTGCTGAGTTTGTCTTTTAGAGTCCACATGTGAGATCATGCAGCATTAATCTGATTTTTTTTCTGCCTTATTTCACTCAGAATAATGCCTTTCAGAATCATCCACATTGGCATGAATGGTAAGACTTCGTTGGTTTTGACATAAGAATAAGATTACATTGCTGCATTTTTATTCTTTCATATGATAATGGATTCCTAGTTTGATTCTAGGTTGAGTTTCAAAGAACCTGAGGATGCAAATTTCTTTGAAAGACTGATTTTTATTTCCTTTAATGATATACACCCAGAAATGCAATTGTTTGGTTAAACAGCAATTCTATTTTTTTCCAGGAACCTACATAAGTGTTTTCTATAACTAATGTACTACTTTACATTTCTACCAACAATATGAATGAATGACCTCCTCTCTTCATTCTCTCATTTACCTTTTATTTTTACAACAATGGCTCAAATAGGTATAAGAAACCTTTAATTATATATTTTAGATATCTTTTGGATACTTGAAAATCTTCCTTTGAAATATGTCTCTTTAGGTTCTATACCTATGAATTAGTGGGGATATGTTTACTTGCTATTGAGCAAAACAAACTTTCTTTTTAGTACTCAAAAGGATCTTAAAAAGGAACCTATTTGGAAGCAAGTAAAGATGAGCAGAGATAAAACGAAGGAATATTAAGTATTTGTACCTGATGACTTTTCCTCTTCCTTCCTTCCTTCCTTCCTTCCTTCCTTCCTTCCTTCCTTTCTCTCTATCTCTCTTTCTCTCTCTCTTTGTTTCATTTATAGAACAGGTAGGTAGGCCAATGACAAACAGTGAAGAGTTAGGGATGGTGGTATCAAAATGGAAGATTTCATCAAACCTAAAGACTGAGTTGGTGTGTATTAATGATTCATTACATGGTACAGTGTCTCCTCTCAAAATTTAGGAAAAATGCCTGAGGTGGTTATTCTTGGTTATTACCTTGACTCTGTCTGGAATTTTCTAAAACCCAAATGGTTGGGTATACCTATGAGAGATAGTTTATTAATTAAATCATTTAAAATTGGAAGACTTACTTTTAATATCTTGAGGTGGGAATATATAGCTTTAATCTGGGCTACATCTTCTTTGGAAGTCTGTATAATGGACAGAGAAAGTGGAAGCTTTTCTTGCCTGCCTGTCCCACTCTCATGCTCACTAAAAAGCCCATTCATTCATTTGCACTAGAGCCCACATCTTCAGGATTGTAGTGTATACTGAAAACAAGCGGAGACAGACAGCCTTGTGGATTGATGATCTACTGGATTCTTATAACTTCAGTTGGTAGAAAAATCACAATTAAACAACGTGGACTACAGCCATTCTAATAACTTTCTCTCTCTCTCTCTCTCTCTCTCTCTCTCTCTCTATCTCTCTATCTCTATCTCTATCTCTATCTCTATCTATATCTCTATCTCTATCTCTATCTATATCTATATCTGCATGTAATAGCAATTAATGTAATGAAAAAAGAGACCATGAATTTGATGAGAGGAAGAAGTAGGATAAGAGAAATAGAAATTATATAATTATATTTTGATCTAAAAATAAAAAAAAGTTAAGTAATAGAACATTATTACAAGAAAAATCCAGATGGATAAAAGTTCAATACCATAAAACAAATGTATTCTGTGTTCTTTTAAAAATCATAGGAACATTTATGCTATTGGCCATTTTTAGTCCAAATATGTATGTATGTATATAGTCCTAAATATAACTGGGTCAATCCATATAATATTATTTGTATGTATGTTTCCAGGGCTAACCAATTGGTACTAGATAACCAAATGGTATTGTTTTTTTCCCAGAGTCTCAGCATTCCTTAATTGTCTATAACTCTGTGCAGGGTTGGGGCCTTGTGGTCCTTTTATTATTCAATTAATCATGTCTATTGTTGTTTTTATTTGACTCATGTTTAGGGAATCCTGTTGGTGAGACTTATTGGTGTAGCTTGTGACATCACTTAGAAACCCAATTTTACAGCAAAAGTCCCTGATTGTATGGTTCTGACAATCTTTTCTGCCTCCACCTCCGATGTTCCCTGAGTGGGAGTTGTTTTATAGATGGATCCACTGGAACTGTGCCCCACAACTCTGAATTTTGGTTAATTATAACTTTTTGTAATGGTTCCCATCTGTTGCATTGAGAAGTTTCTTTGATAAGGATTGAGGATTATACTTATCTATGGGGAGAAGGACAAATATTTGGAATGTAGTCATGGATTGTGATGGTTAGTAAGGTGATTATTGTAGGCTTTCCTCCAAGACCCACGCTTTCACTAACTCTGGGGAGTTGGCTAGGTTTCCAGTATCACCCAGGATGAGTAGGTCTGCCCAAGAATTAAGGTAAACAACAATTGACAAGTGGGACTTCATAAAATTTAATAGCTTTCTTATAGCTGAAGAAACATTTAACTGAGTGAAAAAGGAAGCCCACAAAATGAGAGACTCTTTCCCAGCTACAAAATCTGACCTCTGTGAGATTAATAACCAGAGTATATAATGATCTAAAAAAAAAAAAAAAAAAAAAAAAAAAAAAAAAAAAAAAAAAAAAAAAAAAAAAAAAAAAAAAAAAAAAAAAAAAAAAAAAAAAAAAAAAAAAAAAAAAAAAAAAAAAAAAAAAAAAAAAAAAAAAAAAAAAAAAAAAAGCGAAGAATCCAAAAAGAAGGACCTGGGACCTGAACAGAGAGTTCTCAAAGGACAAAAGAGGAATGACTAAGAAACCTCTCAAAAAAAAAAAATGCTCACTAACCAGAGTAATTAGGAAAATCAAAAACGACTTTGAGATTTTATTTTACTCCATTCAGAATGGCAAAGATCAACAAAAGAGTAGACAACAAATGTTAGAGGGAATGTTAGGAAAAGGGAACTCTCATTCCCTTGAGAGAATGGAATTGGAGATGGTGGAATTGGAATTTGGTGCAGCTGCTATAGAAGTCAGTGTAGATAGTTCTCCAAAGGATAAAAATAAATCTACTATGTGATCCAGCTTTTACATGCCTCGTCATATGTCCAAAAACTCAACATTTTACTCCATAGACACTTGGTCAGCCACATTTGTTGTTCTAGTCACAATAGCTATGAAATGGAATCAACCTAAATGTTGTTTGAACAGATAATTAATAGATATAAAACGATGACCCAGATACACTATAGGCCATGAATAGATAATGAAACTATGGCCCGTGTACACTATGGGCTACTAATCAGTTGTAAAGAGAAAGGAAATCATGACCTATGTATATAAATACAAGTAGCCTGAGAGGATCATATTGAGTAAGGCAATGTAGACCCAGAAAGAAAAATGTCATATCTCCTCTCTATTTGGAGGTCAGCTACCTTTATTGTACCTACCAGAGCAACCTTCACAGGGATGTACTGCTCACCATGGTCACACTCCCATTTCAATCATTAAATAATAAAGTATCCCACATATTTTCCTACAGGCCACTCTGATAGGGACATTTTCTTAATTAAAGTTTCCTCTTCTCAAAAGACTTTACCCTGTGTCAGGTTGACAAACATCTAACACAACCTGGAAGAAGAAAGAAGCAGGTATATGTGGAAAGGAAGATGAGAGGCAATGAAAACAGGTTGGTGTTTAGTTTGCAAGGTTTTTATGATCAGCGATTGTTTATTTACATTATTACATATGGACAGAGGTATTGGGCTCTTCTGATGTGAAGTGTCTGAGTGTTTTTTTTCACTTTTGGGAGGTGAGGGAGATCCACCCAGGGCTGGGCAGACATGGGAGAGTGTGCATACTGCTCTGACTGAGCTAGGCAATCTAGGCACAGCTCTAAAGCACTCATCTTATTTCTGAAGGGATGAAATAAGACTGTAGATGGGTGTGATGGTTTGTCTATTCTTGAACCAGGGAGTGGCACTATTTGGAGGTGTGGCCTTGTTGGAATAGGTGTGACCTGGTTGGAATAGGTGTGTCACTGTGGGTGTGGGCTTAAGACTCTCACCCCAGTTGCCTGGAAGTCATTCTTCCACTAGTAGCCTTTGGATGGAGATGTAGAACTCTCAGCTCTGCCTGTGCCATGCCTGCCTGGATACTGCATGCTCCCACTGTGATGATAATGGACTGAACCTCTGAACCTGTAAGCCAGCCCCAATTAAATGTTGTTTTTTTATAAGACTTGCCTTGGTCATGGTTTCTGTTCACAGCAGTAAAACCCTAACTAAGACAATAGGTGAATTAATAGGCTGAACTGGATACAGGTAAATAAGGAGCATTAGAGGGGGAGGGAAGGGTTTTTAGCATGTAACGTTCATACATATGCATGTGGCTCTGTGGGCAAATTTGTATGTAAGTATACATTCTATTTAGCTTTACTTGGGTGTATGAATTTATAGGTATATGTGTGATCTTCATACAGACTACACACACACAGACACAGAGCATACAAGATATGCTGACTACACACACACACACACACACACACACACACACACACACACACACACACATATATATATATATATATATATATATATACATATATACAGATATATATGTATATATATATATATGACTATACAAAAATAATATATATGTATGTGTTAAATATTATAATCAACATGGAAATAAAGACAGCCTTCTAAAAACATTGGCCATGCAACTAGGCATAGTGCCTTTTAAAGGACAGATAATTTGTTTCACATATGTTTATTTAGGGTAAAGGAGGACTCAGGGGTAACACAACCACTTTGGAATTTCAGAGGGCTCTCATGTGGGAGGATTTAACTCATTCCATGTGGTTCCAGAGGGTAGAACAGGGGCTGAGGCATAAGAGGTGTCAGATCTAAATGAGATGCCTTTCTGTCAATTAGGACAAAATAAAAGATGTGGATTCCTTCTAAACGTAGCTGATGATCTGCCTGCTCTTGGAAGTGACGTGGCAGAGGATGATCAACCAACTGTCCCATAAATCATAGCGGGACATTTTTCAATATGATGAGCTTTGAATCAGCCCAACAAATGGAATACCACCCAATCTCCTTTTGGAAATGTAGAGATACTCTAAAACACAGAAATAAATGTTTAAGCAGGATGTGCCAGATATAGCATTGCTTTACACACCCAATGCATTTACTCATAAAGATGTAGTTTAAGGGAAAAGGTAACCCTGAACCTGAGGACAGTTTCATGGTACAGAATAGAGTGACGAAGCACATGTGGGGCCATCTCTCTCTGGCCTTTTGAGCTTGCCTCTTTCAATTTGCTGACTCAGGAGTAGCTCAACAGACCCCAGTACTATTCTGTCCATGTTCTATTTTGCTTCAGTTTCCTCCACTTCTTTTTCTCACATTTAATTTTTGTGTTTAACATTCTTTCTTTTTGCCTTTTTAGAAAAAAAATATCCTGGCTTTTGTGCATAAGAACTGGAGCAAAAGAACATTTGTCAAGAAGGCCAAGGGGAGGCTGAAAAAAGTACAATTATTCAATCCTTGGCTATCTCTAAGTTACACACATTTGCTGATGAGTGCATGATGAAACCCTCAATTAAATGGGATATTTTCTGTAAAATCTGGTTTGCTGTATTTTTAACATGGACCATTGCATTCTCTAGCAGATGTTTAGAAATGGTGAGGTTTGGGATCAGTCTTGGGCACCACTATGCCTGGGTGCTGCTGCCAGCATTAAGTTGGAAAGGGGAAGGGATCTGCAATGTCTTGCAAAGTGTTGGTCAATCACACTCAGTAAATATATCATATCAACCCAAATAACCACAAAACTCCCATGTACAGCTTGAAGAAGCTTATGGAGATAGATTCTGTGTTTCAGAGTATACCCCTTTTAGCATTATGACTTGAATAAGTGTTCTAACCTTTGTGTAATAAGGGGGCTAATGAGTGCCCTCTGTACAGTGTCCTAGAGATAAATGGCTTCACTCAGTTAGGTGTTTAGAGAAGCACAGGCATATGATACTCAACAAACATTGACAAGGGTTTTGATTTTTTTCCTGATATTATTGGGTATAAGATGGCTTAGATTAATCTTTCATGTTGAGTATAAAATCCTTCTCTGCTCCAAGTAGTATATGGGATGGGGGGAGATAAGATTTAAAAACTAATAATTACCAAAGAAAAAGTATGGCATAGTGACCCTTACAGTGACATCAACAAGATTGAACTTATCTAATGTTCTTTTTCATCTCCTCTTGCATTTGCAAATAGAGACTCAATCCTTTCCCCCATTCTCCCAGTCCCCACATAGATGCATACATATGCAGATACCCAGAGTGAACACAACTACACCTACCACTCATGAGAAACTATGAAAACTATGAAGGGTTTCTTTTCTTACTCCTACACTGACATTGAATCTTTTTGACAGATTGACAAAGGTTTTTTAAGATTGTGTGATGTTAGAAAGTCGTAGTCTCAGAATTTAAAGATTATTCTGTGAAAAGCCAGTCTAGAAGGCATGTTTGATTAAGTTGAATCTGCTAAAAGAGGATAATGCCATAAAAAAATTAGAACAAAATTCTCTGACATCAGCTTGTTTACTTTTCATTTTAATTTGTTTTGTGAAAACAAAGTAGAGATTCTTCTTAATTATGTGTGCTTTGGTTTAATGACAATATTTTCAATTGATTTCCCCAAGCTGTTTAAATTATTTTCCCTTCCCATTTGACCAGCTCATTTGGAAGGAAACATAAGTAAATATGCAAGCTGAGAATGGAACCATACAATTTTTTATGTCATGACTGTATACTTTTTGTTTGTTTGTTTGTTTTTTCAAAGCATAGCATTTCTTTCTTTTCTTCATTTTTTCCCAAACAGTCTTGCTGCATAGGACAGGAAGGCCTAAAACTTGCTGTAATCTTTGCCTCTAAAGTGATATTGACTTGACTTAATTTGCTTAATATAATAATCTTGAGTTGTATCATTTTCCTGTGAATGACACTTTTTTTCCTCTGAGACTGTCCCATATAGAGCAATCTGGCCTTGACCTTGCTAGATATCTGAGGGTGGAATTGAGCTTTTCATTCTTTTGCCTCTGTTTTCTGAGTGTCAAGATCACAGGCATATACTGCTATACCAGGTTTAAGTAAGTGTTCATGAGGTGCTGATAACTGGACTCAGTTAGGTAAAGACTCTAGCACTGACCTACATTCTCTAGTCCCTCAGTGAAGGTTTTTTTTTTTTCCAATTTTTATTAGATCTTTTCTTCATTTACATTTCAAATGCTATCTTGAAAGTCCCCTATATCCTCCCCCATCCCGTGCCCAACTCCCCTACCCACCCATTCCCACATCATGGCCCTGGCATTCCCCTGTACTGGGGGATATAAGGTTTGCATGACCAAATGGCCTCTCTTCCCATGATGGCCAACTAGGCCATCTTCTGCTGCATACACAGTTAGAGACACGAGCTCTGGGGGTATTGGTTAGTTCATATTGTTCTTCCAATTATAGGGTTGGAGACCCCTTCAGCTCCTTGGGTACTTTCTCTAGGTCCTCTATTGGGAACACTGTGTTCCATCTAATAGCTGACTGTGAGCATCCACTTCTGTGTTTGCCAGGCACTGGCATAGCCTCACACGAGACAGCTATATCAGGGCCCTTTCAGCAATATCTTGCTGGTGTATGCAATAGTGTCTGCATTTGGTGGCTGATTATGTGATGGGTCCCCAGCTACAGCAGTCACTGGTTGGTCCATCCTTTTGTCTTAGCTCCACATTTGATCTCTGTGAATACTTCAATGTGTGCTTTGTTCCTAATTCTAAAAATGTCCACATTTTGATCTTCATTCTTCTTGATTTTCATGTGTTTTGCAAATTGTATCTTGGGTGATCAGAGTTACTGGGCTAATCTCCACTTATCAGTGAGTACATGTTATGTGAGTTCTTTTGTTATTGGGTTACCTCACTCAGGATGATACCCTCCAGATCCATCCATTTGCCTAGGAATTTCATAAATTCATTGTTTTTAATAGCTGAGTAGTACTCAATTGTGTAAATGTACCACATTTTCTGTATCCATTCCTCTGCTGAGGGACATCTGGGTTCTTTCCAGCTTCTGGCTATTATGAATAAGGCTGCTATGAACATAGTGAATAAGTGTCCTTATTACCAGTTGGAACATCTTCTGGATATATGCCCAGGAGATGTATTGCAGCATCCTCCCGTAGTACTATGTCCAATTTTCTGAGGAACCACCAGACTGAGTTCCAGAGTGGTTGTACAAACTTGCAGTCCCACCAACAATGGAGGAGTGTTCCTCTTTCTCCACATCCACGCCAGCATCTGCTGTCACCTGAATTTTTGATCTTAACCATTCTTATTGGTGTGAGGTGGAATCTCAGTGTTGTTTTGATTTGCATTTCCCTGATGATTAAGGATGTTGAACATTTTTTCAGGTGCTTCTCAGCCCTTCTGTATTCCTCAGTTGAGAATTCTTTGTTTAGCTCTGTGCCCCATTTTTTTTAATGGGGTTATTTGATTTTCTGGTGTCTACCTTCTTGAGTTCTTTATATATATTGGATATCAGTCCCCTTTCTGATTTAGGATTGGTAAAGATCCTTTCTTTGGTTAAATCTGTTGGTGGCCCTTTTGTCTTATTGACAGTATCTTTTGCCTCACAGAAGCTTTGCAACTTTATGAGATCCTATTTGTCAATTCATGATCTTACAGCACAAGCTTTTGCTGTTCTATTCAGGAATTGTTCCCCAGTGCTCATATCTTTGAGGCTTTTCCCCACTTTCTCCTCTATAAGTTTCAGTGTCTCTGGCTTTATGTGGAGTTCCTTAAACCACTTAGACTTGACCTTACTACAAGGAGATAAGAATGGATCAATTCGGGGCTGGTGAGATGGCTCAGCGGGTAAGAGCACCCGACTGCTCTTCCTAAGGTGATAAGTTCAAATCCCAGCATCCACATGGTGGCTCACAACCATCTGTAACGAGATCTGGCGCCCTCTTCTGGAATGTCTGAAGACAGCTACAGTGTACTTACATATAATAAATAAAATAAATCTTAAAAAAAAAAAAGAATGGATCAATTCCCATTCTTCTACATGATAACCACCAGTTGTGCCAGCACCATTTGTTGAAAATGATGTCTTTCTTTTCCACTGGATAGTTTTAGCTTCCTTGTTAAAGATCAGGTGACCATAGGTGTGTGGATTCATTTCTGGGTCTTTGACCCTATTCCATTGATCTATCTGTCTGTAGCTGTACCAGTACCATGCAGTTTTTATTACAATTGCTCTGCAGTACAACTTGAGGTCAGGCATGGTGATTCCACCAGAAGTTTTTTTATTGTTGAGAAGAGTTTTTGCGCTCTTAGGTTTTTTGTTATTCCAGATGAACTTGCAAATTGTCCTTTCTAAATCCTTGAAGAATTGAGTTGGGATTTTGATGGGGATTGCATTGAATCTGTAGATTGCTTTAGGCAAGATAGCCATTTTTACTATATCGATCCTGCCAATCCATGAGCATGGGAGATCTTTCCATCTTCTGAGATCTTCAATTTCTTTCTTCGGAGACTTGAAGTTCTTATCATACAGATCTTTCACTTCCTTAGTTAGAGTCACACCAAAACATTTTATATTGTTTGTGAGTATTGTGAAGGGTGTTGTTTCCCTAATTTCTTTCTCAGCCCATTTATCCTTTGTGTAGAGAAAGGCAATCGCATGGGACCCGAGACAGCATCTGGGAGGCAGACTGTATACTTTTTATTTCTATAGTTGAGAAGTGACAAAACTTTTCTTACAGCTCATGGTGCATTCCTTGATAAACTTTTAGCACACAGAACTTTCTTGTGCTGAATTGACTGCATGTACCTGTTTATAAAAGCATATACAGTCATAGAGAAGCAAACACACACACAAACACAAACACACTGAACATATTCCAGCTATGGTCTTGATAGTTCTACACGTTAAAAATGGGAAGTTTGTATTCATGTGATGTGTTGGGTATAATAGAATGTTTATTTGTTGAATTTAGGACTTAGCAACCTGGCACCAGTGCTCACATGTTCTAGAGAGAGAATGGAAGTAACATAATTTATTGAAATATGACCTTTTTATTTAACACCCAAGTGAAACATGTTGCTAGCAGGAGAGTCTATAATAACTGAATGTAAGGAGGACAGAGTTGCCAGCATCTGATACACAGTAGTTGCTTATGAAATTCTAGATAACAATGAATGACAATTGTTATTATATTTGTATTAAAATTTTTTGATAAATGAGTTTTGTGAAGTACTGTAACCAGTCTTTTCTAAAGAATTAGGAGGAAGAGGAGAAGGAGGAGGAGGAAGAGAAGAAAAAGAAGAAGAAGAAGAAGAAGAAGAAGAAGAAGAAGAAGAAGAAGAAGAAGAAGAAGAAGAAGAACTCAAAATTGAGCTCTGTTGCATATAGTTTTATGCTCTAGCTGCCTTTAGCTCCAGGAAGTGACTATGCTACCAGCCCCTACCCAGTCCCTTGAATCCTTGGATAAAAGACAGACACACAGTTATATAATTTTAGCTTGACTTTGGACACTATTTCTGGGTGCTGCTATCTCCCACCTAGAAAAGCATGTCCTTGCCAGTTTTCTATCTGTCTCCACCTGCCTAAACTTCAGCTGCTAAACTCCCCTGACCATCTTCCTGGAAGAGCAGCCTATATGGCCACTCTGTTTCAAGATCTTACTTTGTTGCCTGGTTCTCTTCTTTCCAAAATATGGCAAACTTTGTCCTCCCTTGCATCTCTCTGCCCCCTCCCGGGACCTAGAAGTCCCGCTTGTCCCTTCTGCCCAGCAATTGGCCCATGGCTTTCTTTACTGACAGATCAAGAACCAATTGGGGAATGGGACCTTAGCATCAGAACAACTTCCTACAAAGCTCAGTGATTTGCTGCCCAATAAGTAGATAGACATTTACCATACTCACATAGAAAATTACTACACAAGTGACTGAAATATATCCAACTCTGTGGTAATTTAAATATGAATCATCTTAAACAGTCTCAGGTTTTAAAACACTTATTTGCCAGTTGGTGGGGCTTTTTGGAGACTTGTAGGTTATACAATCTTGCTGGAAGAAGTACATCACTGGGTGTGGGCTTTGAGATAATATACCCTTACAGTTCTTCAAATTCATTCTCTCTGCTTTGTGTTAATGATTGAGATGTGGCCTCTCAGCCATAAATCTCATTTCTTTCATTTCTTGCCCTTTGTCCTTGCTGGAATGGGCTTTAATCCCTCAGGAACCATAAGTCAAAATAAACCACTTTTTCCAAAAGCTGCTTCATGTCAATGTGTTTCATCACAGTCATAAAGCAGTAACTAATAAAAGTTCCTAGTGTGAACAGGCTTAGAATGTACTTCAAAGGTTTCCATGAGGGACCCATATTATTTTGTGATTTGGCTAAAGATAACCAATAAGGTTTAAATAAAAGTAAGTGTGTTGACAGAGGCATTTTAAGTATATAATTAGAATGAACACTGTTGACATATACTTTTAGTCTTAGATCTGAGCACTAGAGTGGCTAAGACAAGAGTGATATTAATTTGGGGCCAGTGAGACTCTGTTAAAAAGGAAGAAGAGAATAAAGTTGAAAGAGCAAACTAAAGTATAAAATAAATTAAAAATGAAAGGGTGTTGTATGTGTCCTATTTCATAAACACAGGTGAACATGTTTATGTCTTTCTATAATATCAGAATTTATTAAAAAACCATCAATTTACAAGAATTCAAGCTTTTAATTACAGCAATTTACCACAGAATTTCACATAGCAAAGGAAACTTCTTTTATTCTAGTTTTGATTCCTAGTCTTAGCTTTCCTATCACACATCATACAGTATATGGTGAATACAAGTTAAAATGGCTACAGCAGAGTTCTAAAAGTGTGAGCAGTGGGTGGAGAAAATCTGGAATGACAAGATAAGGAATCTGACCAGTGGTGTGAGAAAGAAAGTGCTGAAGCTTCTGGAGTCCGGGTTTGAGAGTGAACCTGCAGAGTTAGGTTGCGAGATAAAGAAGGGTCAAACAACAGTCTGAGAACAGTGAGTGGTTCTGGGGCAGATCCAGATGTGTGAATAGATGGATGAACACAGAGCCAGGTAGTCTGCGTCATCAATCCTCAAACACATGGGTACAGGGGAAAAATTCCAAAACAGAACACGAATGACTTGTGCCCTAAGATCAAGAATTGACAAATGGGACCTAATAAAATTTCAAAGCTTCTGTGAGGCAAAGGCTACAGTCAATACGACAAAAGGCTAACAACAGATTGGAAAAGGGTTTTTACCAATCCTACATCCAATAGAGAGATAATATCCAATATATACAGAGAATCAAAAAAACCCTATTAAAAACTGGGGTACAGAACTAAACAAAAAAGTTTTAACTGAGGAATATCAAATGACTGTGAAGCACCTAAAAAAAATTTTCAATGTCCTTAGTCATCAGGGAAATGCAAATCAAAACAACTCTGAGATTCCACCTCAAACCAGTCAGAATGGCTGAGATAAAAAAACTCAGGTGACAGTAGATGCTACGAAGATGGGAGAAAGAGGAACACTTCTAAATTGCTGGTGGGATTGCAAGCTGGTTCAGCCATTCTGGATATCAGTTTGGTGGTTCCTCAGAAAATTGGACATAGTACTACCCAAGGACCCAAAAATACCACACCTGGACATATACCCAGAAGATGCTCCAACATTTAATAAGGATACATGCTCCACTATGTTCACAGAAGTCTTATTTATAATAGCCAGAAACTAGAAAGAACCCAGATGTCCCTCAACAGAGGAATGGATACAGAAAGTGTGGTACATTTATACAATGGAGTACTACGCAGCTATTTAAAATGATGAATTTATGACATTCTTAGGCAAATGGTTGGATCTGGAGGATATTATCCTCAATGAGGTAACCCAATCACAAAAGAACACACATGATATGCATTCACTGATAAGTGGATATTAGCCCAGAAGCTTGGAATACCCAAGATACAATTCACAAACCATATGAAACTCAAGAAGAAGGAAGATCAAAGTATGGATACTTCTATCCTTCTTAAAAGGCAGAACAAAATACCGACAGAAGGAGTTACAGAGACAAAGTTTGGAGCAGAGGCTGAAAGAATGACCATCCAGAAACTGCTCCACCTGGGAATTCATCATACAACCACCAAATCCAGACACTATTGTCGATGCCAACAAGTGATTGCCTGACAGGAGCCTGATATAGCTATCTCCTGACAGGCTCTGCCAGTGTCTGACAAATACAGATGTGGATGCTCACAGCCATCCATTGGATTGAACACAGCGTCCCCAATGAAGGAGCTAGAGAAAGTACCCAAGGAGCTGAAAGGGTTTGCAGCCCCATAGGGGGAATAACAATATGAACTTACCAGTACCTGCAGAGCTCCCAGGGACTAAACCACCAACCAAAGAATACACATGGAGGGAGGGCTCTCAACTTTCTTAATACTCTGACCATTTAATACAGTTTCTCATGTAGGAATAACCCCAACAATAAAAGTTTTTGTTGCTACTTCATAACTGTAATTTTGCTAGTTATAAACTGTAATATAAATATCTGGGTTTTCTGATGGTCTCAGTTACCCATGTGAAAGGGTCATTTGACCTCTAAAGCAGTCATAACCTATAGATTCAAAATAATCAATCTAGAGAATGAGTATATGCAATGCATAACATTAAACGCCTTGATGTGAGAAACTTTGTTCTTGATTTCCTTTGTGCTATATCAAACATTTGGTCACCACTAGAATCATAGCTGTAGGATCTTTTGGCCTCATTTTGAATGGCTTCTAATTGAAATAGTAATTTAACCCTTAAACTAGAAATGCTTCATATTTAAGTGTTGAAATCAGGGCCCTTTGTACTATCTTACAGTTATAGTGATGTGGTCTGAACTAACTGTATGTCCATAAAAGTGACTTTCTCCTGGAGGGGGGACATTCTGTTCAAACAACCAGGGGTGTGCATATCTGTGAAGATTCTTAGTCTATAGTATTTGCAATGAGAATGTTTGGCCACACTAAGGGTAATATTTTTTAGGATTCAGGCCAAGAGTACAAAGTTTAACAGTATAGAGTGAAGTTGTGTGATACCTATTAGAAGCTACTGATGGTGGGCCATACTGCTGACCTCAGAAAGCTATCAGTGCCATTGTCTCTTTCTCTCTTCAGTTTTTGTTTAATTGTGTTTACTTTTATTAGAAAAGAAACACTAGATTTCACAATGTTATTCTTTTAAATCAAAAATTGTTCTTATTGTTTCTCTTCATTATTTTTCCTCTTGCATGTTCAGCTTTCATATCACACATGGCCCATTCACTCTACCTCCTTGTTAACAACTCTTGCTTCTTCTCCTGGTTTCCTGTCTATATTCACAGCTCATACCCACTCACTTCCCCTAAAACAACATATTTTCATTTTTAAGAGCTAGTAGGTTTATGTTGTATATATTTGCCAAAATTGATTGTCTATCCTTCTATTGATGGATGTCTATACTGGTCCCATTATTTTGTTATAAACATGGATGGATATATTCCAATGACTCTGATAGGATACAAAGCCTTTGAGGCATATAGTTAGGAGTAGTATATCTGGACCATATATTTGTTTTAATTTTAATTTTCTTGGGAAAACATTATAGATGTTTCTGCAATGGTTTTACAAGTTATGCAACCCCACCATCCATGAATAAGGAAGAATTCCTTTTATCCAACATTATCTCAAGCATTTGTTGTCACTTGTTTTCTTGATCTTGCTAGCCATTCTGACTGGGGTGAGATCTTTAGCTTATATCCTAAGAACCCATATCTCAAAAGGCTGGAGGATAATGATGAAATTAATCATGACCTAACTTAATACCTACTCGGTTATAAATCATTTAGACAGCCCCATAACAAGCAGTGAGATTGAAGCAGTACTTAGAATCTCCTCCCAAAGAAGACTCATGGACCAGATGAAGCCAGCACTTCTCAGTTGCACTGAAGAGGAAGTGAAAGGACATTGCCAACCTTATTTTGTTATCCAGATACTCAAACAGGGTTTAGAGACAACAGTCAAACTGTGGACCAGTTTTCCTATTAAATATAGACACAAAACTTCTTAACTGCTTAAGATTGGATTCAAGAACACATTAAGAAGATCATTTATCATTATCAATTGGAATTCATTCCCAAAATGAAAGGTTGGTAAAATATACTTATATTGATCAATGTAATACAACATATTAATAAACATAACAACAGAACTCTCAGAACCATCTTGATAGATGTGTTAAAGTCACTTGACAAAGTTCAGTATGTACTCATAATAGAAACCCTGAAGAAATTAGGAACAGATGGAATGTGTCACTATTTCTAAAAGCCTTTTATATTCTAACTCTTCCAAAATAATTTTGATTATTCCCTTAAAAATTTTTAAATGAAACTTTATGAAAAAGAACTTGTAAAAATACAAGCAACACAGATAAAAATTAATGAAAGCCAATGACCATACATCTTAATGGACTTCTATAAAGTAGGATACTTTATAATTGCATGTATTTATATTTATATAGCGGTAGGTTGTGTTTGTGCGTACGTGAGTGTGTGTGTGTGTCGTTCTACCATGTAGGTCCCAGGGATTCAACTCAGGTATCCAGGATTAGTAGCAAGTGCCTTTCTTAACCTATTTGTCTCACCAGTTCCTGAAAATAATTTTAAGTGAAAAGATAAAGACAATAACAAGTTGCAATAAAATTAAGACTTTCATGTGTAGAAGAAATATACTTTTATCTCTAAACACTTCTTCCTTCATCTTAATATAGAAATAGCTTTCTTAGTTAGTGTCAGGATACTCAGGTGTTGTGCTGATAGCAGCTGAGGCTCTCAGTTTCCAGGCTTCCAGCTTTCAAGATGAATACTACTAAAGTAGGAAATTAGTTCATAACCCTCCAGTATCTGAAGGTTTTTATTTTCCTTTTATCTGTATTCATACATTTATTTGTTCATTCATTCTTAGTGTCTTCATTCATTCATAGAGTTTGACACTATGCTAAGTGTTTGGGACATCAAAGCAGAGTACTTTGTTCTGGTTGTCTTGAAGTTTACTTCCATGGTGGACAAAAGCATATATAAATAGTCACATATATATCAAGGAAATTGCGCAGAGGATCTCTCAAGGAGGGAGAGAAGGATCCAGCTTTACTTTTCTGCTGACTTTTTTGTTTTAATTAACCTTAATACAATATATGTCATTGTATTCTGTCTTTTCCCTCAGCTTCTTCCAGATGCTCTCTACCTTCCTGCCTATGCAACATAATCATCTCCCTACCCTTCGTCTCAGTCCTGTAGTATCTGGAAGATGCTGTTTCCTTCATTGCTGGCTCTTATAATTTTTTTTTAACTTTGTCTGAATTTGATGAAGACATTCTATTTATGACCAAGTTCTCCTAAATCTCTTACTCTCTACATAATGCCCAGTGGTTTGTATTTGTTATAATTTCCATCTAGTAAATGAAGTTTCTTTGATTATGCACTGATGGGTATAATACTATGTCATTAGGGGGGCATTTTATTGCTAGTTCCTTTAGCAGAATAATAAAAGTAAATTTTACGTTAGGGCTTATGACCTTTCTAGTTTCAGGTTCTTAGCTACTTTAGCATGTCATGTATAGGTTCCTGTATAGAACAGACCTTAAATCCAATCAGCAAGTAGTTGGTTATGTCTATACATAATTCTTAACAGTTGGATAATAAATTCATCATTGATGTCCGTTTGCAACTTTTGACTATTATGAATAGAGCAGCAATGAATGTGGATGATCAAGTTTCTCTGTAGTAAGACCTACATCCAAGAGTGGTATATCTGGATCTTGTGGTTGATCAACTTTAGCTTTTGAAAAACTTCCACACTAATTTCAGTGATGGCAATTTCATATGGACACACACACACACACACACACACACACACACACACACGTACACATGCATGAAGGCATCTAAAATAATCCCAAATAAAAAGAATACCAGGAGGTATCACCATAACAGATTTTAAGTTTCAGTTCTGAGTTATAGTAATTAAAACAGCATCACATTAGCAAAATAGATGCATTGATCAATAGAATAGAGCTGAAGACACAGACATAATTCTACACACTTATGGATACATGATCTCTGACAAAGAATACACACACACACACACACACACACACACACACAAGAAAGGTTAGCATTTTCAACAAATAATGCATGTCAAATTGAATAGCTGCATGTAGACCAATGAAAATAGATCTATATCTGTTATGCTGCACAAAATTCAGTTTCAAATGGATCAAGGACATCAACATAAGACAAGGGACCCTGAACTTGATAGGAAAGAAAGTAGAGAATAGGCTTGGACGGTTTGGCCTAGAAAATGATTTTATGAACAGGACTCTGGTATCACAGGCGTTAAGACCAACACTTAATAAATGCGACCTCAAGAAATTAAAAAAAACAAAACAAAACAACTTCTGTACAGCAAAGAACACCATCATTTAAACAAAATGGTAGTCCACATAATGTAAAAATATTTACTAATCATAAACATAATAGAGGATTAATATCTAGAATATGTAAAAAAAATCTGAACATTGGGAAAACAAACAACCCAATCAAAACTGGCATGTGAATTGAACAGAGTTCTCAAAAGGTGAAACACAAATGTCTAAGAAACACTAAAAATGTTTCACGTATTTAGATATCAGGGGAATGAAAATTAAAACTACTTTGAAATTTTATACTAACCTAATTAGAATGGTCAACATCAACTTAATGATATCACATGCTGGAGAGGATTCAGGGCAGGGGGAACACTTACTGGTTGCTGGGGAGAATACTAACCACTTAGTCTTTTGACCAAGGCCTTGATCACTTTTACTTGGCTTGACAAGGCTTCTTCCTCTTTTCCCAGAGTTCTTCCCTGACTTTATGTTTCTCAATTGTCCTTTTACATCTGCCTGTCATCTAAAATGTAGCCATTAACATAGGAATTGTTACTTTTTTCTAATTAAGCAAATATTAAGCAGATTGAATTATTTAAATTACAAAATATAAAACACCAGAGAAAAGTTAAAAGTTTGAAAAGAAGTATAAGTCTAATATGATTTATGTTCTCACTTCTCATGTCTACACATGAAGCATGAAGTTTGACTTCAAGGGCTTTGATCTTAACCCTGACTATGGGAAAGTTGTCACCTGGCTGTCATGGAGATAAATAAGACAATGGGTGTAAGGTACAACAGTTCACTGCAAATGTTTGATATTTTGTTGTTGCTGATCATTTCCAGCTGGTGTTATCCTACTTGTATGCTCTTAAGAACTTAGGAAGTAACTTTGGTGGTGTGATTTAGAGGACACTTGTATGAAACATCAAATGGGTATTCTCCACTAATTCTATGCTGTTGAAAGTCTAATTTTGATATTTTAATACATGACATAAAATCATTTTAATTCCTCCTGTTAATAACCTTATAGGCAGAGAGCGATTGTCTTGAGTCATTGCTGGTCCCCAAAGTGTAATGACAAGATCATAGTGGGCATTGGAGAAGGAACCCAAAGACACTGAAACAAATATCTCAGTTTTAACACATGGAGAGCTAGGTGTTTTTTGCTTCCTCAAACGTCTTCTCAAAGTGCAGAATGATGACTGACCTATAGGGAGATTCTGTCTGAAGACACAATAAGTTTTCCTTCATTTCCTGTAAGTATAGAGTCAGAATATTAAGATCTTTGAGATCCATAGTCCATGGTGAGGAAATCTAGATGATTAAGAATAAAATATTTAAGGGGAAAATTTACCTAAATTATTTTGAATTCAAAATCTGGGCTGGTTGGGTAACAAGAGGAGTGTAAGGCTGAGGGAATTTGGTGGAAGTTGAGTGAGGCAGTTTTTTAATGATAATTTCAGAAGGTAAACTTGCTCCTAGAGAGGCTGAGAGACTGAGAAGCAGTTTAGATGTCAATAGTCAGAGTGATGAGATAACAGAATACAAAGAGAATAAGAGCTAGAGAGCACAAGAGAAGGACTAATGAGTGTTTCTTTCAACACTAAGAGAAAGGGACAGTGAACATGGTAATTACCAAAACTGACAAAAGTCTTCAAGCCAAAGGTTTAAGGAACTGTATAAAATCCAAATAATAATGACAAGAGTTAAGGGAAACAATTGGAGGTGAAATGGAATAGTAAAACCTGAGATGGAACTGAAGGACAAACGATTGCTTCCTTAGAGAAACAGCTTGATGGTTAAATTCTCAAAACAAAACAAGCAAATGAAAAACAAGCAAACAAACAAAATAAGATCATCCCCCATGAAATCAGGACACCATGACATGATTTCTTTAAAAAAAACATAAAAGAGATAGATAGATAGATAGATAGATAGATAGATAGATAGATAGATAGATAGATATAAAAAAACATAAAATAAAAAATAGGAACATGGAATTTCACAGCTAATGAAAAAAAATCTTCAACCAAACCAAACCAAACATCTTCAGAAAATAAACAAAACCAAAGACTACATAGGAGAATGATGCAAAGCAGACTATGCAAACAGGCATTACTAGAGATATTTAGAAACAGGAAAAAAAAAATAACACTGCTGGATAAAAACTTTGAGATCTGGAGGAGTTTAAGGGACCAAGTATATTATTCAGAGGAGTATTTTCAAGCACCCTTTATAGCAACTGTTCAAAATTGCTAAACCATGGAAACAGCTATGATTCATTAATAGAGGAATAGAGCGGGAACACATAATATAGACACACAAATATTATTTAGCTATAGATGAGAAGACTTGTTTGAAGCCTCAATTGGTAAAATGATTACCTTATATACCTTATATACACAAGAACTTGTGTTAAGGTTTAGAATCCACAAAAATGTAGGGTAATGGTAGTGCTCATAATCTTGGTGCTGTGGAAACAGGAGACCCGTGGGACTCACTGGCCACTTTAGCCTAGCTCATAAGCTCCAAGGCAATGAGAAACTCTGTCTTAAACGGAGTGGATGGTGTTCCCAAGAATAAAACCTGAGTTGGGCTCTGCATACATATCTCTATTAACATGTTTTTCTTGTCCACCCTACATACATACAAACATTCAAAAACAATAACATCAAAGGAACATTAAGGACATAAAGCTAAGTGAAATAAGCCAGCCAAGAAGCAGAAGGATTATATTATTTCACTTAGTTGTGAAACACAGAATAGTCAGGTCATAGCACAGAAAGCAGAGAAACTGCCGGCAGGAACTGGTGGGCGAAGTCTGAGGAGTTATCATAAAATGGAAAAAGAGTGTAAGATTCGCAAGATGAAGCATCTGGAAAAATTTAATGCTGATGATTGCATAATACAGATAGAGTTTACTTTTAAAGATTTATTTGTATTTTAACTATAGGTGTGTGGTGTGGGGGATGGGGAGTTACATGGACATGTGTGAAGGAACCTGCAGAAACCCGAAGAGAATATTAGATGTCCTTGAGCTGGAGTTGAAGGTAGTTGTGAACAGCTTGAAGAAGTAATGGGAGTGAAAATCAGGTCTTCTAGAAGAGTAGTAAGCATTTGTAACTTTTTAGACTACACTCATATAAATGGTTCACATTACCCATTTTATTGAGTGTGTGTTTGCCACAATAAATTAAATAAGTAACATTTCTCTCTCCTGCTTCTCACCGTGTGTGTGTGTGTGTGTGTGTGTGTGTGTGTGTGTGTACATATGCCATGACATATGTATGAAGGTCAGAGGATAACTTACAACAGCTGGTTTTCTCCTTCCACCATATATGCCTCCTAGATCAAACTCAGGTCATCAGGATTGGCAATAGGAGCCATTATTCACTAAGCCATCTTGTCAAGAAAGGAAGTAAGATAAAAAAGTCTCCATCAATTTAAAATAAAATAAAATAAGTAAAATAAAATAAGAGAAGAGAAATAATATGAAAGGGAAAACAAACAGAAGAAGAATTTTAAAAAGCATATTTAAACCATGAATATCAGTTGCTTCAATATGCATAATCTATATAGCATTTAATATTTACAGAATAAATGCAGGCTACTTGCTGCTCTTTCAGAGAACCAGATGTAGCCGCCTGTGGCCACACTAACTAGGTTCCTGAGTGGGAGGCCGGAGCTGTATGGAAGGAAACATCTAGAGAAATAATGGAGGCCAAGACAAAGTTATCTGATCAAGGCCCCAAAGTTTACCTAAGAGTCTGTGGCCTATCCCCCACCAATTCATTCTTGGTGTCTGTCACCAGCCTGTAGGTGATCTGCCAGATGCTTTCTCTGACCTGCTCTCCTGAATATCTCAAGGGCCTCTCAGCAGGTAGCAGTGTCTTGGAGAAGTGCAGTGGTCAGTGACAGAACAATAGAGCCATCTAGGTTGGAAGGCTACACCCCAGGTGGTCTCATTCTCAGTGGCAGCAAAGTCAAAGTCTGAATCAGCCTGCTTCAAGGCTGGGGGAGGCTACAAACAGAGTTGAGTTCCCAGGATTCACAACCAACTGTATCCCTACATCCAAGGGACTCAGCACTATATCGTGGCTTTCCCATAAAGAACAAAAACAGAGATACACACAGATACAGATAATAAAATTAAATCTAGGAGCAGATTGGGTGCTCCAGCCCCACTCCCATTCCCAGAGACAGCCGGACTCCCAGGACATCTGCCTTAGCCAGGGTCACAGGAGACCTGCCTAAGTAGGGCCACTGTACTTCCCCCTAACCAGAGACAGTACTGTTTGCCTCTCAGAAGGCCTGTTCTAACCCAGGTCATAGAGCTTCACCTTCCTACAAAAAGAGACAGGCTCCAATCAGAGACAGCCAAGGCCAGTTAACATCAGAGAGAAACAGATGGTGAGAGTCAAGCCCAAGAACAAATGGAACAGAATCCATTACTACATGGCATCATCAGAACCCAGTTCCCCCACTATAGTAAGCCCTGGATATACTAACATGCCTGAAAAGGAAAGATTCTGACCTACAGTCACATCTCATGAAGATGATAAAGGACTTTAAGGATGACATAAATAGATCCCTTAAAGAAATACAGGAGAACACAGCTGGCTTTCTTTTATTTATTTATTTATTTGTTTGTTTATTTATTTATTTATATAAAATATTTTCTTTATTTATATTCAAATGTTATCCCCTTTCCTAATTTCCCCTCCGAAAATTCTCCATCCCCTCTCCCCTCCCCCTGCTCCCCAACCCTCCCACTCCCATTTCTGGTAGACTCTCTCCCTGGTTCTTTGAGAAAATCAACAAGATAGATAAATGCTTGGCCAAACTAACAAAAGGGCACAGAGATAGTATCCAAATTAATAAAATCAGAAATGAAAAATGGAGACATAACAACAGAAACTGAGGGAATTCAAAAAATAATCAGATCATACTACAAAAGCCTATAGTCAACAAACAAAAAAAAAATCTAGATGAAATGAAATGGATGCTTTTCTAAACAGATACCACTTATCAAAGTAAAATCAAGATCAGGTGAACTATCTATAAATTCCCATAACTCATATGAAATAGAAGCAGTCATTAAAAGTTCTCAAAAAAAAAAAAAAAGCCCAGACCAAGATAATTTTAGTGCAGAATTCTATCAGACCTTCAAATAAGACCTAATACTAATACTTCTCAAGCTATTCCACAAAATAGAAGAAACACTATCTAATTTATTCTATGAAGCCACAGTTACTCTGATAACTAAATCACACAAAGATCCAACAAAGGAAGAGAACTTCAGGCCAATTTCACTTACGAATATCAACGCAAAAATACTCAATAAAATTCTTGGAAAATNATATATATATATATATATATATATATATATATATATATATATATATATATATATATACATATATATATATCCTCAAAGAAAAAACCACAAGATCATCATATTAGAAGTTGAAAAAGCTTTTGACAAAAGACCACACCCTTTCATAGTAAAAGTCTTGGAGGGATCAGAAATTCAAGGCCCACACCTAAACATAGTAAAAGCAATATACAGCAAATCAACAGCCAACATTAAATTAAATGGAGAGAAAGTTGAAGCAAGCCCACTAAAATCAGGGATAAGAAAAGGCTGCCCACTCTCTTCTTATTTATTTGTCACAGTATTCAAAGTTCTAGCCAGAGCAATTAGACACCAAAAGGACACCAAAGAGATACAAATTGGAAAGGAAGAAGTGAAGGTATCACCACTAATTGTGGGTGATATGATAGTATACATAAGCAACCCCAAATATTCTACTAGAGAATTCCTTTATCTGATGAACAACTTCAGCAAAGTAGCTGGATATAAAATTAACTCAAACAAATCAGCAGCCTTCCTCTACTCAAAGATAAACGGTCTGAGATAGAAATTAGGGAAACAGCATCCTTTGCAATGGTTACGAAAAATATAAAATATCTTGGTGTAACTGTAACCAAGCAAGTGAAAGATCTGTATGACAATAAAGAAATTAAAGAAATCTGAAGGAAGAAATTGAAGAAGACCTCAGAAGATAAAAAGATCTCCTGTCCTCATGGATCATTAGACTTAAGAGAGTAAAAATGGCCATCTTAGCAAAAGCAATCTGTTGATTTAATACAAATTCCACAAAAATTCTAACTCAGTTTTTCCCAGATATGGAAAGAATAATCCTCAAGTTCATATGGAATAACAAAAATATCCAAGAGAGTGAAAACTATTCTCAAAAATAAAAGAACTTCTGGAGGAATCACCATCCCTGACCTCAAGCTGTACTACAGAGCATTAGTGATATTGGTTCAGAGATAGACAGGTAGATCATTGGAATGGAATTTAATACCCAGAAATAAACCCACACACCTATGGTCTCTTTATCTTTGACAAATAAGCCAAAACCATTTAGTGAAAAGAAGACAGCATTTTCAACAAACAGTACTGGTATAACTGGCAGTCTGCATGTAGAAGAATACAAATTAATCCATTTTTTATCTCCTTGTACAAAGTTCACAGCCAAGTACATCAATAACCTCTATATAAAACCAGTTAAGCAAAATCTAATAGAAAAGAAAGTGGGAAATAGCCTGGAACTCATTGGCATAGGGGAAATTTTCCTGAACAGAACACCAATGGCTCAGGCTTTAAGATCAACAATTGACAAAGGGACCTCATGAAATTTAAAAGCTTCTTTAAAGCAAAGGACACTGTCAATAGGACAAAATGACAACCTACAGATTTGGAAAAAAATCTTTTCTACCCTCTCTCTGATAGAGGGATAATATCCAAAATATCTGAAGAATTCAAGAAGTTAGACTTCAGAAAACCAAAAAACTCTATTAAAAATGGTGTATAGAGCTAAACAAAGAATTTTCAACTGAGGAATCTCAAATGGCCTAGAAGCACCTAAAGAACTGTTCAGTGTCTTTAGTCATCAGGGAAATGTAAATCAATCAATCCTGAGACTCCACCTCACACCAATCAGAATGACTAAGATAAAAACAAAAAACAAAACAAAACAAAACAAAAAAAACACCAAAAAACTCAGGAAACAGCAGATACTGGAGAAGATGTGGAGAAAAGAGGTACCCACCCCATTGCTGATGGGACTGCAAGCTCATATAACTGGTGGTTCGTCAGAATATTAGAAATAGTTCTACCTGAAGACCCAGCTATACCATTCCCGGCCATATACCCAAAAAATGTTCCACCATATCACAAGGACACGTGCTCCACTATATTCAGAGCAGCCTTCTTTATAATAGTCAGAAGCTGAAAACAACCCAGATATCCCACAATGGAAGAATGGATACAGAAAATGTGGTACATTTACAGAATGGAATACTACTCAGCTATTAAAAACAAGGACTTCACAAATTTTTTAGGCAAATGGATGGAACTAAGGAATATCATCCTGAGTGAGGTAAACCAGTCACAAAAGAAGACACATGGTATGTACTTACTGATAAGTGGATATTAGCCCAAAGGCTCAGAATACCCATAATACAATCCACAGGCCATATGAAGCTTAACAAGAACAAAGGCCAAAGTGTGAATGCTCCAATCCTACTTAGAAGGAGGAACAAAATAATCATAGGAGGCAAAGGAAGGGAGACACCTGGAAGAAGAGGGGGGAGGACAAAAGGAGGAGTAGAATCAAGTATGAAGAGAGTCAGGAGGGACCCAGAGGACTAGGAGAATGAATAGAAATATGTAGTAGTGGGAGGTGGGGAATGGGGAAAGTCCCAGACACCAGGGATACTAGAGGCTCCCAGGACTCAGTGGTGATGATTAGCTGTAATGCCCAACAGAGGGGAGATAAAACCTGAAGAGACCACCTCCAGCAGATAGACAAGGCCTCCAGTTGAGGGATGGAGCCACCCACCCATCTAAAAATTCTTAACCCGTAATTGTTTCTGTCTAAAGGAAATGCAGGGACAAAAATGGAGCAGAGACTGAAGGAAAGGCCATCCAGAGACTACCCCACCTTGGTATCCATCCCATCCCCAGACTCCAAACTCAGACACTATTGCTGAAGCCAAAAATGTGCTTGCAGACAGGAGCTTGGAATGGCTGTCCTTTCAGAGGATCTGCCAGCACAGATGTAGATGCAGGCAACCCCTGGACTCAGCCTGGGGACCCCAATGGAAGAGTTAGGGGAAGGACTGAAGAACTTAAGGGGATTGCAACCCCATAGAAAGAACAACAATATCAACTAACCGGACACCCCGGGCCCCTGCCCCAGAGCTCTCAGAAATTAAACAACCAACCAAAGAGTATACATGATTGGGTAAGTGGCTCCTGCTTCATATATAGCAGAAGTCTGCCTTATCTGGCATCAGTGGGGGTGGGGGGGTAGGCATTTGGTCCAATGGAGGCTTGATGCCCCAGACAAGGGGGACTCTAGAGGGGCAAGACAGGATTGGGCCGGTGGGTAAGGGAGCACCCTTTTAGAGGGAACAGGGAGGGGGAATGAGGTTCTGGATTCTTGGGGGGGGTGACTGGGAAGGGGAACAATATTTGAAATGTAAATAAATAATATAATTAATAAAAAATAAATATAACCCCCCAAACTTTCCTATAACTCGAGTATAAAAAAGTACAATGAGAATTGCAAAATGTTCACATTAAAAAATGGTCCTGACACCAGAAAATCAAATATCCCCATTAAAAAGTGGGGCACAGAGTTAAACAAAGAATTCTCAACTGAGGAATACCGAATGGCTGAGAAGCACCTGAAAAAATGTTCAACATCCTTAATCATCAGGGAAATGCAAATCAAAACAACCCTGAGATTCCACCTCACACCAGTAAGAATGGCTAAGATCAAAAATCAGGTG
>LR751901.1:89794-125480 GCA_902729485.2 Mus minutoides | reverse complement strand
TTTTTTTTTTTTTTTTTTTTTTTTTTTTTTTTTTTTTTCTTTGTCTGTCAGTTTCAGAGCTTTCCCCAACTGGAGGGATAAACAAATGCATAGCCTGTTTGGTCCTTTTGATTTTACCTTGTCTGAAGCCATGAACTTCATAAGGTCTTGCCCTGTCAAATCTGATCCTTATTATTTTGGGAAGAATCCAAATTCCTCTTTTTTATTATAATTATTTTTTTTTATCTCCTGTGGACACAAACACAAAGCCTCTCTCTCAACATAACATACCTTTTGTCAAGCAGTTTGAAGACATCATAAGTATAGACAGATCAAATCTAGGAGCCCCTTTTCTATCTAGGTTTGTTCCATTTTGACCTCTCTCTAAGAAATGGGCAATGCTTCCATTATCATTGCACACATGACCATATTCATGTTAATAAATCAAAACAAGACTGTATGGAGTCTATATATTTATTCTTACTGAGACATAGTTTCTCTGTGTAGCCTGGGCTGGCCTGGATTTGTTCTGTTTATTAAGATGGCCTCAAGCTCACAGGGCCTATCTGCCTCTGTCTTTGTCTCCCAACTGTTGGGATCAAAGGTGTGAGCTTACTTATTTAGTATCTATTTATCCTCAAAAAGATATATCAATTTTATCTCTTTCACCCTTCTTTGGAGATTACTATCTATATGGATTTATTTATCTTTTTTTCTCACTCTGAATTTAACATTCGTCCCTGTATTTAACTTTATTTAAATTTCTTTTCATCTTAGCGCCCAAGAATGTCCTCAAGCCTACTGTGAAACAATATCACATTGTCTCTATGGCATGTGGTTTATTTGATTTATTTATCTCCTCTGGCAAAAGGCATTTGTATTTTGCATTGTCAAGCTGATAACTAACATGCAGAGCAGTTAATAAGCTTAATGATATTAATTTTTATTCTCTTGTCTAGTGGTTTCTAGATTTCCCACTTAGATGTTTTTCTTCTCCTGAGAAGATAAAAGCAAACAGCTATGCCACAAACTTAAGTCTGGGTCCTTGCATTGACTGGAAGAGTATATATCTTCTAAGGCAAAATGCTTTTTAGGAACAGAAAAAAAACATTAGCTTTCAAATCGAAGGTATAAACATACCTTATGTGGAAAAATATACCTATAATCATCTTTGTCATATAAATTTAAAATTGATGTATATTTAATTTTAAATTACTGAGGACTTCCTAGATATTATTAAGCAAAAACCTTCACAATATCTTCATGGGAAAATGACATTTAGTATTTTCCACAATCTATTGTAAGATGCTGAATCTATTAGTAGAGGGTCCGACTTAATTTAGCCTCTAGGTCATTCTGCTGTCCTTGCTCTGACCAGTAGCAGACTGGCCACTGGAGATTCCTTGCCCAGCAACAATCTCAAGTCCTGACATGCTTGTTTAGGCAGGAGCCTTTGGCCTCTGTGCACTCCATCAAGCCAGTAGGCCCATGACAGGATGGAGGTGGAACCTTTATATACCTTCCAACCTCTCTGGCCTGGAACTCTCAAGCTCCTCTCTCAGCAGGAGTACTGATCTGCTTGCTGCTTGTTCTCAGCTGTTGGCCTTAAGTGTGTGCACTCAAAATGGGCTGTTGGGCCCACAGCAGGTTGGCATGCATTCCTGCTGGCTACCTGCAGTTTAAAGGCCTCTGTTCTCCCTAGTGGCAGCTTCCTCATAAGCAGGGGCCTTCTTTTTTAAAAGAGGTTTTAAAGTGCTGCTTTTTTTTTTTTTAATTTCCCTTTTTTCTGCTTTCTTAAAGAAACAGCTTTGAGACTGTTTTTCTGTTTTGGGGGTTTCTTGTTTGTTTGATTTGCGTCATTGTTGTTGTTGCTATTGTTCTTCCCCCAGGGGGGAAAAATGTTCTTTTATCCAGAAAGTTATCTCAGCTTAGTATGTCTTACATGGGCACCATTTCCAAAAGTTGGGTCCAGTTCTTCCTCCTAACCCCATACTCCCAGAAATAAGACTCAGACACAAAGGCTATGCCAGTGCCTGGCAAACACAGACAGGGATGCTCACATTCATTTATAGGATGGAACACAGAGCCCCCTATGGAGGAGCTAGAGAAATTACCCAAGGAGTTGAAGGGGTCTACAAGCCTTTAGGTGGAACAACTATATGAACTAAACAGTACCCCAAGAGCTCTTGTCTCTAGATGCATATGTAGCAGAAGATGGCCTATTCTGCCATCACTGGGAAGAGAGGCCCCTTGGTTCTACAAACTTTATATGCCCCAGTACAGGGGAATGCCAGGGCCAGGAAGTGGGAGTGGGCGGATGGGGGAGCAGGATGGGGGTGAGGGGGATGAGGGTATAGGGAACTTTCAGGATAGCATTTGAAATGTAAATAAAGAGAATATCTAATAAAAAAAGACTCAGACACAAAACATATTTACAAATTTCTTGTCCATACAGCTAGATTCTTCTCTGACTAGATCATAATTTAAAATAACCCATTTATCTTAATCTATATGTATGCCTTTGTCTTGTCACACCTTCCATACCTGGCACTATCCCAAAATCCTTTCTGCCTCCAGAATGTCCCCCGTCTGATTTCCTGCCTAAGCTATAGGCCATCAATTCTATTATTTACAGGTGTTACATCCATTTAGGCACACAATTTTCTCTCTAACAACACTCTATACCTTTGTTTTCCCAGATCATAGAATTGATATGCATTCTTATACAAATTCTTCTGGAATCCAACAGATTTTTCTTTATCTGGAATCATTAAATAATTCCACTTTTTACCCATACTAGATGGTACAAATCCCTTGTAAATAGTCAGATAGGGTTTATTATCTCTAATATTTAATGTATAATTTTTCTACAACATACAGTCTTTTCCTTTATATAACAACATATTCTTCTTCATAATTTTAATAATGAACTTCTCAGGGCTCTATTTCAAGGTTGAAGTTACTATATTATACCTTACCTTGTTGTCTATTTTATTGTGAATGTATCTACTATGGCAATGCACAGTATTCAGTAGATGACGCAGATTTATTGGCACAGTGACAATATTCTAACCTTCATAAACAAGGAAAAGACACTCTTCATTATAATCATATATCTATAAATAATCTATTACCTGTGAATCAAAGAAATTTCAATAGCAATTATTTTTATTATGTCTATGAAAACTATCACTATTCAATTCCAATATGCTCTGAAAAACTAGCCAAATACTTCATCTCAACCATCTCACAATCTCTTCCTAAAATTTACCCTTTTGTGTAACTGTTTGCCAGGTATGCTTCTTGTTTGTTGAACAGCATTTCCTCCATTGTTACCAAGTGTATTCTACCCAATGGACAGTTCTGTAACTAACAGAGAACACATACTCTCCATGTACACATGGCTTCTAATGGTTTGATTGACTTTATGCTTAGAGTGATGTTTAGTCTTATTCAGATATACTTTTAAAACAGCATAAAGTGTTAATCATAGGTTTGAATGAATTAGATACACCAGCTTTGGCTTAGGCTGATAACTAATTTTTATGTCTCTATCAAATACTGATGCTTTGTCTGGAATAACAAAGTACACAATAGCTAAAATTCTAAATGTTTTCCTAAATAGCTAAATACTAAAATATTATGAAAACGGAGATTTTTATCTCTCTTAGTGTATATCAATATTCTCTATAAAACTTAGGTTTTGTGTGTATTACTTTCTGTTGTTGTGACTGTCACAGGATACCTGACAGAACAGCTTCAAGGAACAAGGATGTTTCACATCTTGTTAAAATATCACTCCTCACTGTGGAACAGAATTCAAAACATGAACCTATGGGGGACATTTCAGATTCAAATTCTAATGCCATTTAATCGCGCTAACTTCTAGTTTTCATGTCATGTGCCCAACCGAAATCATGCCATCATAGGAAATTAATGTATTAGAATCTGAAAGAAAAATATTCAAAATTTAAAAAGTATAGAAATATATGACTCAAGTAATTAGTGAGTGGTAAAACTAAGAATCAATTTCTAGGGACAAATAAAGTATGTCTGCAGCATAACATGATTTGCTGGATATAATAGGCCATTGCAGACAGGAACTCAATGGCTGTGACTACATGGACAGGACTTGAATAAATAAAATCAAGAGAGCTAAATTCTCAGCATGAATAAGGGAGTAGTTTACTATGTTTTTCCCCTAGTTGAGGATCTATTTGATTGCTGAGGAATGAAAGACAGTTTTCTTCAGGGATGTGGTCTCTGAGAGGTCAGCCACACTCAAGTAGTGATCTCCTGACTTTGAATACAAGGGATGCACTAAAAGGGAATAGGTGGGTTTAAAAAGAAAGTATATGAAACTGTGAGAAAAAGTCTTAGGGGTAGATAGGGAAGAAGTTGAAGGGAGAAACCAGGGTTTTGACTAAAACATATATGCATATAAGGAAAAAACTGAGATCTTTAGGGGCTGGTACGATATCTTAGTGGCTATAGTCCTTGGCATTGAGAATGAGAACCAGATCTACACAACCTGTCTGAATGCCAGTCAAGGTTGTCAGGATACCTGTCATTCAAACCTTGGAAGGCAGAGTTTTAAAAATCTCCAAGTAAGTTGGCTAGTAAAACCCCCTGTGTCTATGAGCTCTCGGATTGACTGATAGAACTTGTCTCAACAGATAAAGTAGAAGAATCAGTTAGAATAATTCCAGACACAACCTTGGGCATACATACATACACAAAGAGACATACACACTACAAAAAATAGAGCCAGACTTTTCATTTTCTGACTGCATTAATAATATTTGGTTAGAATAATCAAAAGGCAAATAGAAAGCTTAAAGAAAAATTTAAAAATTGTATTACAGTGAAATTCAAGTTAAAAAATGTAACCATCCATCAGATTTATATGTGTGACAACCAAAACTATTTAATTTGATGTATAGCCTACTAAACCGGAGGAAAATCACACATGACAACCTAGCTAGCCTCCTTGGGCTATGAAGTCATGGATGTTAGAAAAGAATCTACTACCTGCCACTGTGCTGGATAACCATAGTTTCTTACTACATTCCAAACGGTATTTTTTATCCTATATCTAGAGATAAGTGTAGCTACATGAAAGGAGATTCCCTTTGTACCAAACAGGAACCATCACAGGAAACCACCAATGCATACAGTGCAGAGATCAACAGATCATGGGGAGGTAAGATATATCTATAACGCAGCTCCACATTGAAGATCACAAAAGAGGGGTGGGTGGAAAGATTGTAAGAAACGCAACTCTAGAATCTCTGTTGTGAATCATTCTTTCCTTAGGAATGGTTGCATAAAGAAGACTGACTTAATGATCTTATCAATGGATATATTAACATGGAATTAGAACAACTCAGTGTCTCACCCCTAGAGCTAGAAGGCAACTAATGACTATTGGGAAAAGAATTGGCCTTCCCCAAGGATGAAATCCACAGATGGGTTGTCCAGTGTAAAGTACCAATAAAAACTGCCTCAGCAGGATACACACACACAACCATACACACAAGATGCCTCCGCTGCTTTCTCATGCCTGAGTTTCTATATTCCTGTATTCAAAAAGGTATCCTGTATTTATGGCACACATAGCTAATTCTGGTTGTAAAAAAATGTTAGATTTTTGATGGAGTCAGCTCCTGTTCAAGAAATGTTTCTTAATGTGACACCTGTTAAAACATAGCTAGAAAAGCTAGTTAAGTATTATTTTGGAAACATAGGTGGTAATCCAAATATACTATTTGTAGACATTTATGCTATATTTGTACATTTCTTTCTTGTATGTATTATAAGAAGAATATCTAAAGACCTTTGATCCTTGCTTTACTCATAGTGATTTTGTATTTAGGTGACATAGCAAACCCACATGTTTCAACCTTCTTTTGTTCTAAAACTTCGTTTAAATTAAAATGCTTAGTAAGTACTGTAAGAATCCAGGTTCAGTTAGATCTGTGTCACTTTCAGGTAGCTGTGATATACTAGTTTGATTGAGAACTATACAAAAATGATATCCATTCAAAAGAGCATAAAAGTGTATCAAATGACAAATAAGCAGGGGAGATACAATTTTAGTTTAAAGGACTGGAGATTTTTTTTTCTCACTTTTTACAATTCACAGTTCTCTATTCTTCAGCCAGCATTTCTGTGCTTGTGAGTCAATCATCTTATTCCTTTCTTCCTTTCTGTCCTTCAAGTTCTATTCTCTTCAGGATAATAGAATTGCTACCAGGATGTGAGATTAAGATTCAACATAAAGATTTTTATTTATTCTGAAATTGGTAACTCTGGATGCTGTATCATTTGCAAGAGTTTTTGAAAGGATATTTTAAACAATATAACTTCTTGGCCCTTGGGACTCAAAATGAAATATCTACTGAAACAATAGTCATTCAGAATGATAGTAGGCTCAGAATCCTGAAATAATGGAAATAATATTTTCTTTTCTATGAGACAATTTAAAAAAATGTTGTTCTTCGAAGCTGGAATCCTAATATAAAGATGAACATATAGATATATTCTATTATTTCTTTTAATGAATGCTTTATTGTGATTTATCTTAAGGTCTCTGTTCAACAAGAAACTCTGCTGAAGAACTAATAACAGCAATAATTGGAAGGGTAAGAGGGGCAATATACTGCACGCTTCTTCCATGTTATCCCAAATGGAAACACTAGCATCACAATACTTAATGAGACTTGATTTTAGGTATTTTCTCCTTTCCAAATGCATACAACTACCTATGCTTTTTCTGATACCTCCGCATAGATTAGGAGCTCTACAGAAATGAATGTGCACAGCCTTCATTTACTATTGCTTTGCGATGTGAGTCAAACATGCAAGAACTTTGTAGACCCTAAAGTAAACAAAAATTTTACTGAGCTTAGGTGGAGAAATAGGGCAAAAGCAAAATTTCATCAAATATAGCAAAAGTGTACAACTTTTAAGAGTTGAAAAAAAAAATTCCTATACACAAAGGGAGGATGGATGCACAGGCTAAAGCTAAGCAGGAGTGAGATCCCAAAAGGGGATTTACTGTATTGTATCTCTTTTTTTTTTCACATACAAATAATCTATTATTGAAACATGTTGAGAATTACAGTAGACACCGAGTTAGAGGAGGTTAGAGAGAGACACAATAGCATTCCTTTAGAAAAACCTGTAGCTTTCCAATTAAGAAATCTGATTTGAGCCATGCCTTTAAAAAAGAAGTAGAAGGAGGAGGAGGAGGAGGAGGAGGAGGAGGAGGAGGAGCAGGAGGAGGAGGAGGAGGGATGCTATACAGATGACTAAGTTTAATGTTGAGGATAACTAACCATGAAAATCTTAATATTTCCTGAGGGTAGAAGAAAATTGAACGCACAGGAAGCATCTAGAAGAAACAGTGATTATCTTGAAAAAAATATATCCTTAGTAAATTATTTAAATCTAAATAACTCTAAAAAGAAGCATAGTGAGTGTCCATAAGGAAAACAAACAAACAAACAAACAAACAAAAACAACAGCAGCAATCCATGCAATAAGAATGTTTACACGGCAAGCATGCTCAAGGGGTATCAACACAGGCATCATTTATAGTGGATGAGGAGCAGAGATGTGTGTGTACCACAGAAAAGACATTTAGGGCCTGAGTCCTCTGAAAGCCATTCAACTCACGCTGTGGTGCATCTTCATCCTTCAGCTACAAATAAGCCTTCCTCTAATGGAACCTAGTCTACCCAAGGACATCTATTGACCTCATTCGATGTCTGCATCAAAAGCAAGACCACTTGTGTAGCTGCTGATGGTAAAAGCCACTTCTGAGAAAGTATCTGGTACTTCTTCTAAGTAACCATTATAAGCCCCCGAGCTTTATAGCTTCCCAGATGCCTGTGAGTGTGTAATATCCGAGTTTCTGAAATCTCCCTCAACTTGTTTTGTGTAGAAAATAGCTTGAGCATAGGATAGAAAAAGGATTGTAGAAGCATCAACATACCATTTGGACTTGAGTCCTGATTCTGTAAGGTTTTATTTGTGTTTAGGCGTGCAAAATGTGTTTAAGATAGAAGAACTCTTCTGTGTTAATTGCATCCAAGTGCTGTGTGTAGTCTTTGCTAATGGACCTTCTCTCCATCTCCAGTGCTTTATATGATCTTTGTACTTTTTTAACATACCATGCCTTTAAAGTAACAAATACTTTCAGAAATCTGCTGTCCTTGATTTTCTTTTTTTTTTTTTTTTTTTTTTTTTTACTTTCATAGTACTAAGATGATTTACTATAGAAGCATTTGTGGCCTACTGAAGTGCAGTACTTGTGATAAAGTCTAAGTTTTGTTTCTATAAATATAAAATCCATTTTACTCCCAAAGTTTGGCTTTATTAATTGGGTGCTTAACACCCAAATTTATCGGCATTTCTTTTTTTTTATTAGATATTTTCTTCATTTACATTTTAAATGCTAGCTCTAAAGCCTTCTATACCCTCCCCCCTCGCCCTGCTCCCCAATTTCTTAATCCAAGACAAGATATTTGTTTGTGGCACATCTTGGAGCTTACTTTGGTACTGAAACCAGCACTATATTTTGCCATCTGGTGGTTAATAAAGGAAATATATATATATATATATATATATATATATATATATATATATATATATATATATATATCCATATATATATATATCTTACCTGTAGTTTAATATGATACCACTCATACTAAAAAGAAAGCTCATTTCATTTGGTGTTTTTTCTCACAGCATTGTTTCATTTTTTTATTATTATCATTTTATTAATTATTCCATTCGTTTACATCTCAAATGATATCCCCCTTCTAGGCTACCCCTCCAAAACCCTCCCATACCATCTGCCCTCTCTCCCCTCCTCTTTGCTTCTATGAGGGTGCCCCCAATGGGGATGGCTTTAGCTGAGATGCATAGCGAACGGGAGATAGACCCTGAAGAGACCACGGTGGTAGATAGTCATGGCCACCCACCCATCTCAAAATTTTTAACCCAGAACTGTTCCTTCTGAAAAAGAGACAGAGACAAAAAATGGAACAGAGACTGAAGGAAGGGCCATCTGGGGACAGCTCCTCCTGGGATCCATCCTGTCTGCAGACATCCAATACCAACACTGTTGATGTTGCCAAGAGGTGCTTGCTGACAGGAACCTGGTAGCAGGTTTTCCCTGGGAGGTTCTGCCAGCATCTGACCAATGCAGATGTGGATGCTCAGAGCCGACCATCTGACTGAGCCCTGGGACTCTGGTGGGGGAGCTGGCAGAAGGACTGGAGGAGCAGCATTTCTTTCAATGCATGCCATAATCAGCAGATTGTCTTTCCTGCAGTAGTGCCATACTCAAAGTTTTTATTCCTGCCCAAGAAGCAAGTTGAGAATGAGTTTATTCAGCTTATACTTCCACACTGCTGTTCATCACCAAAGGAAATCAGGACTGGAACTCAAGCTGGTCAAGAAGCAGGAGCTGATGCAGAAGCCATAGAGGGATGTTACTTACTGACTTGCTTCCCCTGGCTTGCTCAGCTTGCTTTTTTATAGAACCTAGGACTACCAGCCCAGGCATGTCAACATTCACAATGGATCCTCCTACCCTTGCTCACTAACTGAGAAAATGCCTTACAGCTTGATCTCATGGAGGCATTTTCTAAAGGGAAGCTCCTTTTTCAGTGATAACTGCAGTTTGAGTCAAGTTGACACACAAAAACAGCCAGTACAAGTAGTAAAAGAGAACCTTACCAATAAAGCTTCTATCAATGACCCCAGTGTCCACCATGAAAGTGATAACTATGGTTTACATATTACACTTCATAAAGCATGAAATTTAGAATGTGAAATTCAAAACTAGACCAGACTGAAAAGATGTATTTAATATCCTCAAGAATCAGCTGAGAGGTGTCACAAATACAACCAAAATAATTTTGTAAAAATGTAAAAGGATAAAGACCTTTTGACTGAACAAACAAGCAAAATGCTGGACATCAAACTATTAATTATTCTTTAAGGAAATCAATACACAACCCTTCATTTTCATTTCTATATTAACTAGATACTATGAGTGTAGAATCTGGAAGGTGAATAGATGGATGAGGAAATACAACATTAGACTATTTATGTTGTTCAATAGAGAAGTGGTGTAAACCCATTCTTGGAATTGTTCATTGTGCTAGAAAGATAGCTCGGTGGTTAAGAAAATTCTTTGCTTTTCCAGAGGACCATAGTTTAGTTCCTAACACCCATGCACACAACCTCCTGTAAATGTACACATTCACCTCAAAGATATCTGAGAGAGAGAAAGAGAGAGAGAGAGAGAGAGAGACTAATAAAAGAATTTTTACATAATCTCCAAAGAATTTCGAAAACTTACATAGTATTCATATAGTGTCAAACTTCAAAACAAGCATTGTTTGTTTAATCACAATAGTTTTTCTGCAATACTTTACAAATGGATGCATCTAAGTTTAAAAGTTTTCTAAAAAAGAAAATTCTTGGATATATGCATAGAATTCAGCTTAGATAAAACATTCTATGGTGGAGGTAAGACCCAGCATGTTCTAAACGCCAGGGCCAAGAAGTGGGAGCGGATGGGTAGGGGAGAGGGCCGGGAGGGGGGAGGGTATAGGGAACTTTCTGGATAACACTTGAAATGTAAATGAAGAAAATATCTAATAAAAGTTGAAAAAAAAAAAAAAGAGAGGTTTCATAAGACCTTTTCTTACCCAAACTTACATAAACAGTGATTACTACTGAGGGTCACTCGGAGAGACTGAACTGCCTCAAAGAGGCGCAGGCTAATCAAGCTGCCTCAGTGATAGACCACCTTAGTTATCTGGAAAACAGTAATCAGCTCAGCCTCCTGGAGGCTAAGAAATCCTGGATTGCTTGGGAAAGACAATTTCTAAGCTGTGGACCTCTTTTTAAGTTATTCAGAGAACTCTAAGTTTCCAGCTTCGGTGAAATCTCACTCATGATAGGAAGGTCTTTAGGTGAGTCAGATGTCTTTCATTCATTTCTGCTCATTTGAGTAACTTCTCAATTGTCACAACACAGTCCTAGAATGGAGGGAGCCCTGTGAGATTTCTGAGTGTTTGTTAGAAAACTCCAAGAAAACAAAATAAGAGTCTCTTGATCTCAGTTTTTTCAAAACACAGAATTATTCTTGGGATATGATTTTTGCCCTTCTCAGGTGTAACAGATAGGAGTTGAGTTTACCTCTGCTGTTTTTATTCATGTAGCTATGGAAAAAAACTATTTTGTCATATGTGTCTTTCCCGCCATAACACCTATGGTTTGTCTTTGTAACTGAACACCTTACTTGTGTGATTCTTTTTAGCCTCAGAATATAAATTGTCTGATATTCCAAATAACATTGTCTATTGTGTGAGACTTTAGTCTGCCTCACCTTTAGTCTCTTTTCTCACAGGTTCGCACTTCCAATTAGAGTGGTGAACATTCACCCACACTTTTATAATTAGCTCCAATGAAGTCATTGCTGCAGCAAGTTGGACTTTGGTGGTATACTTACTGCTATTCCTTCTTTATCTGGGGTGAGTAAACCTTGGTGGATATCTTCCCAAAAAGATCTCCATAAAAATATGCTAATTTAAAACAATGTGATATGCTAATGATAAGCAATGTGATTAACACTATAATTATCCAGATTTAAAAAACGATTTGTTTTTTTGCATCATATAAGCTTACCTTTACTTAAAAAAAAAAAACATAAAAGAACTACAAGAAGTGTCACTTCATTCTTGGAAGGCAGCTATGCTTACACTTCATTCTTATAGTTCACATGATTTTCTAAATAAACCTACACATTTCCAATACAACCTAAGTATATGATAATAAAATGGTGTCATATGATAAGTAGTTTATAGTCATATTTTCCATTTCTCTCAAACGGACCATTTTTCCATTGTAGGAGCCAAATAAATAGGAAGTTAAAGTGATGTTGTATGTGGGAGAAACTTCAGAGAAGTCACATCTATGGGATCTCACCAACATGACTACTGAAAAAGGTTCTACAAAATGATGACACCAATAGGCATGCTAACATGGAGGGTGTAAAGATCTTCAGGGCCTTGGCTCTACACAAAGAACTACAGACAACTTGGGAATTAGGTGAACATGATAAATTGTCTTTCTTAGGAAAAGCTCCCCAAATATCTATCTACTACCAAGAAGTGAGATTTGAAATCATATACTTCTGGGGAACATTATATAAACTGAGCATATTGTATTATGTATTTAAGTATACATGTATGTGTTGGTTAGTTTTATATCAGTTGACATAAGCTAAAGTCATTTGGAAGAATAAACTCAGTTGAGAAACCTTCACCAGATTTTTGGCTTTTTGGAAAACTTGTGTTATATTTTCTTGATTGATGGTTGATATGGGAGAGCCCAGATCACTGTGGACAGTACTATATCTAGGTCCATGTTTCTGAGTGGTATAAGAAGGCAGGCTCAGTAGACTATAAGCCTGTAACCTCTATGGCCTTTGCTACAATTCCTGCCTTCAGGTTCCTGTCTTTAGCCCCTTCTTTTGATATAAGAATTGAAAAGAGAATTAAACCCTTTCTCTTTCAGGTCACATTTGTTTATGGTGTTTCACCACAGCAGAAACCTAAAACAATTTAACAAGAGTTAAAGACACCCAAATTTTCTCTCTGCTTAGTTACTTGCAATATTTACCTTTGTGCATTAGAAGCTGCTACATGGCAACACAGTCAACTACTGTTCATCAATTTGTATTTCTTATGGTTTTCTTGCTTTCCTGCCCCATTAGCGTGAAGCTTCCAAGTTATTGCTTTACATATCTCCCATCTCACTCTTTCATCCCTAAGTCAATTGGCTTGCTTTTAATAAAGAACTTGTTCTTAGAAGACACAACATGAATACTCAGCCTGCATGACTTTTAGAGACAGTGAAAAAGGCAAGACTATAAACACTATCGATTCTTGCAAACATTTACTAAGCAACAATGTAAATAAGCTCATACTTAAGTCAGAAATTTCTACACACCTATGTTCTTATACTCATTTTTGTATACCCTGATCTCATCCAGTCTACTATTTTTTACCCAAACAAGCTTTATTGATCACTATAGCATACCTTTCAGACCCCAAATACAAATGTTAGTTTTACAGTGCATCTTGTATTGAGTTATTCTTGTAGTTATTATTGATGTATAATTAAAACTAATATACAACCAACCAAAAATCATAAAGGCAAATTTTGACAAACAATAATCACATAAAAATAATCTCTTTATGTTCGTATACAAAAGATATTGACTGGTGTGGAGCACTCTGTAGAATGTGATTAAGTGTAATGGGAAACTCTTCAATTCAGTGCCTCCTCAGGAGACAATGTGCTCTAATATGTTTCAAGATGGCTTAGATTAATGTCTTTTTTTTTTGTAAAGTGAAAAAAATACTGTGAAAGTGCAAAGAGGGAAAACATGAAACTATTCCTCACAGAGTGTTGCTTTTACAGAGATATAAATCAACGTAGAAGCAAGATAAAAATACAAAAGTATAAGCTTATTCACTTAAAGTCTCTATTCATCCATATATCCCCAAAGAATATGTCTCTGCAGAACTACGGGAAATATAGTGTTTATACTAGTTATCAAGAATGCAAGTGTGGTCAAATAAATTTGGTCCATATAGAAAGTAAGAAATTTGTAAACTAATATTGTGAATTGTGGTAAGAAAATATACCAGAAATGCAGACTATCTTGTTATCTCAATATCTAAGATGTTTTAAAACAGTGCTGATATATTTCTTTCCAGAGAAGTTCTGGCTGCTTCATTGATTATATGTGTGTGTGAATATATATTCCTTAACAAAAGATTTACTTTTTATTAATTCTTGGACAGTTTCATAAAACATTCTCTGATCATATTTACCCAATCTCCCAACCTTCTCTGATTTACTGATTTCCTACCCACACAAAGTTATGTCATTTTCTTGTTTGTGTTAATCCTTTAATACAAAGTTGTGTTGCCAAACATTCTTGGATGGATGATTGACCACTAGGAAATTGTTGAGTTACCATGGGCTACACTTTTAGATAAAGATGCCCCCCCCCTTGCAGGTAATAATTACCTGTTTTTGCAAGGCTTAAGGTGAGCATGTTTCTCCATATCCTTTTTAATGCAGGATTTTTTTTGGTCTGGCACATGTTTTTTATAGGCTTCCATACTGCTGTGAGATCATAGGACAACTGTCATTCTGTATACAGAAGTTAATATATATGAAATGACAGGGATCTTGTGACTTAAGAAATAGCCAAGAAGTATTCATATTCTTATTTGTTTCACTTATATATATTTTCATAGGAAAGATAAGACCGGAGATGAGAATATGGTATTACACTGTAAAGCCTATGTATTCCAGCAGGATTACAAAAATGTCTGCTCTTTACCTTGACATTATACAGTGAATTTAAAAGTGCTTTTACAGTGACCTTTGAGCATCTGGCCTGAACAGTTTCCAATGACCCCTTAGTAAATCATAGTTATTACACTCTGTGATTTAATTTATTCTAGATAAAATTATTCTAGTTAAATCACTGATAGGAACTTTGATAGAATCGCCTAAAAATAAATGTTATTATCCCCTTTTCTCTTTTTCTCTCTCCCCATCTCCTCTCTCTCCTTATTTCCCACTCATGTGTGTGATTTCATGTGTTTTTATCTTTTTTCATTACATATTTAAGAAATCTATGAAATCTATGGTCAACTATTCTAGATAGAAAACTATTTTTTGTAGGTGTTCTCTAAGTAAAATAGTAATTATAATAAAACATGGTATCTGCTTTAATTACCAACTGTTATAACATTTCTGTAACATTTGCTGGACTGCTTTTTATAAGAGTGCTGCAAAATGTGATGTTTTAATAGATTATATGTCTCTCATACTTCTAAAATTCTAAAAGATAGACCCCTAGCTATAATGAGTCACTTCAATAGGGTTTTATGGAAGACAGAATCTTTTTTTATATTGGTTAATTTGTTTATTTATATATCAAATGTTATCTGCCTTCCCAGTTACACCTCTGCCCATGTAAGCCCCCTACTCCACTCCTTCCCCCTGCCTCCAGGAGGGTGCTCCCCCCATTCACTCCCCTTCTCACCTCACCCCCCTCCATGCTGGGACATCAAGCCTTCACAGGACCCAGAGCTTCCCCTTCCACTGATGCCAGTCAAAGCCATCCTTTTCCACAAAAGCAGCTGGAGCCCTGGGTCTTTCCATGTGTACTCTTTGTTTGTTAGTTTAGTCCCTGGGAGCTCTGGGGGGGGGAGGGTTAGTTGATATTGTTGTTCCTCCCATGGGGTTGCAAACCCCTTCAGCTCCTTCTATCTCCTCCCCAACTCCTCCATTGAGATTCCAAGGTGCTCAGACTGAAGTTGGAATGTAAGTATCCACATTTGCATCTATAAGGTTCTGACAGTGCCTCTCAGGAGATATTTACATCAGATTCTTTTCATCAAGCATTTCCCTACATCAGCAAGTGTCTGGGTTTAGTGGCAGCATATGGAATGGACTCCCCAGGTGGGGCAGTTCTTGGACAGCATTTCCTTTAGACAGGAGCAATTCTGGGTTAAAATGGTCCCATCCCTCAATTGAGGACCATGCCAAACCTCTACAGGTTCTCTCTTCCCTTTATTAGGTATTTTAGCTAATGCTATCTCTGTTAGGTCCTAAGAGCCTCTTGCTTTTGTGACATCTGGGACTTTCTGGGGGATACCTACATTTCCTATCCCCCAACTCAATTCTTCATAGAGTTAGAAAGAGCAGTTTGCTCATTCATTTGGAATGACAAAAAACTAAGGATAGTAGTACAAACTATTCTCAACAATAAAAGAATTTCTGGATGAATCACCATCTCTAACCTCAAGCTATAATACAAAGCAATTGTGATAACAAACTGCATGGTATTGGTAGAGAGACAGGCAAGTAGATCAATAAAACAGAAGTGAAGACCCAGAAATGAACCCACACAATATAGTCACTTGATCTTTGACAAAGAAGCTAAAACAATCCAGTGGAAAAAAGAGCATTTTCAAAAAATCGTGCTGGTTCAACTAGCTGTCTGCATGTTAAAGAATGTAAATTGATCCATCCCTTTGCACAAAGCTCAAGTCCAAGTGGATCAAGCACCTTCATATAAAACCAGATACTCTGAATTGAATAGAAGAGAAAGAAGTGGGTCAGAGCATAGAATATGTGGGCACAGGGGAAATCTTCCTATACAGAATACTAATGGCTATGTTCTATGATCAACAACTGACAAATGGGACCTTATAAAATTGCAAAGTTTCTGGAAGGCAAAAGATACTGTCAATAAGACAAACTAGCAACCCATAGAATGGGAAAAGATCTTTGCTAACACTAAGAATGAATCTTTTTTTTTTTTTAGACAAGGTTTCTCTGTGTAGCTCTGGCTGTCCTGGAACTCACTTTGTAGACCAGGCTGGCTTCGAACTAAGAAATCTGCCTGCCTCTGCCTCCCAAGTGCTAGGATTAAAGGCATGTGTCACCACCGCCCAATAAGAATTAATCTTAATAAGTAGAGAAACCTTGTCTCAGAAAAACCAAAAAATAAAAATAAAATAAAAAGCAAACTGTGAGACTTAACAAAAAAGAATGTAGGTTCTAATGGATGTGAACATGGAGGTTTCTGGGAGGAGGTGGGGGAGAGGGAACCATAATCAGAATATATTATATGGAAAAAATCTATTTTCAATAAGAAAAATGAAAATGAGTCTGTTTTAGACAAACAGAAATATCTACAAATTCTGTCTTTCAATTTTGTGTCAAAATCAGATGACAGATAAAAATGTTCTGATAAAGAGTTCTATACATTCTGTTGACGATGGTAATTTTGCATTTGTTCTTGTTAGATATTCTCTCACAGAAAGTTAGCTCACCTAAATCATCATATGTTTGCCTTAGTCTCTTCAGGAGAATGGTCTGCGGGGGTGGAGGTTATCCTTGTTCTTCTTCCCTCACAATGTCAGCTAAGTATTTTTCAGCTCAGATTTTTATTTAATATATCAAATTAGTGTTCAGCTAGATCATGGTCTATGAATACATTTCTTTTAAGAAATCAGATATGAAAATATAAATAAAAGGAAAAATGATTTTCTTCCCATGCTTTGCCTTCTAATAAGCCCAGAACCAAATGGTAATTTTCAGTAGCAGATGGACCTATATAAGAGTCTAAAATTAGTGTTAGCTCTGTGTTGTGCATATATGTAGTCTCTCTCATTTTGTTTCAAGGTCATGTAGTGAAATATTTCATGTTGGTTTCTCAAAGTAAAAATTAACTTATCACCTTACATTAAGAGTAATTGCAAGTCTGGTATCTGAAAAAGTCTAACTCACAGTAATTCATGGCATATAGGTTCTGAGGGTAAGTCTCCTTAGATACTGCCCTTCATTATATCAGAATATTCAATAGATATCAACAAATTTTTATACTATTCCCATCATATAATGTATGTAACTATTTTCTCACTTTTAAAAAAGATAAGTGTCAATAATTAAAGATGACATATATATTAATTAGAACTTTGTAGTTATTCCTCATTACATTCTGTTTTCAATTGGATCAAACCTACACGTTGAAAAAGAAAACCAAAGTCAACCTGAATGCATCAGTTTAATAAAATAAAATGAGCAACTGTGCCTCTGATGAAGGAGTCTAACTCCATGGGTTTTAGTTGTTCATTTTGTCATTAAATAAATAATACCCTCTCCAGTGATAATAACAAGCAACAAATCAAACAAAACACAAACAACAAAAAAATCTTGCGAACATATATTTCAATTAATACATGAAGAAAAACTATGAGATGTGTCAATATAAATGAATATCAAGTTTGGTCAATATTTCTAAGAAAAAATAAATACTAGAGATAAAATATAGAAGAAACATATAGAGACAATGTAAATTTAAAGTATTTATTCATTATCATTCAGTATATTTAGTAAGTAAAAATATTGGAAAAGGATTTTAAGAAATCACCACTCTTTCTTTTGGGAAAAATAAATTAAAAAGGGTTAGCCACCTCTGAATTATAAGTCAGGGTTTATATACTTGGAGAAAATCAAAATATATATGAGTGTCCACTTTTAGATAGCATTATTGTGAATAATTTTATTCAATCTTTTCTCATACATTATATCCCCATTGAAGTTTGCTGTCCCCCTATTCCTTCAAGTTTCCTTCCCACATATCCCCTTTCCCCTATACCCAGTCCCCTTCATTTCCATTCAGAAAAAAAAAAAAAAAACAAAAAAAACAGACTTACCAGGGTACCAACCAAACCCAGCATGACACGTTACAATAAGACTAGACACAAACCCTCAAATCAAAGCTGGATGAAGCAACCCAATTGGAGAAAAAGGGTCCCCAAAGCAGGAAAATGAGTCAGAAATACACCTAACTCCCATTCTTAGATGTTTCACAAGAACAACAAGCTAGCAAGTAAAATATATACGCAGAGAACCTAGATCAGCCCCATACAGGTTCTGTCGTTGCTGCTTCAGTTTCTATTTGCCATGCTTACCTAATGCTTGGGACTATGTGCACTTTACATCCTCAACCCCTCTGCCTCCTACAGTTCACTACACCTCACCTTACTCAGGTTTCTCTGAGCGCCACCTAATGTTTGGTTTGGGGTTTCTGCATCTGTTCTCATCAGCTGGATGAAACCTCTCTGATGAAAACAGTGCAAGGTGCTAATCTATAAGTAGAATATCTATAAGTAGAATATCATTAGTTGCTAATCTATAAGGATAGTAGAATATCATTAGGAATCATTGCACTGACATTTTATATCTTTTTAATGGTCTTTTAAAGAAAAAAATTATGAATCATTAATCATCCCAATTAAGTTAACCAGATGACTCAAGTTCAACTGCATCATGGGAGAGAACACCTGAGCACAGGTGACAACTCAGGAGAGTTATGTTTCTAGAGCTGGCTGCACCAGTTTGCAGGTAGCTAGCTTTCTTGGGAAGTCTCTTCCCAGAATTTGTTACTGCTTATATTAACATTGAGGTTGGACCTTGTCAATATTGTAAATTTCAGGAGCTTTATAATGCTTGTTTACTTATTTCTTGAATGCTAGGGATCTCCCCATATTCCAAACAAGAGAATGACTAAAATTTTAAAAAAAATGTTCCATATAAAAATAGATCATGTTAACTTAAACAAAAAGAAAGAACAAAACAAACAAACAAAAAAATAGATGCTGAAAATATGGCTTAGCAGTTTAGAGCACTTGTTATTCTTCTAGAAGGCCCATATTTGATTCCTAGGATCCATATAGTATTCTTAACTATCTGCAACTGCAGTTCGAATGGATCCAACATCTTCTTCTGGCCACTGGGGCCACCAGGAATGCAAGTGGTGGTTAGATATGCATGAAGGAAAAAAAAAAACATCATTAACAATATAAGAACAAAAAATTATGGCTACACCAAGAACATTATTAGGTGAGCTTTACTTTTTTCTTCTAACTCACACTTTGCAAACAAATGTATTTCTACTTGATTATGTACCAAACATTGCCAGGCAATGAAAACTCAAAAATGAATAAAATAAAATTTTGCTTTTGATAGGAAAGAATTATGAAAGATCATTAGCGACAGATATATAACCTGTGTTTTTATGAACTAAAAATGAGGCTTATAGCATGAGGGGTATCTTTTTACAAATTGAAATTATGTTACCATAGATTAGAGAATGGGCCAATAAGCAGTGTTTCTCAGAAAAAAAAAAAAAAAAAAAAAAAAAAAAAACGAGACAGGATAGAAGGAAATATTGAAATTAGTAATGGTCTACATGAGAATGAAAGGAAATGTGACAGAAAACCCACTTCTCTTGATTATTGCTAAGTAAAAATATGGAATCAAGTAGCTTCTTTTCTACACTCTTTTATCTATTACAGAATCTCTTTGTAGACTATCCAAAGGAAGAAGATTGTGAGCTCAAACAATAGTTATGTTTATGGAGTTAAAGGATGTATCTTCAATTTAGAAAACCAAACGAGACTCCCAATGTGTATGACTCCTCTTGTGTATGACCTCAGATTCTGGTCTTTTTCTACTTTTGCTCTAAATGTTCTGTATAAGTCAAAATAAACTAAGTACATTGTAAAATACACATGACATGACAAAATCTACTTTAAGCTATTTAAAAGGAATTGCAAACAGAGGGGAAGTTATTTTGCTAATATTCTAATGGTCTATTTTCTTCTATGTATAATTACTTGCCTAGCTCATCATGAAGATAGGATTACCTTCAGATTAAAAATATCCCCATAATTCTCATAAGGGAAAATTTAATAAAAATACAAGAAACTTGCATATATTCCCAAATTGGTCAAATTAACACTTAATTATGTAAAGGGAAAATTATAAATGTGAGCTTCCATGCAATGAATATCATTCAGATGGATATTAGATAGATAGATAGATAGATAGATAGATAGATAGATAGATCAATAGATCAATAAACAGACAGACAGACAGTAACATTTTAGTTTTATTTAAGGAGGTGAAATTTTAATGATAACCATAGGTAGCTCAGGAAAATCCCACCCAAGTAAAAAATAACAAAATTTTTACTGGAGGCAGGAAAATAGGTCAATGAAAAATTAATGTAATGAACATCTTCTGAGTGATAGTTTATGACAGCATCTTCAGTCTCTCATATGATTTACAAGAAATGCCTGTCATTACAACCAAAAGGGCTGCCACTTTTTAAATTACATATCTCTACAAGCCATTGTGTTTATAATATGTAAAAAATGCATATTCTTTCTTTTAACTCGTCTCCTTATTAGTGGTACAGCCATCTTATCTATTCCTATCCTATAACTTTATTTAATTTCAATATGTAAATACCCAACTATAAACTTTATTTTGCAACACAACATTTTAATATTTCACTGAAACTTTAAATATGCTTCACAACTCTTTGAAGTACCCCCTATGGATAACATGCTGAGACCTAAATGTTTTGAGATCAGATGATTTCAAATATTCATGGCATAATACCATTTTAAAAAGGATAAAACACATGAGGCACATTGAGTAAATCATAAGGATTTTACATGGTACTGTGTAATGGCTTGTGTGACCATGCTGTGAGTACTTAGTGATTAAGCCATTCTTTGATAGATGCCAAGAACAAGTGAACGTCACTCTGCTGGACTTCCAATCCTTGGCCACGGCTCTTTCCCAACACAGTAAGAAATTAAAAGCTCTGCTGATTGGATTACTAAAATGTATAATGGTCAAAATGAACTGAAAGAAAAATGAAAGTGTTTAATAAATCCTTAGTTTTCTTTGTGACATTTTTCAAAGTATTAGGATCTGTTTTTTTAAAATTACACACACACACACACACACACACATATCTGTAATTCCTATCATTTTTATGTTTTCTTGGCATCTTTCCCTCCAAAAAAGGGCAATAATGATTTAACTAACATTTCATTGATTGGTTCAAAGGTTTCATGAGTTTTCATCGATATGCTTTCACATATAACACAAAAACAAGAGAGAAAGGGTACAACAACAGAAACACCTACACTGCTGAGCAGCTCAAACAACCCTGAAAATTAGAATACTTGAACTACACACACACACACACACACACACACACACACACACACACACACACACACATGTTTTACAGTTAATATTTGAAAACTCAGACTAAAATGTCATCTCTTTAACCAATCTCTGGGGTTAAAAAAACATGAAGTAAAAATAACCCAAGTAGACTCTACTGCTTTGCTTTCCTAAGGGCAATTAGGATCCATAGATGGTATACTGGCTAGTTTTGTGTCAACTTGACACAGCTGGGGTTATCACAGAGAAAGGAGCTTCAGTTGTGGAAATACCTCCATGAGATCTAGTTGTGGGGTATTTTCTCAATTAGTGATCAAGGGGGAAAGGCCCCTTGTGGGTGGGACCATCTCTGGGCTGGTAGTCTTGGGTTCTTTCAGAGAGCAGGCTGAGCAAGCCAAGGAAGGCAAGCCAGTAAAGAACATCCCTCCATGGCTCCATCAGCTCCTGCTTCCTGACCTGCTTGAGTTCCAGTCCTGACTTCCTTGGTGATGAACAGCTATATGGAAGTGTAAGTCGAATAAACCCTTTCCTCTCCAACTTGCTTCTTGGTCATGATGTTTGTGCAGGAATAAAAACCCTGACTAAGACAGATGGTTACCCCCAAGGTAGCAAGGGTGTTCTCTGCTGTAGAGCTGGGTACTATTCCCATTTTGTAGCTTGTCTTTGTGTTCATCAGATTTTCAGTTTTACTCTAGATAGTATTGCATTCTACCAAGCTAAATAAGTCCATTTATCATGTTTACTAATAGAAAACAAGATGGAGCAGTAATTGAAACTACAGGATCTTATTATAATTGCTCTCACAAAAATTCTATGGAACAAAGAATATGTTCTTTCTTCTTCACAGGTGGAGAATGGTGCTAGAGAAGATGCACTGCTGTGCTTTGAACACAATCATTTTAGAGAGTTGGACCACATGAGGCTCTAGAGCTGAGAGAAGTGGCCACAAGCTCCATCCCTAACCCAGAAGCTATCTCCAATGGATAATCATGTACAAATATAAATAAGTTTTCTTTAAAGAAGTCTCATTTGCAAATGAAAGATACATATTCCTAAGAGAGTCTCAGAGAGAAAATAAGTTACTCTTAAGGGTAGACCATATGCCCAACAGTAAATGGACAACTGAAAATGAACTCAACAACATCTTTAGAGATTTGTTATTTCATAATGTTATGTCAGCATCTTTTTTCTTAATTTTTATTTTATTCTTTAATTATTTTCTCTCTTTTACCCCTACAATATTTTGCATATATACTATGGCTTCCAGTTTAGTGTTTTTGGGGGATTCTAAGTGTATAAACAAGTGCTTGTCTGTATCTATATCTGTTTATTGGACTTTTATAGATGCCCTTTCCCTCAGTTTGCTCTCTCCTGTTCCCATGTGTTTGTTTCTATTTTATCTTAATTTATTATTATCTCTTATAAGCCATTTTGTTTTCTAATTACAGACTGGAAGGGGGTAGATCTGGATCGGAGGTGAGGTCATGGGAGCTGTGAGGAATAGAGGGAGAGTAAATCATAAAAAAGATACATGAAAAAATATTACATATTTTCTTACCTTTGAACTCTACAAAATACTACTACAAGACCTACTATAAATAGTGAGGTTAAATTTTTATTTTCAATAAAAGAAGATAGAAGTCCAACAATAATTGAATGTTTGGCCAGCACTTTAACATCTGGATCATTTCTTTACTGGCGTCTTTATCGGGCTTTTCAGACACCAAGTCACCAAAGCTCTTTCTTAAAAGTAATCACCATAAATCAAAACACTGAATCTCACTGATCATCGGTTAATGGGCATAACTATGGGTTGAAATAGGTGACATCCCGGTGTTCCTATTCCTCCCACAGGGCCTTCCCCACTCAAATTCCCTGTTCTCCTTCCAACTTCCTTTATCATGCATCTGTCAGATGGCCAAGGTTTCCCTGTCCTGTTAGAACTCAAGTGACCATGGTGATCTCTATTTTTTTCCCCATGAGCAGTTCATAAATTTCACAAATTATCATGTCATGAAAGATCTATTTTCAGGTTAGCAGAGAAAATGTGAGTCTTACAGCATTCATAGAGGGCTAGCTGAATGCCAAAGAGTCTAGAGAAAATTAAGTAACACAGAAGAACCCAGAGACAGCCATGATCCCAAACTGACTTTGTGTGGGAAAGAGGAGAGAGCTTGGCTGCTGGAGTCCAGACTGGGAGGGATGGTGCTCCCTGACAAGGGCAACTTCCAGTGAGGAAACTTATGGGTTTTACAACATCTTCCAATGTCCAGACTAGAAGGCAATGGTGATCTCTAAGTCACCTCGGAATGGAGAGAATTCCATCCACTTACCTGGAAACAAAAACAAAGCCACTTCCCCCATTTTAAAAGGAAAAGAGAGCAATTCTTTTTTTTTTTTTTTAAATGTATCCATTCTGTTAACTTATGTCTTTTTTTCCCAACTTTTATTAGATATTTTCTTCATTTACATTTTAAGTGTTATCCAGAAAGTTCCCTATACCCTCCCCCCTCCCTGCCCTGATCCCCTACCCACCCGCTCCCACTTCTTGGCCCTGGCCTTCCCCTGTATTGGGGCATATAAAGTCTGCATGACCAAGGGGCCCCTCTTCCCAATGATGGCCAACTAGGCCATTCTCTTCTATATATGCAGCTAGAGAGCAATTCTTAAAGTGAAAGTAAAGCAGTTCTAATGTGAGCTTAGCCTTTCTTGGCACCCTGTCTGTCTAACAGATCCTAAGCATATGTATTAAGGATTAACCCTAGTTTGAAAAGCACTACAATTCTTTGGTTCTTTCCTTTATAAAGTTTATGTGAGAGCTTTCAAATGATGTCAATCATTTAACTGTATTGATTAAAGCACTGCTTACCAATGGTGACTCCTTGAGAAGCCTACCAATGCTACCTTCCAAAAAGAATAGAAACAAATTTTAAAAAGAACCATAGAAGTACTTTGAAGGCCAAACTCTTTCTAATTCACTACATGGACAGGTATCTTTCACAAAAATGCCATTTGCCTGCTACAGTAAATCTAAACTCTATTTAATTTTCTTTTGGTTGTTGTTTTTTCTTCTTCTAAATTTGCACTAGACTATTATTTATTACCAAAAATTAAACTTGAGCTATTACAATGGTAATAAAACTGTCATGTAGAATTGGCTTATATACTTTTAAATGATATTAAAAGTGAGCTGTAAACTGGACTCCATAAAAGAAAAATGTCCACAGCTATTGATCTTCTCTAAATAAGAATGTTTTGCTGTTAATGTGGTCGGAAGGCTTGCCATAGGTGTGTGGACAGCTCATTAACCTATGATGAAGTGGTCTATTTTTAGACCGTTAGAAAATTAATATCCTATATATTTTCTTATCTTTGAAGTCTACAGAATATGACTACAAGGCTTAGTATAAATAGTGAGGTTAAAATTTGACCTTGATTGTTAATTCAATTCACACAAAGAAATTAATTTTAAATATGCACCTGAAGAATTCAACAAATATAGTGACATACTATTAATGCTCGAATAAATATTTTCATCATATGTCATCATGGAGCACAAAATATAAAAAAAACAAAAATTATGTCAGTTTTCTATTTCCATTTCTGTGTTTGCGCAAACCTAGTCAATGAATGATAGGTTCAAAAAAGCAGAAAAGTGGATTTAAAGAGTAGAACCAATAATTCGCCCTCTTAGAAATTAATGAAGCAGGGGGCTGGAGAGATGGCTCAGTGGTTAAGAGCAATGACTGTTCTTCTAGAAGATCTGAGTTCAATTTCCAGCAACCACGTGGTGTCTCACAACCATCTAACTGTAATGGAATTCAATGCCCTTTTCTGGTATATCTGAAGACATTGACAGTGTATAGTATATATATATATATATATATATATATATATATATATATATATATATATATAATAAACAAATATATCTTTAAAAATCATTCCTAAGAAAGAAAAGAAATCAATGAAGCAGTTTTATGTGATCAAACACTTTAGATTTATAGATAATCTCATTATATAAAAAATTATATAAAATTACATATATAATTCACTGTGCAATGAAAATTATTTTGAAAAATATTGTGTCCAGTTTTAACTAAAAGAATAGCATGTGTATTTCAAGCAAGTGGAGCAAACACCCAACAATTTTTTCAATAGTAAAGCCATGCTTGCATGATTTAATGCTGTTCAAACATTAATCAAATAGAGCTGTTACATATATTAATTCTCATTTGGGATCCTTGTGTTATTTCCAAGTGAGATATGACTTTATTGTAATGCTTAAGATTTCATACTGCTGCTTGAATTGCATATACCTACTTTAATCAGTGTGATTTGATTACAAATATTATATTACAATTATGATTACCTTCAGTCATATTAATATCTGTTGTATTATTATCCTGAACTATACTATAACACTATAGTGACAGTAACATGTAGCTCCTGTTCTGGAGTTCTGGACATTCTCCCTCTGGTTCTTTATTTAGAATCAAGACAGGGTTTACTCTCTTGACTTAGCCTATTCCTAGTTTTTCCAAAAGAATCTCTCTCTCCTTCTCCCCATTCCCTCTTCTTCTCCTCTCTCTCTCTCTCTCTCTCTCTCACCCTTCTACTCCCCCCCCCTTTTGGTGTTATGAATAAGCTCTTCAGGACCCATAGAAAGGCACAGTTCTTGTTACTGAGAATAGCCATCGTCCTGCTTTACACAGAAAAATGTATGTAACCAAAATGTCTCATTCGCTCTTCTTTCTGAGTCACATGCCAGGAAAACTAAAGGAAATGCCCAGTATTACAGCCATATTCTGCCTGAATTCACACATATGGTAAAGGTCAAGTCATTGTGTCTCTGTTGGAAACATTTCCAGCTAAAAGATAATGTGCTTTTCATGGAACAAGTTATAATGGTGAATAGAACTGAAGAATATGCTATACTGTATAATCCCACTTTTTTTTTTATCATTCAAATCTATCTAGCTAGAAATAAATTAACTCAACCCCCTTTGGCACTGGTACCCAGAAACGTAGCATGAAACTCGAGAGCTATTGAACATTTACCACATTATCCCTCCTCGACATCCATAGCAACTTCTGATGAATGGGAAGAAGAGGTCTTGATCCTTAAAGAAACTCCTTCTCAGTTTGCAAGGCTCTCTTTTAATTGGTCCTTAACTGTCACATATTTTGCATACATACACTAGTCACTTTGAGCCAAGCTCGGGGCTATACAAACCGCACTAAGCACAGTGTCTTTTCTAAAACCTACTTTCATATCTTCTCTTGTCCACTAGCTCCCCTACAAAGAGCTTTGGGCCTTAGCACTGCCTAAATCCTGCATAGCTTCTGAACTCTATTCAACCTCATTTTTCTTGGCTAAAATAAAACAGTGGGGAAGAAAATCTCCATCACTATTTTTATCCAAAGCATTTATGTATTTTGAAACAATAAATAAAAATCTAATTTTCATTTTTGTCTCTTTCATTAAAGTCTACATTTCCTCTACAAAAACATGCACTTAAATATTTTTAGAATTCTCCATGAACTTAGCCTACTTTAATGATAAAATACTTAAAACATTATCAGATTCTTTTAATAAAATGTTGCATTCATCAGACTTAGATATTTTGCATAAGATATATATATATATATATATATATATATATATATATATATATATCTTCTTTAACATTCTTTAAAGTATCTATTATTTTCTTTTGGATACTAGTCCACATAATCAAAAAAGCAATGCAAATAAAAAATCATGGACCAGATCTTATTGATATACTGGCTAGTAGTAAGATCTTCTTCAAGAAACCTAAATTAAGTTAAGTAATTTATCTTAGATAAAAAGCTAAAATGTAGCTAACTTTGGGCTGTGCTATCTGCATAGTGCATTAACACTTGATTTCTTATCTTCCATTATAGAATTTAGTCAGTCTCATGAGTGGAATAGCAGCTTACCTATTGTGTGGTGTATATTCCATCCAAGAACTACATCTCAAAATAGAAATATACCAGACCCAAAAGTTTTCCTAAATAACTGTAATTTTACATATTTAAACTTATTAATTCTAACTGTTATAATAAATATGTAAACTCTTCCACTGGACAGAAAAATGCAAGATTGGTACATAAATTATTCTACACAGTAGTGTGGTTGAAGAAAAACTAATTCAAATGTAGTTGAATTTCCACTAGAGTTATTATCTTTGGATAATTCTTAGCTTTTCTCCTGTTTTGAAGATAAATCAGAAGGTATTGCTGTCTTTTATTATTTTTCTTTTTTTTTAAACCTTCTTGTTCTAGTTAGCTTTCTTCTGCTGTGATATATGCCATAACCAAAGGTCGCTTGGAGAGTAAAGGTTCATTTGGCTTTCATATCCCAATCGTAGTCCATGATAGACAGAAGTGGAGACTAGAATAGAAGCAAGAGCACAGCCCAAAGCAATGGAGGAGTGCTCCCTGATGCCTGAGTTTTTACCCAACTCAAGACTGAAGGGAAGCAACATAAACAGTGAAGAGGGTGCTCACAATTCCATAATACAATAAGAACATAACCGATAGAAGGCATTTTAATCGCTCCACTGCCATCTACCCAGATGACCCTAACTGCACAGCATTCCAAAAAATTCTCTGGCATTTCCTTTGGTTATATCATGTGTTATTTCTTCAGTATTATCTGGGGATGTGATTCTAATTGCTGTTACATAGCCTAAAGTATATGTTAGATAATTTATAATCTAACTATACCCACTCTAAGAAATTTTAGTATCCAGGCATGAACTGAAGCTAAGACAAAAGTAAAATAACAGTCTTAGTTATTGACTATAGAAAGATTTAAAGTTAAAGTTCATTTTCAGCTTTGCTTTATTTTCCCATATTTAAGCCCAAGGAAGAAAGAAAACAGTGAATAATATATCACAGATTTATATGAGTAAGCAAATTGAATGTGACTTGACGTTTCTCTGGGATCTGTAACATGTAATCATATTTAACATGGAAAATCTCATTATTGACTGATAAAATAGAACCAATTATTAGATGCATCAGTGTCTCTGAAGAACCAGTGAGGCTTTCAAAGTGGAGAAAAGCATTTCAAAGAGATGAACTCCCAGGCACTGGTATAGCCTCCCACAAGACAGCTATATCAGGTCCCTTTCAGCATTATCTTGCTGGCATATGCCATAGTGTTTATTTTGGTGGCTGATTATGGGAGGGATCTCTGGCAGCCACCATCACTGGTTGGTCCATCCTTTTGATTCAGCTTCACACATGATCTCTGTAACTCCTTCAGTGAGTGCTTTGTTCTTAATTCTAGGAAGTGGCACTGAGACCACATTTTGAACTTCATTCTTCTTGAGATTCATGTGTTTAGTAAGTTGTATCCTGGGTAGTCTATGCTTCTAGGTTAGTATCCAAATATCAGTGAGTACATATTATGTGAGTTCTTTTGTGATTGGGTTACCTCACTCAGGATGAAATCCTCCAGATCCATCCATTTGCCTAGGAANAAAAAAAAAAAAAAAAAAAAAAAAAAAAAAAAAAAAAAAAGAGATGAACTCCCACATCGAATGCAAAAGCCCCAAAGGAAACTGGCTGCAATAAGTCCTCTAAGATCTCATAAACATGTTTATTGTGGATGATATATTTCACATTGAGAAATATTTAATGTAGATGATAAAAATTCTAATATAAATAAACTATATTGACGTGTCTCTTTTGTATCTAGTTCTGAGACTTTTTCTGAAGGTTAGACTCACGTGTCTTGTAACTATATATGCAGAATCTTTTTCATATTGATTTGCTCTCATAGACTCCTCAATACCAAGGAGTGTGTATTTAATCAGTTAATAACAAGATTCACGTGAGAACTACGAGTTGTACATTAATATCAGCCTCATTTTTTCCATTCTGCTATTTGTACAAAATTTAATTAACCATTTGGTATTACAACAAGATATCACCTAATATAATGTTTGTAAAACATTATTTAAGATAACAAATATATTCTCATTTTTTATCTGATACTGCATCATACTGTGAAACTATGAATAAATTAAGGATATAGTTATCAGAAAGGAGAAAACATTAATAATTTGGTCACCTTTTAAGTACTGATAACACATAAAGTAGCAAAACATTTTAAAAGTTATTCAGTCTGTGCAAATTAAAGAGTGTTAGAAAATAATAGAGTAAAACTTTATTATTAATATCCAGTATACAATAGCAACAAAAAGATAAAAGGTTAAGAGAGAACTCCAAGTGGATTAAGAATTTAAATGTGAGATTAACTTAGGAACCATTAAAAGAACATTTCCAACTTAAATCAGGAAGGTCTTTAAAAATAGAATAGCAAAACCTCTGAGATAAAATATATTGACACAGTAGTTTACATAAATACTATGAATATATCTGCATCAGTGGACACGTTGCAGTCAAAACCAAGTCCAAAAAACCAGGCCACATATTTGCAATAAATATTTTTAACATAAATAACTGGCAAAGTCATTTAGAGTGTATGAAAGAGCTATAAACCAATGCAGAATTACATCCTAAGATTGTGGTAGATCAGGAAAGCTTATCGTGAAGAGAAAATAGATATAACATAAATGAAGCAATGTTCAAGATAAATCATCAAAAATACTAAGTCCATACTCAAATGATACTACAGCCAATTCATAATGAATCTGTAAAATTAAGCAGACTAGATGTAGAACTCTATGGAACCAGAGCCTCACATAATCCCAGGTCATCATCAAATTAGGTAAAATTACACTTGAGAAAACATTGACATTGTCATGCCAAATTTATCACACTTATGCTTTCATAGACTATTTAATGGTTTCAACTTCTTCTTTATTTCTGTGCAGACTTCTCTTTATTGTATAATGTTGTTGCTTTTATCTAGAACTGAAATGAATTTTGGTACCCTAAAGCCTACTTTGTGAGTTCTTTGGTTCATTGGCCCATTATCTTCATAGTAACTCATACAGCAACAAAAATCACAAAATGTAAATTTGCATTGTGTGTTGCCACCCCTCTCTGTTTCAAGATTACAATTATGTTAAAATCTATGCTAATCACACCTTTCTGTTAAAAATATTATGAAGAAAAATCTAAGTATATTATGTGTATAATCAATAATTCTCATTTTAGTCATATGTTCTAAATAAGTGTTTAGATATGACTACAAGAATTAATGTGAACTGTGTTCATCACAGTAAATGTACAAATTATCAAAAAATATATAGTTCAAACAATGTAGTATCTATAGTTTTAAGCTACCAATATATTTGGCTTTAATAACAATACTATTCAATAAAAAGGAAAATTGCAAAGTACCTTATTTGAGATTTGAAAATATTTTATTGAAGTCTACATTTTGAGACACATATATATTAACACTATTTTTAAGGAGTGGCCTTTGGAGCACCTCCTTTAGAAAGAACATAAAATCAACATTGTATAATAGGAATAAGTTGATCCGTTATGGAAGACCTAGTGGTAGGTGTAGAATGACTTTCAAGAAATCCTGAGGAGCTCATCTGTATTTTATCCTCTCGAGTCAAATACTTACAGAATAGTCTGTAATTTAGACCAGCTCTGGAACCGTGTCTTCTGCTGAGGTGATGCTTGCTGTACAATATCACCTAATAGGATCATCCACCGGCCATCTTCTCAGTAGTTTTGAAAAGTTTTCTTTCAAGTATGACAGAATGACTGCACCCCGTTGTGCCCGTCAATCTTCTATCAGCTGCTTCATATTAACAATCCTCAGAACTCAGAAGAAACCTCAGAATGAAAGGTTTCACTTAGATTTCTATGTGAATTTTAAAGCTACGTTATGATAATTTAAGTTTTCCAAAAGAACTTTAGAGCCTACCACAGTTTAAAAATCAGAAGAGCAGAATGGACCTTTCATTTCTATAGTCCATGTTAACAGTGAGGGATGAGATTTTAATCATTTTAAAGCTACTTTCATAAGCTTACATCTTTTTTACTCATGATAATATATGAATAATATTTACTCATTTTATTACTCCTGCATAGATTGGGATGATATTAAAGCACTCAGCTATACTAAAGTCCTGAAATTTGATATTTTGTGACTGCGTGTGTTTAAGTGTCAAAACCAAAACAAAGACAGGGGATTTTGGGTTTCTGCTGCAATGTGTAAAGCTCCACAATTTTATCTTTCCTCTCCTTATGATAGGGCATAATTATAAAACAGTATGAAAAACAGTATTCACAGAGAACTGAAGTCATAAAGCATACATACTACTGTCCTGAATGTAGAGAATACCATATACCCATAGAAATAAAACTTCCAAGATTTGCTCAACTGAAAGAAAGACCACCGGGATCCATGAGCTGGTAAGAGAGTCTATATAATCACTGTGTAAACTGATACATGGGGTTAGGAAAGCTAGGTATTTCAGAATTTGGGGAGGCTGTTGTTACTGAAATACATATTTACATAGATGGTTGCCCCCCTCCCCCGAGCTCCCAGGGACTAAACCGCCAACCAATGAGTACTCACAGAGGAGCCCATGGCTCCAGCTGTATATGTAGCAGAGGATGGCCTTGTGGGTATCAATGGGAGAAGAGTCTCTTGGACCTATGAAGGCTTGTTGCCCCAGTGTAGGGGAATAAGAGGGTGGGGAGGCAGGAGTGGGTGAGTGTGTGGGAGCACACCCTCATAGAAGCAAGAGGAGGGGGGATGGGATACCATAGGCAGTTTCTGGTTGAGGGAATCGGAATCAGGAAAGGGGATAAAATTTGAAATATAAATAAAATATCCAAGAGAGAAAGAAAGAAAGAAAGAAAGAAAGAAAGAAAGAAAGAAAGAAAGAAAGAAAGAAAGAAAGAAATCACTTTGATTATACATTCAGAATCTAATCCATACCTGTTGCTAGGATTCCAGAAAGAAAAAAAGTAGACACCTAGAATCACAACCATACTCAATTCCTGATGAACACCTGGAAATCTGAGGAATTTCTTTAAACAATACTATCAACCCTAATCACAACTAGACAGAAATTCTACTCATGTTCCAACTTTCCTGCTTACATTAAAAGGACCAAAGTCAAAAAGGTAAACAGGAGATAGGGCTTGAAGAAAATACACTAAGGAAACTTTACAATGAATATGCTAATTATCAGGTGGAAAAGCAGGGACAGAAACAGAGGAAAGCCAAACCCCCGAGAGGCAAACCTACTGAGACCTAGATTTAGGGGGCAGTTAACACAGAATCTACTCAGGATGCTATATCAAATCATCAGTAAGTCATATTGTAAAAACAGTACAGAAAAGCTAGAAAGGTGCAAAAACTATTCTTTCCCACAACAAAGGAGAGAAATGACTCCTAATACTCATAATCAACGCTCTCACTGAACACACACAAACCTTGCCCAAGCCAAACATCATTTTACTCTAAGAGTCTAGTCACCTGCTACAAGGAATTTGGGTTTCAACAACAACAACAACAAAAAAAAAAAAAAAAAAAAAAAAAAAAAAAAAAAAAAAAAAAAAAAAAAAAAAAAAAAAAAAAAAAAAAAAAAAAAAAAAAAAAAAAAAAAAAAAAAAAAAAAAAAAAAAAAAAAAAAAAAAAAAAAAAAAAAAAAAAAAAAAAAAAAAAAATAGAAAGCATGCTAAAAGCTAAGGGAAAAAAATTCCTATTTGTAGAAACAACATGAACACTATATTCATGCTGACAGAGCACAGATGTTAGAATTATAAGATAAGAAACCTAGGCAGCAGTTAAGAACAGATGTGTGATATCAGTAGAGAGAAACAAGAGCTTTAAGATTCAAAAGGAAATGTTAAAAAATCAAAACACAGTAAAAAATGAAGAATATATTGATAGGGTTATTACTAGACTCTATAAAACCAAGAAAAGGATATAAAACATGAAGATAAATCTGCTTTTAGATGACATGATAATATACAGAAAAAAGCATCCATATCTGCAGTAACTAATCACAGAGAAATTCAGTAAAATTGCAGGTTAGAGAATATACTTATATAAAAGCATGTTTTACTTTACAAACTTAAAAGTATAAACTTATTTTGGGGCTTGCATACTAAAGTTATACTTATTACTTAACATTTTTTAAATCTTTTAAGATGATAAATTTAATGATATTGTAGCCTACCACAAGTTTATCTCTTATTTATTTATTTTTTTTTTATGTTTTTGAGACTCATAGAAATGAATCGTGTATTCATGGCACTTCTGCCCCTTCTATGTCAATGCCTTACCCCATTAAATTCATGACCACTTTCTGTGATTAAATACATGCTACTTCTTATTATACTAATCTAATAAGCTTATTCACAACAAAAATATTGATTGGAGTAAAAGAACATCGCAGACAATAAGACATTTACATATTATATTATTCCTTTGAGAAGGGAATAATATATAAATCATATAAGGAATGCCAAAACCTTAGACAAAAGCTAGACAATAACTATTTATAAAGCAAATTATATAAATCAGATATATCTCAAAGAAGGTAGATGTATAGACAATAGGCATATAAATAAGACTCTTAATTACTCATCATCAGAGAAATAAATATAGAAACTATAAGAAAGTATCATCCTATCCTCATTAAATTGTTTACTGTTGAAAAGACATATAATAACAATGTTGGTTTGGATGGGGGAAATAATGTTAAAGTTAATTTGTAGGAACATAAATTAGCATACCCATCACATAAAACAAATATATATATATATATATATATATATATATATATATATATATATATATATATATATATATATATATGCATGTGTGTAGGCATACCTATGCTACAATACAGTGTGGAAGTCAATGGATCATTTGTAACTTTGCAGGAGTTGGTTACTTCCTGTTACCTGCTGGTCCAGGGTTCTACCTAAGGTTAGATGTAACTCTTACACTTGATTACTAGTAGCTTTTCCAGCACTGATCCACCTCAGCAGTCCCCACTAAAAGTACTTATTCAATCAATAGCTGTTTTAAGTACTAATTCCAATAAAATGGAAGGCTCTTCAGCAAAAATAAAAGAATTCACTGATAATTCAAACTGAGTGAATTTAAACAGAGTACTTATAGTACACTGCTAAGTGCAAGAAGCCGATCAATGAAGGCTACACAGGGCAATCATATTAGCACGACTCTTTGCAAAAGACAAATCCTCCTAGGAGTAAAGTTGCTATGTCATTGTGAAAAACTGATAGTAGTATAATAAACTATTAAAGCACAGGGCATTTTTCTTCAGATATTGAAACTTCATATATGATTACATATGATAGCAAGGGCAGGTAGCACTAAAGATAACAAGATGGTGAGAGGCAAGTGTAAGAACACAAGCAACAGAAAGCAAGGTTATGTGGCATCATCAGAAAACAGTTCTCCCACCATAGCAAGTCCTGGATACACCATCACACCTGAAAAAGCAAGATTCATATCTAAAATCATTTCCCGTGATGTTGATAGAGGAGGAAGGACATAAATAACTCCCTTAGAGAAATTCAGGAGAACACAGGTAAACAAGTAGAAGCCCTTAAAGAGGAAACACAAAAATCCCTTAAAGAATTATAGGATCCAGGCAGTGGTGGAGCATGCCTTTAATCCCAGCACTTGGCAGACAGAGGCAGGTTGATTTCTGAGTTCTAGGCCAGCCTAGTCTACAAACTGAGTTCCAGGACAGCCAGGGATACACAGAGAAACCCTGTCTCAAAAATGAAAAACAAACAAACAAACAAACAAAAAACAAAACAGGAAAACACAACCAAACAGGTGAAGAAATTTAACGCAACCTTCAAGTATCTATAAATGGAAGTAGAAACAATAAAGAAATCACAAGGGGGAACAACTCCGCAGACAGAAAACCTAGGAAAGGGATCAGAAGTCATAGATGCAAGCATAACCAATAGAATACAAGAGATAGAAGAGAGAATCTCTGGTGCAGAAGAGACCATAGAAAACAGTGACACAACAATCAAAAAAATGCAAAATACAAAAACCTCCTAA
>LR751901.1:64794-84794 GCA_902729485.2 Mus minutoides | reverse complement strand
TAGTTGGAAAACTCAAAAGAAATGTATAACTTCACTGATGGAGTACTTAACAATAGGATGAAGGGGTATGTTATTTTACAATGGAAAAGGCCGTTTCTACATCTCTCAATGTTCATGGAATTAATATTATTTATTTTAAAGCATCATGGAAATCACTTTTGTCTTTGTCCCATTTTTGTTACTAAATTAGATTTATTTTACTTTTGTAGGAGTTAGGTTTGCAATCCAAATGAACCCCTTCCTAAGTGCCATATTAAAAAGGTGTTCAAATGCAGATATATGAGGGTTGCAATAATGAATGAGAACAGAGGTCATAAATGTTAAAGAAAGCCAGGAGGGGTATATGAGAAGGAGGAAAGGAAGGGGGGAAATGATGTAATTATATTAAGATCTCAAAAATGAAAGATATAATAAAAAAATACATACTACACACAAAATAACCTGTTCTCGAGAATATATAAGCAACTGCTCAATTGCATCCAACAGGCTTCAGTTTAAAGATATAGTCAAGAAAAAATGGGACTCATTTTAATGTAAAAAGAAAATTAAAATAACTAAAGAAACAAACTCATACTAAAAGTAACATACCATGATGCAGAGTTGTGCTGAATCTCAGAAACTCCATCTCTTATAAACTTTGGGATGTACTATATCTTCTTACAAATGACATTTTCCTGATCCTCTGACCTCAGTTGTTAATATCTTCTTATAAAGAATCTGACAAGCTGGGCGTGGTGGTACACGCCCTTAATCCCAGCCCTTGGGAGGCAGAGGCAGGCAGATTTCTGAGTTCAAGGCCAGCCTGGTCTACGGAGTGAGTTCCAGAACAGCCAGAGGTATACAGAGAAACCCTGTCTCAAAAAAACAAACAAACAAATTAAAAAAAAAACAAAACAAAAAACAAAAAACCAAAAACCAAAACAAAACAAAACAAAAAAAGAATCTGACAGATTTACTCTAAACTTCTCTTTGATTTTAACTCTGTGTCTTTTTAAAAAATCATCTGGAGAAACATTTCATTCTGCTCTTATGTTTTAATTTAATTGGACGTTTTAATTGTAAACATTAGAAAATTTAATATTATAAATGCATTTCATTTTAATATTTTTAATAGTGCTATCATATTTAGAATTAAGATTTTTAGCCAAATTTTAACATTCCATCCATCCTCAAACATTGGTGTCTTTATCTCTTTATATGTAAACATTTGTTGTATGTGTAATATTTTTATATATACTAAACATTCTAATCCCTAATTGGAGCGCTATTTTTGTTTATTGTGTGGTGTGTGTGTTTGACTGTATTTTTTCTTCTCATGGATATTTGCATGCTGTGCGGGGGTGACTTCTTTATTTTAAATGAACTTTGTCTTGATGATTTTATTCTTGAGAAGGCAGCAAGACTTTTTAAAAAATATCTCCCTTCCAAAGACCATATGCATATATCACTTATCTCCATATCTCTGTGAATAAAATGACACATTAAATGAAGTTTGTTTGTTTTGATGTTTTGTGCACTTTAGGATTTTGAGTTTTGTGGCTGTTGTTTTTTGTAAGTTTATTACTCTTACGAACAGAGGCCATCTACACAGCCCAATCTAGCTTTGAGCTTGTGAACCTCAGGTCTGGGTCACCTGAAGACTGAAAAATGCTTTTTAAGGGAAAAAAATTGAAATGACTCAGAACTCAAGTTTGTATATCATGATAAATATTGATTTTATTTTATTATAATTTAGAAACATTTAAATATATAACATCAAGAATGGAACCATTGCTTTTAATGAAATAATCATAATAGTTATATGCTAAGAACAATTGTATTATCTTTGAGATTAAGAGTACTAAGGTGGGATAAAGAGAAACCACACCTCAGACAGACTACAAAAGTATGAAATATGTAGTACAGACATTTGTTAATGATTTTCTTATATATATATATATATATATATATATATATATATATATATATATATATATATATATAAAATACAGAGCCTACCAAGTGTTTCTGCATTACTGTATTCCTGAGCTACAAAATGGGCACTATTTCTAATTGTTCTTTTAAATGTGTTTTTGCTTGTAATATCCTTCACATATAAAACTTTCCAAGTGAGGAATAAATCATTACAGATTAAGTGTGTAAGTAAGTATCTCACATACCATATACCAAAGGAAGGGACCAAATGATCTTAGAGGGTTATCACATATGTCTCCAAGCAAAGGTTTGTAATGGAAATGCAGGGACAAAGATGGAGCAGAGACTAAAGGAATGGACAGCCAATGACGAGCCCAACTTGAGACCAATCCCATGCATAAACACCAATCCCTGACACTATTATTGATATTCTGTTATGCTTGAAGACAGGAGGCTACCATAACTCATATATATATATATGAGAAAAAAAGAAGAAGGAAGGGGAAAGGAAAAGAGGAGGGGGAGAAAGGAAAGAATGAGGGAGGAAGAGAGGGAAGGAAGGAGGGAATAGGAGATGGAGGAAGGACAAACATAATACCTAGGAATCGCTAGAATTTAAAATTCTCAAATGTCAGTGCAATCTAAATTTTATGTACATATACATATATATATGTACTACATGTACATATATATATATATATATATATATATATATATATATATATCACTGTATCACCTCTTTTCATAATTTTCTGATTATAAACAGGCTTTTAAATAGTTTCATTGTCCTTATGAACATGTCAAAAGATTAATTCTAGGTTCACGTACAGCTATTTCTTAAGCTATGCATCAAGATTCCATCTCATAAGAGAACACAAGGATCATCAAAAATTAGGGAATACCACAAAGGATTTCTGAACATGCAAAAACTTACCACACACAAAATCAATTGTGGAGTACATTCGGTGTGTTTCTGACCATAGTCAACCATGCTGCACCATTTTGCAGCAGGCTGAGAGGTGAACGCACCTCCATACACTCAGTGCAGACTCAGTGCACACCACACACCACCAAAGGAGGCCAGAAACACAGTCCCAGATTAGAGACTATTGTCTTTTCAACATGCACACCAGTTTTTGGTTTTTCAAACTATTGTGAGGGGCTTGGAGAGACAGCTCAGCTACACAGAGAAACCCTGTCTCAAAAAAACCTAAATAGATAGATAGATAGATAGATAGATAGATAGATAGATAGATAGATAAATAGATAAATAAAGCACATGTTGTTCTTTCTGTGATGATGGTTTGGTCCCAATATCCACACTGGAAATCTCACAATCAGTTCCAGGGGATCTGAGGTACTCTTGATCTCTGCAGGGACCTGAATTTATGTGTACATACAGTCTTACATACACATAATTAAAAACAAAGGCACCCAAAGTTACAATAATAATGAGGTTGCCCATAATATTAAATTGAGTAAAAGCATAAGCACTTGTGCCCACATGAGAGGACCTGAGTTTGAACACTCAGAACCACATAAAAGCCAAACTCACAACATAGAACCTTTGTGCTTCTAACAGGAGATGAAAGGCAGGAACAATGTTCAGAAGCTTAGAGTCCAGCTAGCCTGACATGCACAGAAAAAACAACATAGACACCCTGTCGTCATGTGGAAAGTGAGGACTGATATTAGAGGTTCCTCTCTCAACTCTGCATGTGCATCATAAGGCTTCATTCCCATATTTGCCTATGCAAATGTGCACATGCATACAAACATACACATAAAATAAAATAAAGAACATAATTTGGATTGTACAAAACAAAAATAAAAATCATGTAACATGTTTCTTAGTATCACATTAGTGAGTTTTTCTATTATATTGTAACAAAATGATTCATTATGAAACATGTCTTTTGACTTGCTGAACTGAGATTCATAACATTTATTAGATGATTATTGGCTTGGGATTTGGGCAGAATATTTTTAAAATTCTGACATAGCCTTGTATATAGTCTTTCTAACTTTTACTCTGTGTTCTTGTACCAACCCTGAGGACTAAAAAAGTCAAAATATCAAACAACTCTGAAAACCCCGGATGATCTTGTGGATCCTACAGTGAAAACTATTCAGACAAGTTGGATTCTATATGGAAAACAAACAAGCAAACTATGTTTCATTCATTTGTAAATTTGTTCTCATCTTTAATAAGTGACAAAAGTATATATATATATATATATATATGTATATATATATATATATATATATATATATATACATATATATATATATACTTTATAAAAAGTCAAACAAATCAATAAGTATATCATTAATTATTCATTATAATTTTATCAATAATACATTTGATTAACTTTTAATTTTTATTTATTTCTGTATCAGGCTTGCATAAAAATTTCTTGGGTGAAAATGGTCCTGAGATGAAAAAAGTTTAAGAAACACTTAAATGGTTGGAGCTTTGCCTTTGCATAATCTCATTCCTTGACTCTGAGGAACACGTATCTTGAGTACCACAAATATCTCATATAATATCCTTTGAAAAAAAACTCTGCAGGTGGGTAATAGTTCTCATTCAGTTTGGTTTGTATACTTTAAAATAACTGAACAAAATCAAACTGACTCAAAAAATATTGCTCTGGAGAGACTGGCAGCTGATGAAGATAAAGTCATTCTCACAGCTTGAATGGTCCTGTTCTCTGCAGCTCTTTCCAAACAGAAAAGAAGTCATTCTGTGAATAGTGCAAGAAAAGAGGTCAAAAGAATGAGCTGAGACAGGCATGAACAGTTTATAACTATGTACATGTGGGAGTTGGGATTAAATTTTGGTTATACTATGTTTTAATATAATTTTCTAGAAAACAAAGACATGTGACCAGTAACTGTATATTACAGATGTGTATGAAAAAGCAATTGTCAATGCTCTCATGACACTAAATTTAAATTAACACTTATAGTACTATAAAAATCATCATAGTCAATTGTTCCTATAGAAAAAATAAACAATTATACTGTCAGTAGTGAATGACTGAATCTGCTTAAAGCAGCCATATTAGAGGCTTAGAAATTTCAATTGCAAAATTCCTTTATTGCCATGGGAACAATACATGTGTCTAATAGCCTTTTTCCCAATTTTATGAGAAATTAGTACATAATATTTTGAAGTAAACTGCCTTAGATGATATCGTAGCCACCTCAGGCTTTCTCAGGTCTTATCTGTCATGAAAATGTTGTGTTTGGTTTTGTTGGAAGGGGTTGGGTTGGCTTTTACTGAATGGAGCCAATCTTATTAAACTCTTTCCTGGAAAAATCTGACTACAACTCTCAAGCTAAGGGTGTTTTGTATTGTTTTGCTTTTTTCTTCTATAGAAGCAGTATTGACTATGTACACTGTAATGAAAAGTCATGAATTTAAAATAAACTCAGATGTATTTGTGTTCTTAGATATTTCTATGCACTCCGAATACAGCAAAAGATTATATGTATAGATAACTCATAAAATTCATAGGCAAATCTCACAAAACTTGTTCAGTAAAAACCAATTATTTACAGGGCTCACATTTTCCAATGTAGTGTGAAATTTACTTATTAAGAAAACATGCTATAAGCACTCTTGAATTTTATTTGATTTACAGTATTTCTTATTGGACATAAAGTTTCCTTAACCTTTCATTATATGTTTAAAAAAATAAGCTGCATTTTTTTTTTTTGGTTTTTTTCGAGACAGGGTTTCTCTGTGTAGCCCTGGCTGTCCTGGAACTCACTTTGTAGACCAGGCTGGCCTCGAACTCAGAAATCCACCTGCCTCTGCCTCCCGAGTGCTGGGATTAAAGGCGTGCGCCACCACGCCCGGCCTAAGCTGCATTTTTTTAAATAGAAAAATATTTAATTTAGGACTTTGGTGGCATTATAATTCTGAACAAGTATGCTGCAAAAGCCACAACTAAGGGTAGATTTAACAGAGAGAAACATCAAATGTGCTTTTAATAGTGACAGGATTGTGTTTTATGTAAGAACAGTTTCTCTTTATGTTCTTCCTTATGACTATCTCTTTTCTTTCTCCAAAATAACTCTTATTATCACAGGCATAGACTGTAAAATGGTGAGATTTAAAATCCTAAGGCAAAGGACACTTTATCACTACATGCAATAATAACCAATTCTCAATGTTATCAACAGCAATTTGGGGACATTTATCTACAACTTAAACTTCTCCCCTGATCTAAACTTAGTTCTAAAGGTTAGATATTAGAGACTAATAGTTAAAGGGAATGAAGTGTGCTTTGTATTTCAGTTTGGGCCTGTCTGGGAATTATGATCATACCAGTAGGAAATTATATTAATTTAGCATGTGTAACTTGGCACCAAGATTTATAAATTAACATAAGCATTCTCAAAATAAATACTATGAGAGGTGTACTAAGAGATAGTTCTAAGACAATAGTCCAATTTTATTTTTAGAATTCAGTTATAGTGAACAAGTTATATGTAGTAATTGAGAAACCAGTAATCTTGTGTAGAAACCAAATATTTTGTCCTAGGTAGGCTGAATTGTTTTGCTACCTTAAGAAAAAAAAAAAGAAAGAAATTTCTGGTACTTACAAGGAAGCAAAAGGAATGTCTAGGAAAGAGTTTAATGCAATCTTCTCTTCTTTCTATTAAGTAAATGTCTTTATGGACATTGTCATCCATGTATATCAAGCATTCCTCCTCCTCTTTTACTTGGCATTCAATCATCTCCTTCTTATTCTCGTTCCCTCCATCCCTTACTAAAAGTCCCCTTCTACCATCGTACCTCTTTGTTTTACTTATCCTGGGCCTTCTATGTAACCATAGACTTGGAACTGGAACTGTCCAATAAAATTTGATGATTCAACTGTGGATACACAAGTGCAGGGAGGGGCTTTCTTGCCCCCAGACTCTATTAGTAGCTGATATATCACATGGGATAGTTGTTGCTGCTGAAGAGCAAGAAGTTAGCTGCATGTCATTTGCAGACTTTAAACTATTATTTTTAATATAATAAATTCTTAAATAATTATAATAATATGAATTGTACCTGCCATTCAGAGAGAACTCTGATGTGTTATTACTTAGCCTACATGAACTTACTTAATTCATAATATTTTGTACATGTAATAAAACTTTAAAGTAAAAGATATACTAAAATGTTTTTTTTTTCATATCAAAATGCAATTTTACCCAAAGATTATGAAAAGACTCTGGGAACTTAATAGTAAAAATCTATTTCCAGACTATTCTTTCATATCCTGACCTGAATGTAAATAGGCTTTTTATGGCTCAGTTGTATAGTTAACATTTTTTGGTACATTTGTACTAAGTATTCTGAAGGAAACTTATTTCACTGTTTCCCTCTCTTACACACACACACACACACACACACACACACACACACACTCGACTATCAAAACAAATAATGCCAAGGCTTTATAAAAATAGATTATTGAAATAAGGGAAAGTAAGCCAGTTTGTGGTCTCATGAGTCTGCGCACATCCTCCAGGTAATCTAATGATGTGGTCACTAAAAATACATTTGTTACACAATCTGCAATGTCTAAAATTTTAATTTTCCGCTATGAAGCATCTAAGGTCTGTCTGGGATAGTCGGAAATGTGTTTCTAATTGCTTTTTCCATGCAAAAAAGATACAATAGATGACTAACAGCAGAACAATTAATCATGCATCTAAGTGCAGCTTCTCTTCTGCATGTAATATTTATAAGTATTTATAAACTCCAGGCTAATGCTGACATCAGTGCCTACTTGAGAAACCAAATTCTGTAATTGTCATATGCCCTAAATTCACTGAGAATCAAGATCATTACATGTTTATGGTTCAGATTCTATTTAGGGTAACTTAGGGTGGAGAAATAACTATTTTTAAGTTTCTATTAGGAATGGAGAAATTGGTTGGCCGTATTTTTCTGACCCTTTTATTGTTGCTATTACTATTGATTCATTTTCTCTTCCACTGACTACAAAAACAGCGTGAAAGTAAAGAAAATAATGTTGAAATATCTTAAATATCTGCAGATATGTTGGGTAAGGAGATCATAGGAAGAGGATACTGAATCTTAGACTACAATGCTTATGTTGTATCGTATAATAGAAATCCACTTAAAAAATGATCCAACAGGGGGCTGGAGAGACAGCCCCACTGACTTCTTGCTGCTCCCACAGAGAACCCAGGTTTAGTTCCCAGCACCCAGGTGGCAGCTCACAACTTTCTGTTACTCCAGTTAAAAGGGATCTGATGTCTTCTGGCTTCTGCAGGTAATTTCTTGAACACAGTGCAACAATCATTCACCTAAAATAAAATGAATAAATTATTATTTTAAAATTCCAAGAGGCTTAAGATGAGTTCAAAAGCTAAATCATAGAAACATATATCCAAATGCAGTTAAGTGAAGTGTCGACTAGACTGTGGAAACAGGTTATACTGTCCTCTCAAATCAAAACCATCACAGGGTTCCAGACCATCACAGTGAACACTGGGACATGGTGAAAACCTGAAAACGCCTACTTTGGTTCTTTTCATTGTGGCTGGATACTTTTTAAATGGAATGTCATTATTTGAAGAAAACTAGTTTAAAACATATTTAGGCAAAGGACTATTACATACCTCAGAGAATATCTGATAGAGTTGTAACTCCTAAGTCACAGATGAGCCTAATTGCTGGCACAACTGGCCTATTGGTTTCAGGACATGGTCCCTTTCATTTTGATAGTCTATGGCATATTCAAGTGAAAGCTGAAATAAAGCAAATAGAACAAAATCACAAACGTTGCTCTTCCATTTAAGCCCCTTTTATTCCCACTGTGTCAATTAATATTTTTTTTTTCATCATTGGGACATAATATCTGTCAGAAACAACTTAATAGATGAAAAATTTATTTGGCTCAGCTTTGAAGTTTTGCTTTAATTATGTCCAAAGAAGACATGAGCAGCTACAGTGGCAGCAGGACCATAAGACAGTGGCTTTGCATGAAGATATTCAAAATGATATTGTAGCTGGGAAAGTATAACCATGAGAAACCTGTCTTTTCCTCATAGCAGTCTATTTCTGTCAACTATAACCCATCTCCTAAATGCCTCATTGTTTTCAAAATTGTGCCAAGAGATAGGAACCAGACACTCAGACCATCAGCCTGTAAGGAACAACTCTTACTTAAACATAAACATATCCATGTTTTTCTCTTCCCTTATCTTTACTGCCTACCCTCACCTCCACATCAAAACCTCTCTTTGGTTTTTGCACTCTACCTTTCCTTATCTATCTCCCATTTGCTGTTATATATACAATAGCACTAAATTTCTAACATAAATATTGGGTAAAGTACAAAAGAGAGTAATGAATCAATGACTTATATTTAGCCTTTGGGTGTAATCTCCCTGCAATTTACAGGCCCTTAACAGTAATTTGACTTCATTAGAAGTGTCAGAGAGGCCGGGCGTGGTGGCGCACGCCTTTAATCCCAGCACTTGGGAGGCAGAGGCAGGCGGATTTCTGAGTTTGAGGCCAGCCTGGTCTACAAAGTGAGTTCCAGGACAGCCAGGGCTATGCAGAGAAACCCTGTCTCGAAAAACCAAAAAAAAAAAAAAAAGAAGTGTCAGAGAGGAAAAATGAATATTAATTAAAGCCATAGTGGCCTTTCATCACAAAAAGACTTGTTTGGCTTTTTCTCATGTTAGTTCTTCATTTGTGTGCTATTTCTATCCTAGTTTTGAGCTGTACCAAGCAGTCTAGACACCAAGATTAGCATTTTAGATTAGTAGCAGAAGTGGCAGCTCCCACAATATGCTCTTGAGCAGTAAGCTAGACACAAGTAGAGTTTTGATGAGAGATACATTGGGTATCTTATTTCTTCACTGATTTGCAAGAGTGATACACAGTTACTGATGGCAGAAGACTTTAAGGAAAAGAAGCATTCTACTTTCAACACAAGATATTGATCTTACAGTCTTTTAAACACACATTCATATGTTTTAAAAATCACATTTAACTCTGCACCTATGTACTCTCTGAACATGGGTCCTGGGGAAAAGACATGTAATACTGATTAGAAAGCATATCTCAGTGAACATATGTATATTTTATGCAAATGCATATCATCTATACACTTTGGTTTTTCTTAGTGGCAACATGCCTGATGGATATTATTTGAGATACATTCCCTGAGAGACTCTTGTTTCCAAAATTCATTTGATAACACTACATGAGAAATCAACACCTAATTGTATTATAAAAACTAGATTTTATTTAAGTTTTAAAAAAGGACAGAGGTATTGGACTGTGTAGTTACAATTTTGAAATTTTGGTTTCCTTACAAAACACAGCAATTTCATTTAACCTGGATCCCGGAGATCAATCAGATACTAGAACACCAACCAGGCAGCATATACCAGCTGATATGAAGCTCCCAACACATATACAGCAGAGGACTGCCAGGTCTGGGTTTAGTCATAGATGATACACCTAACTCTCAAAAGACTGGAGGCCACAGAGAATTTAGAGGTCTGGTGGGGTGAGGGTGGGGGATGGGGACATCCTTGTGGAATCATTGGCGTGGGGAGGAGGTATGGGATGTGGAACTGTTGGAGGGTGTGCCAGGAGGGGAATAAAATCTGGAGTTTAAAACAAACAAACAAACAAACAAATAAAACACAGAAATATTACAATATATTTTGTTTTAACCTGAGATATGAGATAAGGAAGGAGCTGCTTCAGAATGTCCACAGCAGCTGACTATGATTTGCCTGTTACTCTGGCACAGGTATGATTTTCATCTGTAAATAGTTTCTGCAATTGTGTGAAGTTTGGAATTCTGGGGATTTTTAGAAGTTACATAAACGGAATGACCCCACAAGAGGTGACTGTGTTGTTGGTTGGTTGTTGATTATTGCTGGATGCTGTAGGTTGGGGTTTCTTAAGTAGCCCTGTGCAAAGAAAAACAAAAAGAAGAAATTAGATATCCAAATGGATAAGATCAAACTTGCCCCAAGTAACTCTATGCCCCTAACAAGCAGAAAGTAGTGTAATGGTAACATTGTGCCCTTTATAATCTCTTATTTTACTCAGGAATCTCTTTTCTTTTCTCTCTATCCTTTTCTGTCTCTCATCTAGCATTAGCAGGTTGAAATAGTAAAAGAAAATGGTGAGAAAGGTGGAAGAAAGAACCCACTAAGCAGGCAAAATACTGCTACGGGATTGTAGTTCAGTAGTATATTACAAGCCTAACATAGTCCAAACCCTGATTTTGATCCTCAGTTGTTGTTTTGCCATGGAAAAAGTTACTTCAAATTTTATATGTTCCAAGTGTATGTGTTCTGCAAATTTTCCAATTGGAACATTTTCTAGCAGAAACTGTATACACTGAGAACAAACAGTTTTGCAATTTTTCAGTGAAAGAATTGTCTCTGGTATTTGAAAATCTGTTCCTCATTGCTGCCAAGTATGTGGTCTTTCTGACTTTCGGGTTGTTAATGGAAATTGAATAATCCTAGCACATTTTATATTGACAGCATTTTAACAGTAACATCTAATATTGTTAGAATTTCTCCTTCAAAAATATATTCAATTTTTACATTGTTGGGCTATGTGATCATTAAATACATACTTTAACTCTCTAATTGAAGTCTAAAGGCATTATAAAGATCTATTATTGCTCAAATGAAACATAAAACATTTGGGATGGGGGGAAATAAAAATTGTCCCAAATTCTCAGAGGCAATTAAGCTCATTAGTTGCAGTTCTCCTTTAAAAGAGGGAGGATAATCTAATTGAATGACTTATTATGCACCATTTTATTGACACTGCTTTTCATTTTAGCATAAGAGCATTTGAAAAAGAAATCCCATGCCTGCAGACACTTTAAAGTATACACAGCAGATGATGTCTCCTCTCTATGCTCTCACTAATCTCGTATTCTAGAAGATCTGAAGAAAGATGATTTCTATTTGAACAATGGGCAATTTTAAACATATTTAGATTTCTTATGCTGTAGACAAGGCTGACCTTGAACTCAGATTCATCTGCCTCTGCTTCTTCAGTGCTGAGTTTAAAGGAGTGCACCACCAGCCACCTACTAGATTTCTATACCCGAATCTTCCATACTATGAGTTGTACACCTAAAAAGAAGTTATCAGTATTGAAAGAAAATAGTTAGCAATACATGGATTTTGGAGACAGGTGTGACAAAAACATCAAGTCCCCATATGAATGCCCTGTCAAGAGGTTTATTCTGATAAAGGCAGTCTATAAAACCTTTAAGAACTAAAAAGGGTGCTCAAAGGGACACACAGCTACATTACCTATTTTGTTGCTGCTCTTATGGTGGTGGTAATGGCTGTGATTGCTGTTTATTTAAGTTAATGTTAATGCTACTGATAAAATTATTTATTACATTTAGGAAAATATTATAGTATGGATACTGATTTCTCTTGTGATAATGTAGTAACAATGTTTAGTCCTTAAAATAGATGCCTAAGTATGTCAGAGTAACATTACAGCCCACTGAAACAATGCTTCAAATTCAAGTAATATGATTCCAACAGTATATATTCCCTCATGTTGATGGAAAAAATGAACAAAGAACTATTTTCAAGTGTATACATTTGGAAAATAAGAATAAGTGAATTAAAATGTTAACTTTATGTTTGGTGCTTGATTTATTCTGAAAAAAAGTTTTTGAAATATTTCATTAAAATCTTTTTTCACAAAGGTAATCTTAAGAATCTAAAGAGAAGAACATTGCAAATTATTTCTCTGATGAATAAAGATACCCTTCTCAATTTTATTATATAAATTTTCAAGTTTTTCAAAACATTGTGAGCTTAACTATGTTTTTCAACAAGATTTTGCTGAAATATTGTCCCTTGGTACAGAAAAAGGTTTCTAAGATGGAACTAAAGCTAAATGAGATCATGAAGGATGATCCTAACTAAATATTTGCAGCATTCTTATAAGAAGAGATAAAAGTATGGATTTAAAAAAAGCCAGGTGAGATACAAGGAGATATCACCTACCAGTCAGAGAAGCACCCCTAATCACATGAATTTTTTTTCTTTTTTTAATTAGAAATTTTATTAATTTACATTTCAAATGCTATTCAGAAAGTCCCCTTCCCCCTCCCCCCTCTCCCCTCCCTGCTCCCCTGCCCACCCAATCTTAACAGCCCTTTAATCTAGGGTTTCTAGCTTCAGAGTGTGAAAAAAAATTATCTTTCTACAGTTACATTCCTTTTGATACTTTATCTGATGTTCTTATATCCCTGACAGAACCATAGTCATTAGTGCTGCAAATTCTACTTTCCTTAGCCATATGCTGTACTGTCTGGACATGACACTCGGGAAACACCACTCAACCTTGGGCACAAACTTGGTGGACTGTCCCATGGTCCCCAGAGGACTCTCCACACAGCAGGCACCCTAGAATGCCCAGGATCTTAGGATCACTAGTGAATGGAATACAACATCTGTTCCAAAACAATCGTGAGGGGCCTGTGACAGCAGGAGCAAGGACACAGGAGCCCTACCTGACCAGTGGCTCAGAATCCCTTCTGGTTGGTGCTGGTATAACTTGGTTTTGAACACACCAGGCACCACTTCCAGGCACTGTGACACGCCCAGGATCCTAGGATTCCAGGATCCCAGGATCCCAAGAGCTTGGTCACACAACGATCTCAGGGTCTCGGAGGAAGATTAATGTCAAGAACTCTGACACACCCAGAATCTCAGGTTCATAGGATCCTGGAATCACAGGATCACAAAGAAAGCTGGACTCTGAAGAGTCCTGCATCAACTGGCATTACAGGAAGGTCAGGCTCCAATCAGATATATTGAAGGCAGCAAGCAATTGAGATAATCAGATGGCAGGAGGCAAGCATAAGAACAGAAGCAACAGAAATCAAGGTTATTTGGCATCATCAGAACCAAAGTCTCCCACCTTAGCAAGTCCTGGATACACGATCAAACCAGAAAAACAAGATATGGATGTAAAGTCACTTCTCATGATGATGGTGGAGGATTTAAAGAAGGAAATAAATAACTCCCTTAAAATAATACAGGAGAATACATCCAATCAGGTGAAAGAATTGAACAAAATGATCCAGGATCTAATAATGGAAGTAGAAACAGTAAAGAAATCACAAAGGGAGACCACTCTGAAAATAGAAAACCTAGAAAGAAAGTCAGAAGCCTAGGATGCAAGCATAACCAACAGAATACAGGAGATAGAAGAGATAATCTCAGGTAGAGAAGATACCATAGAAAACATTGACATAACAATCAAAGAAAATGCAAAATGCAAAAAGATCCTAACACAAAACATCCAGGAAATCCAGGACACAATGTGAAGACCAAACCTAAGGATAATAGGTAGAGATGAGAAGGAAGATTTCCAACTTTAAGGGCCTGTAAATATCTTCAACAAAATTATAGAAGAAAATTCCCCAAACTAAAGAAAGAGATGCCCGTGAACATACAAGAAGCCGACAGAACTCCAAAAAGGCTGGACCAGAAAAGAAATTCCTCCTGTCAAATAATAATGAAAACACCTCATGCACAAAACAAAGAAAGAATGTTAAAAGCAGTAAAGGAAAAGGGTTAAAAAACATATAAAGGCAGACCTGTCAGAATTACACCTGACTTCTCCCCAGGACTCTGAAAGCCAGAAGATCCTGGGCAGATGTCACACAGACCCTGAGAGAAGACAAACGCCAGCCCAGGCTACTATACCCAGAAAAACTCTCAATTACTATAGATGGAGAAACGAAGGCATTCCATGACAAAACCAAATTCATAGAATATCTTTCCACAAATAAAACCCTTCAAGGGATAATAAAGGGAAAACTCCAACACAAGAGGGGTAACTAAGCTCCAGAAAAAGCAAGAAAGTAATCCTTCAATAAGCCGAAAAAGATAGCCACATGAACAGAATTCCAGCTCTAACAACAAAAATAACAGGAAGAAACAACGACTTTTCCTTAATATCTCTTAATATCAATGGACTTAATTTTCCAATAAAATGAGATAGGCTAACAGACTGGTTACCTGAACAGGACCCAATTTTTTGTTGCATACAAGAAACCCACCTCAGGGACAAAGATAGACACTACTTTAGAGTAAAAGGCTGAAAAACAATTTTCTAAACAATGGTTCCAAGAAACGAGCTGGAGTAGCCATTCTAATATCAAAGTACAGGGGAATTCCAGGGTCAAGATGTGGGAGTGGGTGGGTAGGGGAGCAGGGCCGGGAGGGGGGAGGGTATAGAGAACTTTCTGGATAACACTTGAAATGTAAATGAAGAAAATATCTAATAAAAGTTGGAAAAAATTGATTTTCAACCTAAAGTTCTCGAAAAAAATAAGAAGGGACACTTCTTACTCATCAAAGGTAAAGTTTACCAAGATGAACTCTCGATTATGAACATCTATGCTACAAATGCAAGGGCATTAATATTCTTTAAAAAACATTGCTAAAACTCAAAGCACACATTAAACCTCAAACACTAATAGTGGGAGAATTCAACACATCAGTCTCATCAATGGACAAATCCTGGAAACAAAAATTAAACAGAAACACATTGAAACAAACAGAAGTTATGAAACAAATGGATTTAAGAGATATCTATAGAACATTTCATCCTAAAACAAAAGGATATACCTATTTCTCAGCACCTCATGGTATCTTCTACAAAACTGGCCATATAATTGGTCACAAAACAGGCCTCAGCAGATACAAAAATATTGAAATAATCCCATGCACCCAATCAGATCAGCATAGAGCTAAGCTGATCTTCAATAACAACAAAAATAATAGAATACCCACATACAGGTAGAAGCTGAACAACACTGTACTCAATGATACTTTGGTCAAGGAAGAAATAAAGAAATTAAAAACTTTTTAAGAGTTTAATGAAAATGAAGCCACAACATACCCAAACTTATGGGACACAATGAAGGCAGTCTTAAGAGGGAAACTCATAGCTGTGAGTGCCTGTAAAAAGAAGCTGGAGAGAGCATAGACTAGCCGCTTGACAGCACACCTAAAAGCTCAAGAACAAAATGAAACAAATTCACCCAAGAGTAGATGGCAGGAAATAATGAAACGCAGGGCTGAATACAACCAGGTGGAAACAAAAGGAACTATTCAAAGAATCAACCAAACCAGGAGCTGATTCTTTGAGAAAATCAACAAGATAGATAAACCCTGAGCCAGACTAACCAGAGGGCACAGGGACAGCATCCTAATTACAAAATCAGAAATGAAAAGGGAGATAAAACAACAGAATCTGAGGAAATCCAAAAAATCAACATATCGTACTACGAAAGCTTATAGTCAACAAAACTGGAAAACCTGGAAGAAATGGACAATTTTCTAGACAGATACCAAGTACCAAGGATAAATCAGGATCAGAGTAATGATCTAAACAGTCCCATATCCCCTAAAGAAATAGAAACACTCATTAATAGTCTCAAAACCAAAAAACCCCAGGACCAGAATGGTTTAGTGCAGAGTTCTATCAGACCTTCAAAAAAGACCTATATCCAATACTCCTCAAACTATTCCACAAAATAAAGCTGAAGGTACTCAATTGAATTCATTCTATGAAGCCACAATTACTCTGATACCCAAACTGCACAAAGACCCAACAAAGAAAGAGAACTTCAGACCAATTCCCCATATGAATATCAATCCAAAAAAATACTCAATAAAATTTTCACAAGCCAAATCCAAGAACACATCAAAATCATCATCCAATATAATCAAGTAGGCTTCATCTCAGGGATGCAAGGATGGTTCTATATGTAAATCTATCAACATAATCAACTATATAAACAAACTCAAAGACAAAAATCACATGATCATCTCATTAGATGCTGAGAAAGCATTCGACAAAGTCTAATATCCCTTCATGATAAAAATCTTGGAAAGATCAGTAATTCAAGGCCCATACATAAACATAATAAAAGCAATATACAGCAAACCAGTAGCCAACATCAAAGTAACTGGAAGCAATCTCACTAAAATCAGGGACTAGACAATGCTGCCCACTTTCTTCCTACCTATTCAATATAGTACTTGAAGTCCTAGCCAGAGCAATTAAAGAACAAAAGGAGATCAAACGAATAAAATTAGAAAGGAAAAAGTCAAACTATCACTCTTTGCAGAAGATATGGTAGATTATATAAGTGTCCCCCAAAATTCAACCAATGAACTCCTAAGCCTGATAAACAGCTTCAGTGCAGTAGCTAGATATAAAATTAACTCAAACAAATCAGTGGACTTTCTGTACACAAAGGATAATCAGACTGACAAATTAGGGAAATAACAGCCTTCAAAATAGTAACAAAAAAAAAAAAAATACCTCTGTGTGACAAGAATTTCAAGTCTCTGAAAAAAGAAATCCAAGAAGATCTCAGAAGATAAAAAGATCTCCCATGCTCATGGATTTGCAGGATTGATATAGTAAAAATGGTTATCTTACCAAAAGCAATCTACAGATTCAATGCAATCCCCATCAAAACTCCAACTCAATTCTCCACAGAATTAGAAATGGCAATTACAAATTCATCTGGAATAATAAAAATCCTAGGATAGCAAAAACTATCCTCAACAATAAAAGAACTTCTGGTGGAATCACAATTCCCAACCTCAAGCTGTACTAAAGAGCAATTGTGATAAAATAAAAAAAAAATTAAAAAAAAAAAAAAAACCTGCATGGTACTGGTACAATGACAGACAGGTTGATCATTGAATTGAATTGAAGACCCAGAAATGAACCCACACACCTATGGCCACTTGATCTTTGACAAAGGTTCTAAAACCATCCAGTGGAAAGAAGACTGCATCTTCAACAAATGGTGCTGGCTCAAATGGTGGTTATCTTGTAGAAGAATGCAAATTAATCCATTCTTATCTCCTTGCACAAAGCTCAATTCTAAGTGGGAATTCAAATCAAAGAACTAAATTCAAATCAAAAAACTCCATATAAAACCAGAGACACTGAAACTTATAAAGGAGAAAGTAGGGAAAAGCCTCAAAGATATGGGCACAGGGGAAAAATTCCTGCACAGAACACCAACTGCTTGTGCTGTAAGATCAAGAATCAAGAAATGAGACCTCATAAAATTACAAAGCTTCTGCAAGGCAAAGGACACTGTCAATAAGACCAAAAGGCAACCAAGAGATTGGGAAAAGATCTTTTTCAATCCTAAATCTGATAGGGGACTAATACCCAATATATATAAAGAACTCAAGAAGGTGGACTCCAGAAAACTAAATAACCCTACTTAAAATGGGGTACAGAGCTAAACAAAGAATTCTTAACTGAGGAATACTAAATGGCAGAGAATCACCTAAAAAATATTCATCATCTTTAATCATTTGAGAAATGCAAATCAAAACAACCCTGAGGTTCCACCTCACTCCAGTCAGAATGGCTAAGATCAAAAACTCAGGTGACAGCAGATACTGGTGAGAATGTGGAGAAAGAAGAACACTCCTCAATTGCTGGTGGCAATGCAAGCTGGTACAACCACTCTGGAAATCAGTCTGGCGGTTCCTCAGAAAATTGGACATAGTTCTACTGGAATATCCATCAATACCTCTCCTGGGTGTATACCCAGAAGATTCTCCACCATGTAATAAGAACACATGCTCCACTATGTTCATAGCAATCTTATTTATAATAGCCAGAAGCTGGAAAGAGCCCAGAAGTCCCCCAACAGAGGAATGGATACAGAAAATGTGGTACATTTACACAATGGAGTACTACTCAGTTATTAAAAACAATGAATTTATGGAATTCTTAGACAAATGAATGGATCTGGAGGATATCATCTTGAGTGAGGTAACCAAATCACAAAAGAATCACACATGATATGCACTCACTGATAAGTGGATATTAGCCCAGAAGCTCAGAATCCTTTTTAGAAGGGGGAACAAAATATCCATGGGAGCAGTTACAGAGACAAAGTTAGGAGCAGAACCTGAAGGAACTTTGATCCAGAGACTGCCCCACGTGGGGATCCATCCCATAAACAAACACCAAACCCAGACAACTAGGCAGATGCCAACAAGAGCCTGCTAACAAGAACCTGTTATAGCTATCTCCTGTGAGGCTCTGCCAGTGCCAGCCAAATACAAAAGAGGATGCTCACAGTCCTCCATTGGGCATAGCACAAGGTCCCCAATAAAGAAACTAGAGAAAGTACCCTGGGAGCTGAAGGGCTCTGAAGCCCCATAGGAGGAACATCAATATGAACAAATTAGTACCCCTAGAGCTCCTTGGAATTATACCACCATTCAAAGAAAACAAATGGTAGAATTTGTGACTCCAGCTGTATATGTAGCAGAGGATGGCCTAGTCGGTTATCACTGGGAAAAGAGGCCCTTGGTCCTGTGAAGGCTCTATGCCCAGTATAGAGTAATGCCAGGACCACAAATCAGAGTGGGTGTTTGGGGAGCAAGGGGAAGGGAGAGGGGATTTTCGGAGGGGAAACTAGGAAATGGGATAACAATTGAAATGTAAATACAGAAAATATCTAATAAAATAAATTTAAAAAAAAAGAAAATACCACTCTCTTCATAAAAATATTTTTGTGTGTGCTTGTGTATGAGTGTGTGTTCAACTCTCTCTCTCTCTCTCTCTCTCTCTCTCTCTCTCTCTCTCTCTGTGTGTGTGTGTGTGTGTGTGTGTGTGTGTGTGTGTACACCATTGTTAGATGGTTATATGCTCACATGAAAACAGATGTTTCTCTATGTGAAGACCAAAGCCAATGATGGGTATATCTTACAATATTCCCTTCCTTTATTCTTTGAAAAAGCTTCTGTCATGTAACTTGAAACTTGTATTAGTTAGGGTTCTCTAGAGTCACAGAACTTAAGGAGTAAAGGAATTTATTGATGACTTACAGTCTGCAGTCCAATTCCCAACAATGGTTCAGTAGTAGCTGTGAATGGAAGTCCAAGGATCTAGCAGTCACTCAGTCCCACACGGTGAACAGGCGAAGGAGCGAGAGAGAGTCTCCCTTCTTCCAGTGTCCTTA
>LR751901.1:0-63758 GCA_902729485.2 Mus minutoides | reverse complement strand
TTAACTGTGCAAGCTTCCCTATTAAACCTAGAATCTCCACTCAGAGGGCCCATGTCAATAAACTCAGCCTGCTCTAGTTTTATATTCCTTCCACCCTTATCCCACACCCTTAAAATCCATTCCCACACATATTCGCCAGGTTTCTGCTTGAATGAATTAGCAAACTCATTAAGCTCCTTAGTAGTGTAGCGAATTTCTTATATAGTCAAGTTGACAACCAGGAATAGCCACTACAAAACTGAACAGAACATTGAATAGAAAGTTGTTTTTTTCTGGCTAGTGAGCTTTGTCAATAAGCATATCTCCACTTCCTATCCCAGCTCTGAAGTTAGGTAAGAACACCATCCCAGGCTGGGCGGTGGTGGCACATGCTTTTAATCCCAGCACTTGGGAGGGAGAGACAAGTGGATTTCTGAGTTTGAGGCCAGCCTGGTCTACAAACTGAGTTCCAGAACAACCAGGGCTACACAGAGAAATCCTGTCTTGAAAAAACAAAAGAAAAAAACAGAAATAAAAAAAGATACAAACACTTGGTACTTTCATATGGGTTCTGGGAATTCATAATCAGGGGTTCACACTTGGGCAGCAGGCACTTTACCAAGTGAGCCACCTCTTTCAATACCATGCCCTGAAATTTTATGATGAGCATACCTTCAAGTATCTTCACAGTAGGAATACTGAAGAAAACTTATGTTGGGTTCATAAAACAAATAATAAAATGAAATGTAATAATGAGATAATATCCAGTCACTCATCCATCTTGAGTCAAATTCTGAAATTTTGGAGCTTTAGATAAAGTACTGTGTACTAAATACTTCTCCTTCATTGATTGTTGGAAACCAGTGAAAATGGTTTCCTAAAGGGCAGATGAATCACTCCTTAAGATATTTTAGACAGATAATATTTTTGAAAATATTAAGAAAAATAGAAGTGTCAATTATCAGAATCACTCAGTCTTCTTGGCCTGGAAATTGTAAAAGATGTTTGATAGCAGTCAGCCCACTCTACTACAATTAAAAAGCACAGTAGTATGTGTCTAAATTAATGAGCAGTACATAAATATGTTGTAAAATAATTACAAAAAATGTATGTATAGAAGCTACCATCTGTTGGGAGCTGTGCTGCATACTTTATTATGATTTTCTTAATTCTATTTTACTGCTTGTAAAGGGTTGAATATATTTGGTTTAAAGACAATCAACCAAAGACCAAAGGCTATAGTAAGGTGCTACAGATCATAAGAATTTCAAGTGACAAAACCAGGAGTTAGGTTAGAATGATGGTTGAAAATAATATAATACAATTGGTATCTAATTTGTATTGTCCAATATATTATATTCTTATCCTTTTTTTATATATTTTTAAACTTGCCTTTCTACTAAAGAACCATAGTCATCATAAATATCTGCTTTAATGGGTGAATCACTGCTGCCTTTGCTTAGACCTTAGGTAAGATTATGTTTTAAAGAGTTAAATAATATTTTGTGCTTATTTGTCTGTTAACAGTCCTTGATACCCAGTCACCAAATGAGATGCAGAGAGTTACTTCATAGAGCTATGAAAGTCATTTGTACCTGCTGCTGTTTGGTGGCTGGTATTTTCTGTTCCTATCTGTCAGTTGTTTGATTCTTTAGAAAAAATAAATAACTTTAGCTACAATACAAGGATTTTTGTTTCTGATATTTTAAACCTCATAACAAATGAAATCATGTAGTCTATAATCAATATTTTCCATGAATAATAATGGATGAAACATAATTGTTTAGAAACTCAAAAATATGCTTTCTTCAGTTGCTTCTGAATCTGTTTTTAAGATTTTCTATGTGTAGCAATATTGCTAATATTGTTGTATAATCCCTATTATGTCAGAGTTGTTCCTGTCTTATGATGGCATAAGTAATGGGAAAAAAATAGAAAAAGTGATAAGTTGTGGATTTTAGTGTTTGTGTCTTCACATGTTTGTGGTGTGTGTGTGTGTGTGTGTGTGTGTGTGTGTGTGTCTTTGTGTGTGTGTAAGAGGGGGGAGAGAAAGCAAGAGAGCATAAAGCAGCCAACTCTTGACTGACTAAAGAGATCATTTGCATCCTTTGCATCCATAGCTCTTTTCTGTATTGCAACTGAAATGTTTATTAAAGTCTTTCTTTAACTATGTATTTTTAAAGCTTTGTTAGAATACTACAAGATATCACAGTATTATCTTTTTCATTTGACCATTTGAATTAATAGGGATCTGAAACAGTCTTTATTTCCTTATAAGTTATTTCAGCTAAATTTTAATATCACTCTCATCATCAAAACAAAATAAAATTAAAAAAAAAAGCCTGAGGAAGTAAAATGTGAGAAATCTGTAAGAATGTGACCTAGGCTGTCAGGGAATGGCAAATATATTCCTGGAATCAAAATTGAAGACTGAAAATATCTTCACTGCAGCACCATTATTACAAATAATATTTCAGAATGGTCTTTTCCAATATACATCAGTCCAAGGTTTAACCTCAAACCCTATCATTTTTGATTTATCTTAAAACATATTCAAGTAAATAACTTATAAATGGACCTTGAAAGAAGTAAAATTCAAAAATATGACCATATCTACTTCCCATGTGTCCCAGAATTAAAATATTTGAAATAATTATCTTACAATAGAGATTTACTTATTCTGTAAATTTTTTTTCATTAATATGCTCTAAGGTAACATTTTAGAATAATTTAACTGGAAATATATATTAGATATATAAATATATTAGATATATTAGATATATAAATATATAAATAAAAATATTATTTTAATTTACCTATACTTCTTATTTAACCAAAGAACACCACATTGTGCATTCAAACTAATAGAAAACCTTAACTGTTTAAATTATCACTGTAGATGTGTGGGCTGTACAGCTACATTGATATTTATCACCCATGTCTCCATCAAGTATTATGTCAGTTCCTGTGAGATACCAGTATGATTCTTCATCATCAGTATAGATTGTTACTTCTTCCTTCTTGGGCCCACATTGAAAAGGAGAATTCCTAGAATCTTGGCTGTACATACTCCAAGCTAATTAAGGAATCTCCAGGGATAACCTTGTCTGTGCCTTACTATGGCTATTACTGCCATACTCATCCACTTTGAAGAAATCCATCCATTCTTGCATTTTGGCACCTGACATTTTGAATGAGGCTAATCATGCAAGATATTCTGATAACAACTCCAACTGAGTTTACTTTTGAATCATTTACAATGTGATCTCATGGTTTTCTTTACCCATTTTCTCCATTATATCACCCACCTACCCACCACCCCTTCCCCACCCTGGCATTTCCCTACAGTGGGGCATCAAGCCTTCACAGCAACAAGGGCCTCACCTCCCATTGATGTCCAACAAGTACATCTTTAAAAAACTGTTGCCTGTATGTGGAATAAATTCTTCTAGCTAGGCTGCCTTGTCTGGCCTCTGTGGGAGAGGAAGCACCTAGCCTCACAAAGACTTTAAGTGCAGGGTGGGGCAAGACCCAGGGAAATGCACCACCCACTTAGAGGTGCTAACATACTTTGGGTATTATGAAAATGTTTCCCACTTTATTTTAGGTGGTAATTATGCTATGCAATTATAGAATTTTCATTAAATACTTTATACCTGTGTACTTTCTTACATTTGAATCATACTATGGCACACACAGAGAGAAGTTTGACATAATGCAGACTAAATTTTATTCAGTCCTCACATCTTGCTTTGGGACCAAGCTTATGAATTTCTATACCACCTCCCATTTTTTATTTTCATCAATGCAGATTCAGCGATGATAGTTCTCTAATACTTTAATTTTTTAAATTAGTGGACAACTGCAACAAATGCAAAAATTCTTAGTAGACATTAGGCCATCATTCTACTTATGTGTACCATCAACGCAAAGCAATTTAGATATATAGATATATATAATATATCGCTAAGATGTAAGAAAAATACCTGAAAAAGGTTAAATTTTAAAAGATTTCATGTTGGTTGTCTGTTGAAAAATTTTTTTTCTGTGCACCCATGTGCTAGCTGCTCTTCCTCACTTCCTCTTTTTTTTCCCATTTTTTATTAGATATTTTCTTCATTTACATTTCACATGTTCTCCTGAAAATCCCCTAAACCCTCCCCCATCCCCCATCCTGCTCCCCTACCAAACCCACCCACTCCCCCCTATTGGCCCTGGCATTCCCCTGTACTGGGGCATATAAAGTTTGCATGACCAAGGGGCCTCTCTTCCCAATGATGGCCAACTAGGCCATCTTCTTCTATATATGCAGCTAGAGACATGAGCTCTGGGGGTACTAGTTAGTTCATGTTGTTCTTCCACCTATAGGGTTGAAGACCCCTTTAGCTCCTTGGGTACTTTCTCTAGCTCCTTCCCTGGGAACCCTGTGTTCCATCTAATAGCTGACTGAGAGCACCACTTCTGTGTTTGCCAGGCACTGGTATATCCTCCCATGAGACAGCTATATCAGGGCCCTTTCAGCACTATCTTGCTGGCATATGCAATAGTGTCTATGTTTGGTGGCTGATTATGGGATGGATCTCACTTACTCTTCTATTAGTTTCAGTGTCTCTGGTTTTATGTGGAGGTCCTTTATCCATTTGGCCTTGAGCTTTGTACAAGGAGATAAGAATGGGTGGAGTTGCATTTTTCTACTTGCCAACTGCCAGTTGAGCCAGCACCATTTGTTGAAAAAATTTTCTTTTTATCCACTGGATGATTTTAGCTCCTTTGTCAAAGATCAAGTAACCTTAGGCATGTGGGTTCATTTCTGGTTCTTCAGTTCTATTCCATTGATCTAGCTGTCTGTCACTGTACCAGTGCTGTGTAGTTTTTATGACTATTGCTCTGTAGTACTGCTTGAGGTCAGGCATGGTATTTCCACCCGAAGCTCTTGTATAAGAATTGTTTTTGGTATCCTAGGTTTTTTGTTATTCCAGGTGAATTTGTAAATTGCTCTTTCTAAGTCTGTGAAGAATTCAGTTGGAATTTTGATGGGGATTGCATTAAATCTGGAGATTGCTTTCAATGAGATGGCCATTTTTACTATAATTATCTTGCCAATCCACGAGCATGAGAAATCTTTCCATCTTCTGTGATCTTCTTTGATTTCTTTCTTCAGAGACTGAAAGTTTTATCATATAGATCTTTAACTTCCTTAGTTAGAGTCACACCAAGGTATTTTATATTATTTGTGACAATTGTGAAGGGTGTTGTTCCCCTAATTTCTTTTTCAGCCTGTTTTTCTTTTGTATAGAGAAAGGCTGCTGATTTGTTTGAGTTAATTTTATATCCAGCTACTGCACTGTAGTTTTTTGTCAGGTTTAGGAGTTCTCTGGTGGAATTTTGGGGGTCACATGTATACTAACATATCATCTACAAGTAGTGATATTTTGACTTCTTCCTTTCTAATTTGTATACCTTTAATCAAAGCTATTGCTGCCTAATTGCTCTGGCTAGGACTTCAAGTACTGTATTGAATAAGTAGGGAGAAAGTGGATAGCCTTGTCTAGTCCCTGATTTTAGTGGGATTGCTTTCAGCTTCTCTCCAGACTGGGAAAAGATCTTTTCCAATCCTACATCCTATAGAGGGTTAATATCTAATATACAAAGAACTCAAGAAGTTAGACTCCAGAGAACCAAATAACCCTAATAAAAATGGGGTACAGAGCTAAACAAAGAATTCTCAAATGAGAAATTCCGAATGGCTGAGAAACATCTGAAAAAATGTTCAACATCCTTAATCATCAGGGAAATGCAAATCAAAACAACACTGAGATTCCACCTCACACCAGTCAGAATGGCTAAGATCAAAAATAATCCACTGTCGTCTACGACCGCTCCTACACCTCTTTCTCCTTGTGAGGAGGTAACGACCACCCTAACGTTCGAACATGTACCACTCTGGAAGTCAGTTTGGCGTTATCTCAGAAAATTGGACATAGTACTACCAGAGGATCCAGCAATACCTCTCCTGGGCATATACCCAGAAGATGTTCCAACTGGTAAAAAGGACATATGCTCTACTATGTTCATAGCAGCCTTATCGATCCTTCTTAGAAGGGAGAACAAAATACCCATGGAAGGAGTTACAGAGACAAAGAGTAGAGCAGAGACTGAAACAATGATTATCCAGAGACTGTTCCACCTGGGGATCCATCCCATATACAATCACCAAACCCAGGCACTTTTGTGATTGCCAATAAGTGCTTGCTGACAGAAGCCTGTTACAGCTGTCTCCTGAGAGGCTCCTCCAGTGCCAGACAAATACAGATACTGGATCCTCATAGCCTACCATTGGACTGAATACAGCCTCCCTAATGAAGGAGCTAGAGAAAATGCCCAAAGAGCTGAAGGGGTTGCAGCCCCATAGGAGGAACAACAATATGAACTAAACTATTACCCCTAGAGCTCCTAGGGCCTAAACCACCAACAAAAGGGAACACAGGTTGGTTCTCATGAGTACAAGTTCATATGTAGCAGAGGATGGCCTAGTTTGTCATCAATGGGAAAGGAGCCTATGAAGGCTCTATGCCCAGTGTAGGGGAATTCCAGGGCCAGGAAGCCAGAATGGGTGAGTTGGTGAGCAGGGGCAATGGAGAGGAGATAAGGGGCTTTTGGAGGGGAAATCAGGAAAGGGAATAAAATTTGAAATGTAAATAAAGAAAATATCTAATAAAAAAAGAAAAATAGATTTCATGTTAATTTTTACACTTTTAAAAAATATGATTTATATTCATACATGTATTTTAATCACATTATCTTCCACCCTCCCTACTCAGACTCTCCTAACTTTCACTAAAATTCCCTAGCCAGCTTGCTTGATGTTCATTGTTTCCCTTAATAATAGAAAAAAAAAACTTATAAATACACATAAATCAAGGATCCTGTTTTGTGATTAATGATTCCTGATTATTACACCTGTCCTGGAGTACAAGTGATATATCCAATGTCTCTCTATTGAGGAAAGACAATTTTCCTTCACAAATTTTCAATCAATTGCAAAGAACATCTTGGCTAAGGGTTGTGACTCACTACCCATTTTTCCTGATTTTGTCTGGCATGAGCTTGCACTGGCCTTATGCATGCTGTCACCATCTTTCTGAGGTGATATGTGACTTAGAGCTGTCTGGAAAGTGCTATTGCTTTGGAGTTGTCTGCCATCTCTAGCTCTAACAATAATTCTGGCTCTTCTGCATTGGTATCTGTGCCTTCATGGAAGGAGTGTGATATAGACATCCCATCTGGGATGAGTGAGCCAGCATCACTATCTGTATGATGTCCAATTGTGGATCTCTGTGTTAATTGCCATCATCTTCAGGGAAAAGTTTCTGAGTATGCTTGAACAATGCTGTAATCAATATGTTATTAGAAGACACTTTATGACTTTGTTTGCTAAAACATTAGTAATAGGTTTCCCATTAGGTTCAAGACCTATTTAGTCCCAGGTTCTTGTCATCATTAATAGTCTCAATGGGGGTCTTAAAGCAAAATTTAAAAAGTGTTAGTTACTCCCATACCATCCATGTTATTAATGCAACTGGAAGCCCATTTTGCAGGGAAGTTGTCCCTGTGGATTGAAGGGTGTATAACGCTGGGAGATTGATGATCACTGTTCTCCTCTTGTAGTTTGTGGACTCACTTCTAGTCCTATTAATACTACTCAATAGGGGTGAACTTGCAACTTGGCCATCAGCTCAGTTTCTCCATGTTTGATGGTATAAGTATGATATCTTCTTCAGCAATAGGATCTTAAGGTTAGGTTGTAGAAAGTAACCACAACACAACAGCTTGTAGAAAGATTTCTCCCTAGTGATGAAGAAAGACCTCCAAAAGTACAGCAAACAGGGTCATCAATGCTTCATGGTACCACCTACACTGAGCTTTCATTTTGTACTGATTGAGTTGTAGGTAGATTATTGATGATGATCTGAAAGTATAGAGGAACACACAGAGCAACCCTGAGAATAATGTTTCCCTAATGTATATTTTACTGTGATGCTCTTGTAATTTATGAATACATTACAATTAGATTCTAAATATTGTGTAGATAAGTTGGAGCATAAATGGGATACAATAGTATAAAAATTACTTCCATTAAAACAGTTATTCTGGGCTAGAGAGATGGTTCAGGGGTTGAAAGTGCTGGCTACGCTTTCAGGGGAACTCAACTCAATTCCCAGCACCCACATGGGTGTTCATAATTATCTGTAACTCAACTTTCAGAAGATCTAACACCTTCTTTTGGCCTTCCAAGGTACAAGCAAACACATAGTACACAGACATATATGCTGAGGAGAATATCCACATACATTATTTTGTCAATTTTTATGAAGTACAAAATTCAAAATTTGAACAGAAAACATTCGTAGAGTCACATGGGTACAGTGTAATGTTTTGCTAAATTAAAAGAAATAAAATCATGAGGAATAATCATATCCTTAAAATATGACTGAGATAAAATTGTTATTTAAAAAAATACATAAAAATCTAGCCTTCATCACACACACACACATACACACACACACACACACACACACACACACACACACACACACATATATATATATATATATATATATATATATATATATATATCCCTTTATGAGTCAAATAATGCCCTTTCGAACTCACATATAGAAATCTTAATCTCTAACATCTCGGTATTTTGAGTTGTAACCTCATTTGACAATTTTGTTTTATAGCTATAAGCATGTTAATATAAAGTAATCAGCAGTAACTGTAATCAAAGCTTCCGGATGTGCTCATGAAGAAGGGAAGTTTAGAGTCAGCAGGGACATGGCCACACATAAACCACACAGAGAAGCTTGGAATGGATTTTTTCCTTACAGTCCTCAGCAACAGTCTGCCCTTTTAATTCTTTGCTTCTGTTTTATAATCTTCAAAGATATGAGATTACTAGTATGCTGCTCCTTCCTTTAAGCCACTTAGCCAGCAGTATTCATCTATAGGACTCAATAAAGTGATGTGTCTCATTGCCAAAAATTAAGCACTTGTAGTTTGGCAGCCAACTTTATTGATGATTCAGTGGGTTAAATTAAATACTATGTTTTAAGATTCTTGTGATGTTGTAATAACAGAAAAATATTTTCTCTCAGATTTTGAGGCTGAAAGCCACAAAACCAAGCCTGCCAGTTGTTACACTAGATTATGATCCCAACCATATGCATGTCACTAACATTAATTTCCTCTCCACAAGCTATGTTATAGTAGGAATCAGGCAGTGAATTTAGTCTAAATATTACTTAATAAAGGCCCACTAAAAGAGGATTAATTACTACTAAACATTATTTCTAAACTTCCATTTAGTATACTTAACTTCTCATTTTGAGAACCATTAAATTATAATGTTCAAATATTAAAATATAAAGACATAAAATGTGTAAACAAGAATGTCTTAATTTGAATCTATATAAATGACAATCTGAAAATCCTTGGCTAATTGTTATTACAGTATTCAAACCCAAGTACAGATTATAGCACATTTTATATCTCTGAAATATAATATAGAAATATCTTCTCTGTTGGTCTTTGGACTTCTCTAGTTCTAGAATAAACTTTTTCTCTTTTTCTATTTACTTGTTTGGTGCTTTTCTGCATTCTGTGTTGTACCTTTTACCTAGAGCCATAGACATCAAGGACACTTCTGAGGCATCTGTGCTTTCATGAAAGTCTGTGGCCAAACTAAAACGTTTTCCTGATTTCTTAAACCCTATACATCACCGAGTACTTGATGCTTCCGTTGTGATTCAGAAAAAAAAAAAAAAAAAAAAAAAAATCCTTCCTCATTTAACAGGTATAAAAACCATTTTACTTTGTCAACATTTTGTTTTCTCAATGATTTAAACTAATAAAACAATTTTGATCTTGGATTAGGGTCTTGTGGAGTGAATCTGACTCATCATACCCTCTGTGGATCATGTCTGTCCTCATATCTAGCCCAGGTTCCACATCTAGTATCCTAGAATCACCTGTGCTAACTATCCCAATGTCCAGGAGATTCAATACATACAACCTACAGACTCTCTTTAGGAGACACATATCATGGACCAACCAAAAACCCTCTTTCTACCTGACTTCATCTCTTGCCTCTGGGAAATAGTCTGTCTGCCCAAGCAGGTCCTGTACATCATATGGCATTAGCCAGTCTGGCAAGTCCAATGGGCTCCTCTCCTCCTACCATTCCCAAGGACAGGCTCTAGCCAGTTCCAAATTCAATACCCTGGCTCAAACTTGTAATCCTACACAATGGCCTAAAAGTCCTGGCTTAGACCAGACACATCCTACATACAAGGACAGCTTTTTATGCCTATCTGACCTAACACACAGCATATCTAAGTTTCAGATCTAATCTTGATAAACATCTGGTACTCTGTTTCAGCTTTTGTGATCCTATCAAGCACAGAACCATAAAAATAAAATCACATACTCAGGTCTCTTCACAGAATTTAAATATGAAAGATCAATACAGAATGATCCCTCAAAATATAATAGTCATATAGAAATGTTTTCTCATAAGGAACACCTAGGAAAACTCCAGAAAACAAGACTTAAAAGTACAGCAATAAACTTAATAACATGATTCAAGAAGGTAAAAGAAACACAAAGAAAAATCTCAAGGAACTTTGAAACATGAACATAAAGGTAATTATTTTAAAAAGGATAAATCCCCCCGTAATATGCAAGAAAACACAAACAGAAGACTGAATGAAATATCAAAGACAACTGAAGATTGGAGAGCTGAATTGCATAAAATGTTAGATATAATGAAGAAAATTCAAGCTTTGGTAAAGATGGAATTGAAAAACTCAATAACCCAACTAGAAAACACAAGACAAATCTTTACAGGTAGAATGGGGTGGATAAATAAAATGGCACCTCTCAAATGTAAAGTAGAGGAACTAGACCAAATAAACAAAGACTATGAAAAAGTTTTTAGGAAACAGGAAATAAAACCACAGGAAATATATATACACTATGAAGAAAAGTCCAAATTTCAAATTTTTAGCATAAATGAGAGAAAAGAATTCAGATCAATGGCATAGACAATATTTTCAAAAAGACTATAACAGAAAACTACTCCAAACCAAGGCTAGACATACCATAAGGGACAAGAATCACATAGAACACTAAATAGACAAGACCAGAAAAGAAACTCCCCAATAACACATCATAGTAAAAACAAGAAGTATGCAAAATAAAATAGGAATATTGAAAGCTTCAAGGGAAAGAATACAGGCGATATATATAACACCTGTCAGATCAATAGCTGGTAATTCAATAGAAACTTTAAAAGCCAAAAGAGATTGGGACAATGCATTTATATTCTACAAGACCAGGAATGGCAACCTAGACTACTGTGCTCAGAATTATTATTGCAATTGAAGGAAAAAGTAAAACTTTCCATGACATGAACAGCCTAAAAAGCATTCATCTCCATCAAACCAATCCTACAGAGTGTATTCCTGGGTTGATCAGAGATACAAGAGTATCCAAGTGGTCTCAAAGGAAAAGAAATGAAGTTGTCATAGATACAATACAGAGTACAATTAAGAACATTGTCCTAATTGTCACCTCTCTATGGCTGGCTGTGAAACCATGACCACAGCAACTCTTATAAAAGAAAGCATTTATTTGGGGCTGGCTTATAGTTTCAGAGGTATAGTCCATTAACATCATAATAGCACCCAGGCATACATAGTAATAGGGAACTCAAAGAGAATTCTATATTTGGATCTATAGGCATCAGGAAAAGAAATAGAATCTAGGGCTGGCTTGGGTCTCAAACCCACACCCAGTGATTCAAAACACTTTTGTTTTGTTTTGTTTTGTTTTGTTTTCAAAAACATTTTTATTAGATATTTTCTTCATTTACATTTCACATGCTATACCCAAAGTCCCCTATACCCGCCACCCTTTGTGCTCCCCAACCCACGCACTCCCTCTTCCTGGCCCTGGAATTCCCCTGGGACATATGATCTTCACAAGACCAAGGCCTTCTCCTCCCATTGATGGACAACTAGGCCATCCTCTGCTATATATACAACTAGAGACACAAGCTCTGGGGGGGGGGGGTACTGATTAGTTCATATTTTTCTTCCTCCTATAGGGTTGCAGACCCTTTTAGCTCCTTGGGTACTTTCTCTAGCTCCTTCATTGGGTGTCCTGTGTTCCATCCAATAGATGACTGTGAGCATCCACTTCTGTATTTGCCAGGCACTGGTATAGCCTCACAAGAGACAGCTCAAAGGTCACACATCCTAATCCTTCCCAAATCCTGTCATTCCCTAATGAATAAGTATTCAAATGTATGAGCCTATGAGGGAAATTTTTATTCAAACTGACACAAACATAACAGCAACAACTGCAACCAACATACTTTTTACATAGTAACTTTAACTACTAATGTCCTCAATACTCCAATCAAAAGTCACAGGCTGGCTGAATTAATTAAGTAACAGAATTTAACTTCATGTTGTTTACAGGAAACTCAGCTTTAAAAATATGTAAGGCCTTAAAGTAAAAGGATGGAAAAAACAAAACAAACAAACAAACAAAAAACAAAAACATGAAAATGCCCCATCAGATGGGACCAGAGAGCAGTCAGGCATTGGTATCTTAATACTAACAAAATAGATTTTGAACTGAAACTAACTAGAAGAGATAAAGAACATCTCATTCCAATCAGTTAAATATTATGTATTTTATAATAAAAATTCACAATGTTAAGTGAATACAGGTATTACATAGATTATAAATAAATATTATTGAATATTAAAACTGAAAGAAAAATTGGAAATATATGTAATGAAAGTGTCAGTGATATATATATATATATATATATATATATATATATATATATATATATATATATCTCAGATGAAAATAGGTTGATACTTTCCACATGATAACAAAGTTTGTAAAATTACAGAATCTGGTACCCTTTAATTTCAGTGTCATGAAGTATACTGATCCCTGCTGTCCAGACCCTTTGTTCATATTGGTCCCTTTAGCAACTACAGTGTCAGAAAATGTGATATCATAACAACCTGGATTGATGCAAATTCATATCAGTTTACAAATATCCTATTCTCCCCCATTCAAGTTCTGACAAAGTTGGCTATAAAAACAGAGCACTAAAGAGATTACTTAAGATTTATAAACATATTACTTTGCTACTGAAAGTGAAAATATGAAAAATATATAAAGCCATTTAATTTCAATGCCTTTTACTTCATTTTGCAGAATAGAAGTTGAAGCAAGGGTCCCTAATGGCTGTACAAATGGAAAAAGCATTCATAGATCTGAATTATTGTCACTGTAAAGTTTTGAGAAATCAAGAATTTATGCATTTTAAATATTTAAAGGGAAACTTTCATTTTAAACTTGTTTTTTTTTCCCTCTAGAAACTCAAATGAATTGAAAGATAATCAAAGAAAAAGAGGAGCAATTATGTATAAATATTGTGTGTATGAAAAGTAAATTTCAGGAATGATTTTTCGTTTTGAATAGTAAATAAAATAGTGCCAGAAGCAATCAAAAGTTTCAAAATAAATTTATATTAATCAAAGACCAGGTCAGGCCATGTGTGTTAGTGTGGACATTTAATGCCAGCACTTGGGATGCAGAAGCTGATTAACAGGGTGACTTCAAGGTCACTTGATCTACACAGCACAGTCTAGGCCAACTCGGGCTAAATAGTAAGACCCTGTCTCCAGAAAACAGTAACAGTGTCTGCATTTATATGTATTCAGACATCTACACCCTATGAATTTTAGTAGCAGTGCACAGCAAAAAAGAAAGACTTTTTAAAGTAAGTTGTAAGTTGCAAAATCATCTTAGAAATGAGAAACTCGTGATAATAAAATATATCTTGCTATAGCTGATTGAAAACACCACTAAGATAACTAAGGAGATATGTCAAACAAACAAGAGTTTTGTCATTTCTGCTTGACTTCACAGTATGAAGAAAATAAATAACTTCAGACGAAAATATATTGAGCTTTTGCAAAACAAGAGATAAATGTAAAATACACTGGGTAACAGTAGAAGTTTGGGGATGCTACATCCACTCCAGTAGTGACAAACACTACAGGATCCCAAAATTGGGCGCTGTCTAGAGGTTCAAGGAAACTTATTCTCCTGAAACTGTGGCATCCTGTGTAACGAATGCTCCAATGTCCTTGCTTTAGTTAATAAATGGATCTGTGTGCTTTCCCTTAATATTGCTTTATTATAAGTGCTTCTAAGGATTGAATTTTTGACATATGGCTAAGTTAGATTCTAGGCAGTCCTTGATCTGACCCTGGGCATGGATAGCTAGTCAACGCCCTACACAGGAATTTATCATTATCTAGGAATAAGGAAGTTTGTAGCCTGAGGAGGAACTAGAGTAGATACTTAAAACCAAAGCTAGCTAAGTTACACCCAGATACAAGTATTTACAATGGCCTAGGCAGAAGGTGGACTATACAAAAGGCTACAATAGGAACTATGGCTTCTAAGATTAAGTGGACCTTAGGTGGAGTAGGTTTTTTTTTTTTTTCCAACTTTTATTAGATATTTTCTTCATTTACATTTCAAGTGTTATCCAGAAAGTTCCCTATACCCTCCCCCCTCCCGGCCCTGCTCCCCTACCCACCCGCTCCCACATTCTGGCCCTGGCGTTCCCCTGTATTGGGGTATGGAGTTGGTTTTGATCCCAGTTGTTAACATTGAATCTTATCCCAGTTGCTTCCTGCCAGTCCTTTTGTGTTTGCATTCCTGTTTTGTGTAAGAATCCAGTAACCTCATTGTACTTGCCAGTGTGACACCTAACTTCCCTATTTTCTTCTGTATAAAAAGTCTGATGCTCAATGTGACAAATTACATTCAGATCCACACTCCCTTGTGTCAAGTCTGTTTGTAACCCTACTTTTGCCGACTCTTTGCCCACCTGTAACCGAACCCAAGTTTTGCCCGTGGATCGAGGACTCAAGTGAGGTTCATCTGTGGCAGGTAGATAAAAAGATTGGGAAGTTTTACTGAAAATTTACTAGGTTTACATATTTTTATTAAGTTTTTAACTCCAGTAATCTTATTTTCCATAATAGGGGTACAGTAATGATAAGCATACTTACCCTGGTACTGGAGACCCAGCCAACTACACAGGGCTGGTGAAATTATAGATTGTGGAGAAGAATTTGCCACCATCATTTTACTAAGTAAAAGAATACTCAGGGAGGGTATAGGGACTTTTGGGATAACATTTGAAATGTAAATGAAGAAAATATCTAATAAAAATTGGAAAAAAAAAAGATGACTTGATATGCCCCTTCCCTTCCCCCCAAATAAATAAATGCAATAAAATAATATACAAAAAAAAAGAATACTCTACATATTTCTCCTTATACTGACAGGTAAGTGTAGTCCTCTCCCCTCCTCAAGGAAACATCTCTTTGCAACAGATGGAGATTACTACAGAAAATGACAACCAATCGAAGTGCAGTCCATTTGGAGCCCAGTCCCAATGGAAAATTTACAAAACAACTCTTGAAGCTTTGGGAACATTGTGGTGGTCTATCCTGAATATATACATACAAGTAATAGCATACAGACTTAGTAGGTTATATATAGTAATACATATGTGTTTTACACACACAACATATATAATAACAATTAAACAATTTTGTTATATATGTATATAACAAAAAAAGAGGCCATGAATTTGAAAGAAGATATATAGGAGAGTTTGGAGGGAGAAAAAAAAAAAGGTGGGGATGATGTATTTACATTTAATTTTAAATATAAAAGAAAAAAGTATTTACTGTAATTTACCTTTTAGTTTTCAAAATTGGAAAAAAAAAACCAACATGTTCTTTGTTCTCTATAGGAATGCCATATTTTTCACTCATTTACTTTTCTTTTCAAGGTGTTTCTTTAAATTTAGCTTTATTGGGATTGGGGAGTTAACTCAGATGTTAAAAGTAATAGTTGCCCTTGCAGAAGACTCATGTTCATTTGGCTATACCCAGATGGAAGCTCGAAAGAATTTTTTAATTTCATGTATGGGTTATCTGACACAGTCTTATTCTGAGAACATCAGGCTTATGGTGTACACACTTACATGCAGACAAAACACTCTTATATACACAGAAACTAGAATAAGAAAGTCTAAAAACTTAAATATGACTTTATTTATTTTACCTTAAAATATAATTCAAACATTATTATCAATTAAAATCCTTCCAAAAATTACTAGATAAAATCGAATATATGTCTTTCAATTTGTAATCCTTTGCCTCTGAAGTAAATATTTTAAAGTACTTCATTTATCTATCTATAATCTATTCCACAGCACAAAAACACACATAGTCGTGGCCAGAATCAGTTTTATCCTCAAAAGTATTATTTTTTAATTTTGTAATGTACAACATGGGGCAGTGTGATGACTTAGTATAATCCTTTCATTGCAAGAATAAGACTTGACTTCAAAGTCATCCCATATATAAGGATTGACATACACTGGTGTGTGTCAGTTATCCCCAGTCTCGGAATTTGAGATGGGGGACCTCTGGGGCTAACTGGCTAGACAGCTTCACTGAAATTGTGAGCTTCTAGTTTCATGAGACACCCTGTTTTTAAAAAAATATGGTGCGCACCAATTTCAGAAGATATTTGTCATGTGAGTGTGCGTGTTTGTATACATGCATGAACATGTATACTCAGAAAATACAAACTGTGTGTTTATTATAGCCTTGAATACTGAAGTAAACATTCAACCAATTCTAATGGTAATTTCCAAAAACAAGCTCATAAATTGTTTTAAGATAATGCAGAAAAAGCTATATATAAGGCATCATAGATTATAACAGAAACAGTTTCTATGTTGAGTACAGATTTGTATGGTTTGTATAATACTCAAAGCCGCCCAGAAGATAATATTATGACTGAGCAACACAAAACTAGTGATACCATTTCATATTAAGCCTAGTATAGCAATTTTGCTCTTTAAAATAAATGACTATTTCAAATGCCTATATGACAATCTGTGTCTTATCACAATTCTATAAAGAAAAAAGTAGAATTAATTTTATATTTCACAGTGAATATGTATTTCTCAGTACTATAATGACACCCTGATTGTGTGTCTGTTTAATACTGTCATTATTTTCAAACTTAAACTAACACTTGTATTCAGCCCTGAACAGCATAGAGATTACACAGGCAATTACATTCAACGCACATTGATTGTCCTGCATGAGAAACTTCCTCCTGTACTGTATAGAGTTTACAAGTTTATCAGTCCCTAATTACATTTTATTCAAATTGCCTTCTAGTGTTTCCTTTAAAACTAGGGGAGAACACTTGACGACAGTTACAAAAGAAAGAGTATATGAAATAATAAATTACCTCCCACTTCAAAATCAAGTCTTTATAGAAGTCAGAACACAAACAATTATTTCCTTCTCCTTCTCTTTTTTTAAATAATATTTTAATTGATTATTTTGGAATTTAACATCATGAACTCCAATCTCACTCAATTCACTGCCCTCCCAGGTCTACCTTCCCACCCTTGTAACACCCCTTCAAGAATGAGGAAGGGAAAGAGGGGTAAGGATAAGGGAAAGGAAGGAAACAAGGACAGAAGAAATAAAGGGAGGGAGGGAAAGAGGGAGCGAGGGAGAAGGAAGAAAAAGAAAGGAAGGAAGGAAGGAAGGAAGGAAGGAAGGAAGGAAGGAAGGAAGGAAAGAAGGAAGATCCAATTCGTGCTGCCCATATACTTAATGGAGTATTGTCAAATTCCCAGTGGCCAGTTCCAAACAAAACAAAACAAAACAAAAAAATATATAAAATAAATAAATTATCCACGTGCTGGTCTTCCTTCTTGATTTTCTTTTGTTTTGCAGATCGTATCTTTGGTATTCGAAGTTTCTGGAACAACAATATGAACTAATCAGAACCCCTAGAACTCATGTCTCTAGCTCCATATGTAGCAGAAGATGGCCTAGTAGGCCATCATTGGGAGGAGAGGCCCCTTGTTACTGCAATTTTATATGCCCCAATACAGGGGAACGCCAGGGCCAAGAAGTAGGAGTGGGTGGGCAGGGGAGCAGGCAGGGGGGAGGGGGGAGGGGGGAGGGGATTTTCGGGATAGTAGTTGAAATGTAAATTAAGAAAATATCTAATAAAAAAAGAAAGAAAGAAAGAAAGAAAGAAAGAAAGAAAGAAAGAAAGAAAGAAAGAAAGAAAGAGATAAAGAGATAAAGAAATAAATAAAATAAACTGGAGTCCTTCCCACTAGTACCTCCACCGGAAGCCATTAACCATGGAGAGCTACATTCAGTGTCACTATCACAATTTTAAGAATTCTCTTTGATGGCTTTCTTTCTGGGCTGTTCATTTCGGGGGAAGTTGGTTGGGTGGATGTAGGGGTTGTCATAGAATTCTTCTGTTTCTTTTCATCCACTTTGAGTCTGCAGTCATCAATACCATGACAAAAGAAGTTTGATCATGTTCCCATTTTCCCCTGCCCCTCCCCTCTCCTACCCTTTACAGTCATCATGGACTTGGGCATGCTTCCCGGAGACAATGCAGAGCAAGGACCGCAGACATCAACATGGTCTCCATTGACAGCACGTGCCAAAGACCTCAGCATTTTCTCTGTGACAGTACAGATCTTGAGCATCAACAACGACCATCACAGCCCTCAATGGCAGCATTGCCCACTTTATACATAGTCTTTGGTGGTAACAGTGGCCATGGACATTAGCACAATCTCTGACTACTCTAGGACTATAGATCTAGACATGACCCTTGGCAGCAGCATGGACTGGACATGACTATGACCTTGGGTGGCAATGCAGGCCTCTCAAATCAATATAGCCCCTGTAGGTAGCATGGTCGACAAATATCATCATGGGTTAATGCATCTTTCCAGGTCCCGAATTGATTTAAATACAATAAAATATCTCTAAATTTCATTATCACATTAAGGAGGACAAGAAAAAAAAAAAACTGAGCTTCTAGATTTTCAAATTTCAATTACTTTTTAAATGTTTTATATCTATTGCTTTACCCTGATAAAAGCTGTGTTAACTTCACTAAAATGCCCTTTGTGATACTTTAATTACAATGTTCTAAAATTCTCAATTTCAATTAACAATGGATAAGTCATAACAGAAATGTTTTTGTTCTGTATGACCATAAGATTAACCTTGTTCATTTGTCAATAGATTTGAAATTGAAATCAACACAGATTGCTTCTAGTTTTTAATTCCTTCACTGAAAAAAAATTTAAATAGTTGTATTTTTATCACAATGTCCAATATAGTAAGTTATATTTAGACAAGTGTCTCCTGATAATCCTTGAATTAATCCATAGTTTTAGGTTACTACAAAGTGCCATTCAGTGTGATGTGTACCTACAACTTGATATGTCCACATTTTCAGCAGTCAAGTTGTTAGGAAAACAAAAGTAAATAAGATACCCTGAAGAAAAGCTCATTATCTGTGTGTCTCCTGATCTCATTTTCATCTTTTGTAATGTGCACAAGACAAAATCACTAGAAACTACTTCAGCAAACTGTTCTGATGATTAAATAAAACACTATAAAGCAATCGAATATTATCTAGAACGTGATAGGTACATAATAAGCATTAAATTATTAACAAAGCATCATGGCTCCAGGAACTCTTTTGAAAAGAGAATTAAGCAACATTTTAAATTTTCTATTAGAGTTAATAAACATGATGATAAGTACTAGTCTTAGGTTACTGGGTTTTTCTTTGTGAAATAATTGTTAATATCATAAATCAAAATTGAGACATGATGTGAAGGCTTGATAGCCAAGTGTAGGGGAATGCAAGGGTGTCGAGGAGGGAGTGAATGAATAGGAGAGGGAGCACCCTCCTAGCATCAGGGGGAGAAGGGATGGGATAGGAGCTTTCTATCAGAGGAGGGGATTGGGAAAGAGGATATTATTCGAAATGTAAATAAATAAAATATCCAACGAAAAAAGAACTACAAAAAATGACATGAAGGCATTACAGTTACTACTACATGTGGTTCTTGATAGAATTGGAGGGGTTAAAGATACACTTTATCAACTCCAGTCCTCGAACTTAGTAAGAAACAGCAAAAAGAAAGTGAATTATGGCTAGACAGAGAAACCCTGTCTCGAAAAATCAAAAAAAAAAAAAAAAAAAAGTGAATTATGCTTCTCATTCTTACCATCACAGGTGAAAATCATCACAGGTGTCTTGCGAGATGGTTCAGTCAGTAAAGTGCTTGTCTTGCAACCAAAAGGACATGAATTCTATCCCTAGAGCCACCGTTATTTAAAAAAAAAAAAGCCTGGAATGGAGCTGATTTGTCAAGTTCCAAGCCAATGAGAGAGTTCCTCAAGACTGTGATGGCCAGGGGCATACAGACTCATACATATATACACATATACATACCTCCTTCATTCCATTGAAGTTAGCTTATCCTGAAAAGATTAATATTCCTTTCCCTGAAGACACATTGACAAAGAGACTCAATAGACCTCTGTTAGATCATACCCACCTTGTCCAATTATAGCTCTGTACAACCATCTCACTCATTAACAGAGTAAAGAAAAACTGTCCAGCTATTTCTTCAAATCTCCATTCCTGAAAGCTCTTGTGTGATGTCAAATGTATAGTAAGTCAGAATGTATTATTGTAACTATGTCTTTTGCTATAGGTACATTAGCTATTAATTTGCCGAAGAGCAGAATTTTTTTTCATTATAGAAATTCAAATGTACATCTTCTACGGTCAGAGAAATTGACCTTTTTTGAAACCTTGAGCCAGAAAACCATGACTCTTGAGAACGTGGTAGTACATAAAAGAAAATACAGAATATGGTCCTTGAGCCATTAGCTTCACCCAAATGTTCCTGGTGATTTTACTAGACGCTAATTAATATACAAAGTTGATTTAGAGAAAAGTGGGAATAGATATATTTTCAGATGCTATTTTGAATATCATTATGCACACAGTAAGCACCTAACAGGTATTAACTATTGCTAATATTTTCCAGTAAAGTGATAATTGAACTAAACTTACTTGTTTGCTGATTCTAAAATCTGTCATACATTAGTTACAACAGGAAAAGGTCATGTGTCTTTACCCTTTTCTACTTTCTCTCCGTTCACACTGCTACTCAAAAAAACAACCATCCCCGCTGACTTCAGTCACAAGTGACAGAAAGGCACTTCCAACAAATAACAGTAAAATTTCAGAAAATATTGCATTTTATGGGAATTTTACATGAAACAGTCAAACCTTTCAGGTTGAGGACAATAGGCAATATATTCTCGGCGCCTAATGTAGCCTCTAATCTAGTATAAACCAAAATTTTCAGCTCTTTATGGAAATCACTTGCAGCAATTTTAATTTTAAGGCTTTTAAAATGCGAAGACCCCCTAATGAGAATCCTTTTCTACTTCAGTTTTCAATATTGTTATTTCATTTAATGTGGCTCCTAGGAGTTTATATTTTCTTTTCAAGTTCCTAACATGTTAGAACCATATTGTGGATTAATGAAAAAAATTACAAAAATGTTTTTAACCTTACTTTCACATTTAATAGTTCACATCTTTCTTCTATGAAGTTTCAGGAACAAAACAAGAAAAAGCAAGATAAAATTACACATTAAAGTTTCTGAGCCAATTTACCAACAAACAAACAAACAAACAAACTACTAACCTATTGTTTATTTATATCACTGATAAGTACAGAGAAAAAAATTTAAATTATTAATGGAATAGTGAAGATATTTAGATCATAAAAACTGCCTTCCTGAGACTCTGATAATTCTTTTGTTTGGAGGGATTTCTTTTCAGTTTACAGTACTTGAAATGGTATAACACAACCTGGTATTAATGTTCATAATGCTTTAAAAGTCTGCAGGCAAATAATGTAAGCTCTGGCCATTTGCCAGTATACATATCATGTCACCCCAGTAAGTAAAACATTTCTTCCATGTTGTTTCATATCTGGGGGAAACTTACAGTTTTAGAAGACCATTCAGATCACTACAATTTTATAGTCTATTTAAGATTCATACATAGTTTCAAATATATCTACACAGATTCTCACTGACATATATAGGCTGTACTTGAGGCAGGATTTCAATACAATAAAAAATATGTCTTATAGTTTGTATCTGCTCCCAGAGGATTTTTTTATTTGTAATGAATTTGTGTCACTTCACAAGTTTGCATATACATAAGAACATGTACAGTTTTTAAAATAATTATTTTATTGGTTCTGTTTAAAGAGAAATACGTGTTAATTAACAGGCATTATGTGTACCCGGTAGAATATAAATTTCTAATCTAAATTCAGAACATGATATAATTCATAACTTGTTATTGATAAAGAGACAAATAGGTAGCTTGTATTTTCCCCTTTTAGAGAATGATTAAAATACAATTGATAAATCAAACTTGTATATACTTGTTTTATTGTAGTAGATTGATATATGCTCTAGATTCTTTTTGGTTAGTGAGAGATACCATGAGCAAATATTACATACTGGAGGGCAGGTGGTGGTTAATTTGGCTTATATGTCTAGTTAATGATATACCACTGAGGAAAATAAATCCAGGACATAAGCCACAAGTGGAAAAAAGAAACAAGGAAGAAACTCTGTTTGCTGGTTTGCTTGCAGGTACCTTGATTAGCTACCTTTCTTTTATTATTTTTTTATCGTATTTTTACATTCTAGTCATTATCCCCCCCTCCCGTTCTGCCTTCCCACATTTCCTTGTTCCATCCTCCACTCCCATCTCTCAAGAGGATCACACCACACACAACAACAACAACAACAACAACAACAACGACAACAACAACAACAACATCAACACCACCAAGCCTACCCATTCCTTGGGGCTTCAAGTATCTCAAGGGTTAGGTGCATCTTCTCTCACTGAGGCTGGAACAGGATGTCCCCTGCTATATATGTGTCAGGGGCCTCAAACCAACTAGAGTATGCTGCCTTGTTGGTAGCTCAGTGTCTGAGAGATTTAGGGAGTCCAGGTTGTTGAAACTGCTGGCCTTCCTATGAGGTTACCACCCTCCTCAACTTCTTCCAGCTTTTCCCTAACTCAACCACAGGAGACCTCAACATCAGTCCATTGGCTATAAATATCTGCTTCTGTCTCAACCAGCTGCTTGTTGGGTCTCTCAGAAGGCAACCATGCTAGGCTCCTGTCTGTAAGTATACCATAGCATCAGTAATAATGTCATGCCTTGGATCCACCCCTGTGGAGATGGGTCCTAATTTGGACTGGTCACTGGACCTCTTTTCCCTTCGGCCTTTCTCCAGTTTTGGCCCTGCAGTTCTTTTACACAGAGACAATTGTGGGTCGGAGTTTTTGCCTTTGGGATGGCAACCCCACCCTCCACTTGATGCCCTATCTTTCTACTGGAGGTGGATTCTACAAGTTCCCTCTCACTGTTGGGCATTTCATCTAAGGTGCTCCCCCACCCTTTGAATCCTGAGAGTCTCTCACCTCCTAGGTCTCCAGTACATTCTAGAAGGTCCCTCCCACCACTCACCTCCCACCTCCCACTCCCACCTCCCACCTCCCACTCCCACCTCCCACCTCCCAAGGTTGCATGTTTCTATTCATTCATTCGCCCTCCTGTTCCCCACACCAATACTTGAACATGTTCCCATTTTCCCCTGCCCCTCCCCTCTCCTACTCAGTTCATTCCATTCCTCTGCCCTCTGCTTTCTTTTCCCTTCCAAGTGTGATTGAAGCATCCTCACTTGGGTCCTTCGTCTTGTTACCCTTGAATTCTGTTAATTGTATCCGGGGTATTCTGTACCTTTTTTTTTTTTTTTTTTTTTTTTTTTTTTGCTAATATTTTAGCCTGTTGCCTTAAAGCATTTGTAAAGTTGTCCTTTCTACTATCACAAACCACACCCTGTACATACCCCTACTCTGTCCATCCCTTGTTACAAATGTATTGGAGGCAAGACAAAAGCCCACAGATGCAAAGAAAGAATATCCCAGGAAAGAATAATAAGAATAAAAATTAGATGGGAGAGTAGAATTCAAATACTCCCAGTACATTCCCAAAATATATTAATAATCTATTTTATTCCATTTTTTAAAGAAAGCCACCATAAATAGGTTTATTTAACATAAAAATTAAATTTTCATCAAAACAAAATGCTGCAACAGAATAAAAGCTCTTCTTCTTTGCCTGATCCTTCACCCCTATGCTCTTCTTGGTCCTGCAGTAGGAATTGTTTGCTCTGGAGACAGCACAGAATCACGCCCAGAGAGAGCACCACAGAAATCTTCAAGGAGGACAGACTTCCTTTCACATCCTAAGAAGTTCCAAAGTGGTACCTTTCATCTTGTCATTTAGTGAAAAGGATATATAAGCTTAGTGTCTAATATCCACTTAGTAAGTATATAACATGCATGTCCATTTGGGTATGAGTTACCTCACTCAGGTTGGTATTTTCTATTCCATCCATTTGCGTGCAAAACTTATGATGTCCTCATTCTTAATAGCTGAGTAGCTGAGTAGTATTCTGTTGTATAAATGAACCATGTTTTCTGTATCCATTCTTCTATTGTGGGACATCTCAGATGTTTGCACCTTCTGACTATCACAAACAGGGTTGCTATGAGCATAGAGGAGCACATGCTCCTGAGGTATGGTAGAACATCTTCTGGGTATATTCCCAAGAGTGGTATACTTGGGTCTTCAAGTAGATCTATTTCCAATTTTCTGATGAACCTCCAACATATTTCCAGAAAGGTTGTACCAGTTTGCAATCCCACCAACAATGGAGGAGTGTTCCTTTTTCTCTGTATTCTTGCCCACATGTGCTGTCAACTGAGTTTTTGATGGTAGCCATTCTGATTGATGTAAGGTGGAATCTTAGTGACCAAACAAGTGAGAGATCTGTATGACAAGAACTTCAAGTCTCTAAAGAAATCGAAGAGGACCTCAGAATATGGAGAGATCTCCCATGATCATGGATTGATAGGATGAACATAGTAAAATTGGCCATCCTACCAAAAGCAATCTATAGATTCAATGTAATGCCCATCAAAATTCTAACACAATTTTTCTTACACATGTAAAGAGAAATTGTCAATTTCATATAAAAAAAAAACACCCACGATAGCAAAAACAATTTTAAAATTTTTTTATATTAGTACTTATTTTTATTGGTTGTTTTGTTTATTTATATTTCAAACTCCTTCCCAATTTCCCCTCTGTAAATATCCAACCCCTTCCCCCTCCCACTGATTCTATTAGAGTGCTCCCTGCCCCATTCCTAGCTCACAGCCCTAGCTTTACCCTATACTGGGGCATCCAGCCTTCACAGAACCAAGGGCCTACCCTCCCATCGATGCCCAACAAGGCCATCCTCTGCTACATATGCAGCTAGAGCCATGGGTCTCTCCATGTGCTCTCTTTGGTTGGTGGTTTAGTCCTTGGGTGCTCTAGGCAGGGAGTGGTCTGGTTGGTTGATATAGTTGTTCTTGCTATTGGGATGCAAATCCCTCCTTCAGCTCTTCCCCTAACTCCTCCATTGGGGTTCCTGTGCTCAGTATCCACCTCTGTATTGGTCAGGCTCTGACAGAGTCTCTCAGGGGATAGCTATATCAGGCTCCTGTCAGCAAGCTCTTCTTGGTATCTGCAATAGTGACAGTGTTTGGTGGCGGCATATGGGATGAATCCCCAGGCGAGGAAGCCTCTGGATGGTCTTTCCTTCAATTTCTGCTCTGCTCTTTTATCCCTATATCTCCTTTAGATGGAAGCAATTCTGGGTTAAAATTTTGAGATCGGTGGGTGGTCCAATCCCTCAACTAGGGGCTGTGCCTAACCTCTGGATATAGTGTCTACAGGTTCTCTCTTCCCTTTGTTAGATATTTCAGCTAATGTCATCCTCATTGGGTCCTGAGGGCCTCTTACTTTCCTGGTATATGCAACTTTATGACAACTATGCCCAACTCCCCCATCCCTACTGCTACACACCTCTGTTCAATTTGCTGAACCCCTCTCCTTCCACACCTGATCCCTTTATTCCCATCCCCCTCCTCTCTCCCTGCCAAGTCCCTCCCTCCCTTTTCCTCCCATAATTATTTTGTTTTGCCTTCTAAGGAGCACTGAAGCCTCCACACTTTGCTCTTCCTTCATCTTGTGTTTCATATGGTCTGTGAGTTGTATTATATTTATTCTGAGTTTCTTGCCTAACATCCAGTTATTGATGAGTACATACCATGTGTGTTCTTTTGTGACTGAGTTACCTCATTAAAGATGATATTTTCTAGTTCCATCCATTTGCCTAAGAATTTCATGAATTTCAAACACAAACACACACACACATTCAAAAAAAAAAAAAAAAAAAAAAAAAAAAAAAAAAAAAAAGCTAGGTGTGGTGGTGCACGCCTTTAATCCCAGCACTCAGAAGGCAGAGGCAGGTGGATTTCAGAGTTCGAGGCCACCCTTGTCTACAAAGTGAGTTCCAGGACAGCCAGAGAAACCCTGCCTCGAAAAACAAAAAAACAAACAAACAAAAAAAAAGAATTTCATGAATTCTTTGTTTTTAATAGCTGAGTAGTACTCTGTTGTGTAAATGTACATTTTCTGTATCCATTCCTCTGTTGAGGGACATCTGTATTGTTTCCAGCTTCTAGCTATTGTAAACAAGGCTGCCATGACCATAGTAGATCATGTGTCATTGTTATATGTTGGATCATCTTTTGAGTATATGCCCAGGAGAGTTATAGCTGGGTCTTCAGGGAGTTCTATGTTTAATATTCTTGGTAACTGCCAGACTGGTTGCCAGAGTGGTTGTATTAGCTTGCAATCCATCTAAAAAGTCACATAACACTGAAAGAAGTAGAATAAGTCACTAAAATTTTGTCTTCCACCCAAACAAAGCCAGATAGTTTTAGTGCAGAATTCTATCAGACCTTTAAAGAATACTTAATACCAATATTCTTCAAGCTATTCCACAAAATAGAAACAGAAGAAATACTACCTATCTCATTCTTTGAAGCCATAGTTACATTTAGATCTAAAACACACAAAGACCCAACAAAGAAGAGATCTTCAGACCAATTTACCTTGTGAATATCAATACAAAAATACTCAATAAAATTATGGCAAATTGAGTCCAAGAACACATCAAAATGATCATTCAACATCATCAAGTAGGCTTCATCCCTGGGATACAGTGATGGTTCAATATATGGAAATCTATGTAATCTACTATATTAAAAACACTCAAAGAAAAAAAATCACATGATCATCTCATTAGATGCTAAAAAAGCGTGTGACAAAATTCACAACCCTTCATATTAAATATGTGTGTGTGTATGTTAGTGTGTGTGTGTGTGTGTGTGTGTGTGTGTGTGTGTGTGTGTGTGTGTGAAAAACAAAGCATCTTCAATAAATGGTGCTGGTCTAACTGGCAGTCAGTATGTAGAAAGAAATGAAAATAAGTCCATATTATCTATATTTGTTACAAATCTGAATCCAAGTGGATCAAGGACCACAACATAAAACCAGATACACTGTACACTGAATCTAATAGAAGGGAAAGTGGGAAAGATCCTGGAACTCATGGGCACAGGGGGAAATCTCCTAAACAGAACTCCAATTGCTCAGTTCTAAAATCAAGAATTGAAAAATGAGACCTCATGAAACTGAAAAGCTTCTGTAAGGCAAGTACATAGTCAATAGGACAAATTGGCAACCTAAAGATTGGGAAAACATCTTCACTAACCCCACATCCTATAGAGGGCTAATATCCAAAATATATAAAGAACTCAAGAAGTTAACCTCCAAATAACCAAACAACCAAAAAAAAAAATGGGGTATACAACTAAGCAGAATTCACAGTAGAGGAATCACAAATGACCCAGAAGCACATAAAGAAATGCTCAATGTCCTTAGTGATCAGAAAAATACAAATCAAAATGATCTTGAGATTCCACCTTAGCTAACTTTCTTTTTTTATCCAATTTTTTTATTAGATATTTTCTTAATTTACATTTCAAATGCTATTCTGAAAGTCCTCTCCCTCCTCTCCCCTCCCTGCTCCCCTGCCCACCCACTCCCACTTCTTGGCCCTGGCGTGCCCCTCTATTGGGGCATATAAAGATTGCAGTACCAAGGGGCCTCTCTTCCCAATGATGGCCGACTAGGCCATCTTCTGCTACACATGGAGCTAGAGACACGAGTTCTGGGGGTTCTGGTTAGTTCATATTGTTGATCCTCTTCTAGGGTTGCAGACCTCTTCAGCTCCTGAAGTTCTATATCTAGCTTCTCCATTGTGGGCCCTGTGTTCCATCTTATAGATGATTATGAGCATCCACTTCTGTACAAGACAGTTATAACAGGGACCCTTAAGTAGGCACTAGCTGTCCTATGCCATAGTGTCTGAGTTTAATGATTGATTATGGGATGGATCCCCCCTGGTGGGGTAGTCTCTGTATGGTCCATCCTTTCATCTTAGCTCTAAACTTTGTCTCTGTAACTCCTTCCATGGGTATTTTGTTTCCTGTTCGCAGGAGGAATGGAGTATCCACGTGCTGGTCTTCCTTCTTGATTTTCTTGTGTTTTGCGAATTGTATCTTGGATATTCTAAGTTTCTGGGCTAATATCCATTTATCAGTGAGTGCATATCCAATGAAAAAAATGAATTTATGAAATTCTTGGGTAAATAGATGTATCTGGAAAATATAATCCTTAGTGAGGTAACCCAAGCACAAAAGAAGTCATTGGATTAGCTAACTTTCTTACACAGGCTAGGACCAACTGCCCAGCCTTGAAGCCACTGCAGCGAAGTAAGCCATCTTGTATTGCTAGGTAATCAAAAGAGTCCTTGATGAACATATTCAGGGGCCATCATGAACTGGACAATCCCTCACCTGAAATTATTCTGCGATAACTCCACTAAAGTTAACTACAAACATGTGCATTTACATTGTAAAATTATGATAAATAGAAGCTAGTTAGCAGATCCATCATTTTACATAATTGTTGATCCTTTCATTTTTGCATTAGAGTCCTTAAAATGTACTTTATTAGAAACTCAGTATATGATAAATTATGACTAAGTATAGCAACTGTGCTGCATATTAGGTTTCCAGAGCTCATTCATTTCATTTTTAAAGAATTTTTAAAAACATGTTCATACTCTCTCACCATCTACATTATATAACAGTACTTCTCGGGTTTCTATCAGCTTGATTCTTTTAAGTACAGTTATATGTGCTATCATGCAGTATTATCATTTGTTGCATATATTATTTCATTGAGCATAATGTCCTCCAGGTTTATCTAGTTGTCAGAGACTTGTTTTAGAAAGATGGGTAAGTCACTTCTCAAATGAAGTTGATAGATAGATAGATAGGTAGATAGATAGATAGGTAGGTAGATAGATAGATAGATAGATAGATAGATAGATAGATAGATAGATAGATAGATAGAAAATCTCTTCGAAGGCATTAGTTATAAGGAAAGTACCAATCAAGCAACAGTCAGATGCGATCTCACACCTGTTAGTTAGCATGACTAATAAAAAAGTAGATCATAAATGCTGTAAGGATGTTTATAAAAGGGAGAGTATCTATATGCATTGTTGATAGGAATGTAAATCAGGAAAACTACTATAGAAAGTACAGGGAATCTCAGTTAAACAATGAAAATATAACTACCACATGATACGAAAGTCAAAGTTCTGGGTATATATCAAAAAGTCAAGTAAGGATTTCAATGAGATATTTGTTTTCTCACATTCATTGTGGTATTGTTGCCTATCTTCAGGGTAAAAAAATTAATCTAGTCACTCATTAATGGTTAAGTGGATAAAGAAAACATCTCATATTTCATATATGATAAAAACTGTCAAGCATAAAATAGAGACTTAAAATAAAGCTTCTCAATGTATTTGAATAGAACTCAGTTATTCTATTTGTCAGGATCTCTTCTAATGAAATACACAAAGAATATGACTCAGATGTGTTTATGCAGACATGCCAACATACACACATATCTCCCATGTTTTCTAGATAGTGAGAATACTGAAAATAGAATAAGATGTTTGTGGTTGTGTCACCATCATTATCAAAGAACAGAATAATTAAACCCAACAGATAAAAGAACAGGAAAATAATAGCTCTGGGACAAAAATTAAATCAGACAGCTAAAGAAGACTGGGGAGACACCTGTCACTAAAACAAGTGAAATGGTGTAGTAGAATAGTGACATTTGTTCTGGAAAAGAAATAAAAATTATGAGCAAGCAATGGATAAAGAAGAGATTTGCCAATGTAAGAAGCAGGCATAAGGGTGACACCATATGACAAGTGATGGCGGCAGCAAAAATGGGACATGACATGAAATTAGGAGACTCTTGCAAAGACTATCTCAGGAGCTAAAGTCAAAGACATTAACAGAGTCTGATTAGCAGAGGATTCGAAAGTTCAGGGTAACAATTTACATTAATAAGTGAAAATGTAAGTTTTAACTTTCTAAAAATAGATCTTGTTACAGGCTTATAAGCAACCACCTGTGCAAGTTAAGAGCCAGAAAAGAGAAGAAGTGAAATCCAGAGATTCCATGGATGATGAAGATGGGGGCAACTTACCAGGAATAATGTCAAGGTGAATTCGTTTGTCCTGGTGAGTTTTAGAATTTAGCAACTAGTAAATAAATTTCATCGAACTGGTGCCTCAAATTCATTGAGTATTGCATATGCCAGCAAGATTTTGATGAAAGGACCCTGATATAACTATCTCGAGTGAGGCTATGCCAGTGCTTGGCAAACACAGACGGGGATGCTCACATTCATCTATAGGATGGAACACAGAGCCCCCAATGGAGAAGCTAGAGAAGGTACCCAAGGAGCTGAAGGGGTCTACAACCCTTTTGGTGGAACAACAATATGAACTAACCAGAACCCCCAGAGCTCATGTCTCTAGATGCATATGTAGCAGAAGATGGCCTAATCGGCCACCACTGGGAAGAGAGGCCCCTTGGTCTTACAAACTTTATATGCCCCAGTACAGGGAATGCCAGGGCCAGGAAATGGAAGTGGGCGGGTTGGGGAGCAGAACGGGGGGAGGGTATAGGGAACTTTCGGGATAGCATTTGAAATGTAAATAAAGAAAATATCTAATAAAAAATAAAAAAAAAAAAAAACAGATCTAGAAGCACAGTGAGGTAGATTAAATAGGTGCAATGATTTGGACGAAAATACACAGAAAGCTGAACACTATTGATTTCCTGAAAGTAGACTGCCTGGGTGGATCAAGGAGGCCTAGAGACAAGATAGTTTGAGTGCTGAGAAGACTCTCTCTGCAAGTGATTATACACACAATAGAACTGGGCAATAACAAATTCTGTGGAGCAGCTGGGAGCAGAAGTGTGACTGAGCTTGAAAACTGCTGAAAAAGAAGTGCTTACGAAGCCACCAAGTACTCGGTTGTGAAAGGCAAGAGAGAATTGCGTACAGCTTTTAAGAACCAGAACCTTTTCACAGCAGAAAACTTTTCTTATGGTTTTTGTCAAGTATCTTCCAGATGCTAGTGCACCTAAAGGCTTAGTCCATAGGGATAGAGATACTGGAGAGCAATAGGCATGCAGAATGTGGAAAACGTTTATTTTATTGAACATGTGATTTCCCGGTGGATTTTTTTGGGGGGGGGAATAAAATATGGTCCCTCTATGCTTCCCATCTGTGTTGTGAGCATGTTGCTCCAATACACACACTCCACCTCTGTCGTTCTTGGTTCTCATTACAGACTCGAGGAAGTGTGAGCATCTGATCTTGGACTGGAAGCTACAGAACTCTGAGCTAAATAAACACATTCTACCATCTTTATCAGTTCTTGAGTGTTTATTTTAGTAATGTGAAACTGATTAACACAAAAATTGTAGAATGTCTCATACTAATGATGTCACAATAGTAAAGGAAGGATTGTTGGTATAGAAGAGGCAGATATTCGTGAAAGATTATGTAGGACAAGAGATGGAAGTAGAAGTACTGGAATCTCAGAAATCTGCAAGCTGCCTTTACCGTAGTAGTAGTTAAATGCAGGTAAAGATAGAGAGGAATAGATAAAATATTTCAAATAACAAAGGGAAATTCTCTGTTGTTAAATACATTTAGTTTTTGAGAATTTCATGCATAAATTCTGTATAACAGCATCCCTCTCTCTCTTCTTCACTCAGTTCTTTCATTATCCTAACCGACCAGACTCCTAAAATGTATGGCCTCTTTTTCTTTGAGATTATATATATATATATATATATATATATATATATATATATATATATATATATATACACACACACACACACACACACACAAACATGCATATGTACCTACACTTAAATTTATAAATACAACCTGCTTAGTTAATTAGTTGTTGCTCATATGTTTAAAGCTCATCTCTTGGGATTGGCTAATCTATTAAGAGATTGTCACTGGAGAAGATTGATCTTCCTCTCTTGCCAGTCTTTAACATCATAACCGTCCTTCTAGCAGTAGGAATATGGAAGTTTTACTCATCAACAATTGATACTGTTATTATGCATGTATTGTTCAGGTACTCATATTCTTACTAGTTCTTGGATTCAGCTTCTTTGTAACAGAGAGTTCCTCAGTCTTAGATTTTTCCAATCATTTTGCTATCTTTTACAAGATGATCTCAGGACTATGTATTAATTGTATCTGATAACTCTATACTCAGTTGTTCTCTGGATTTATTTGACCAGTTGTGGGGCTTTCTGTAATGCTATGTTTGAAAACAAAAAAGAGAGAAAGAAAAGAAAAGAAAAGAAAAGAAAAGAAAAGAAAAGAAAAGAAAAGAAAAGAAAAGAAAATCCAAGCCAGGGATGGTGGCGCACGCCTTTAATCCCAGCACTCGGGAGGCAGAGGCAGGTGGATTTCTGAGTCCGAGGCCAGCCTGGTCTACAAAGTGAGCTGCAGGACAGCCAGGGCTATACAGAGAAACCCTGTCTCGAAAAAAAAAAAAAAAAATCCAGCTCCCTTGATGAGATAGATGTGAATGCTAAACTTATCTGTGGGCACAAAAATAATTGTTCAGAATGTAGTTTAAAAGTGTCATTAGTAAATTGTTTTCACCAGAAAGTCAAAGGTAGATTCACCATCAGTACCAAGCATGAACACCTTCCTATAAGATAAATTAAGTTGAATTAGGAAGGCTGGTGGTTACTCCCGACACGTGCCACTGTTTCACCTTTAATAATACCTCACTTTGCTGTGCTCCATAGGCAGCACATCAAGGTAGAACTATTGCTTGCCTTGTCCCTGGGCAGCTTGCACAGCAATTTTACATAGTATAGGAGTTGGTCCTGGGGAACAAGGGTCTTAGGTCAATTTCTTCAAGTTGGTTGTCTACAAGAGGTGTTATCTTCAGAAATAGAGGTTTGCAACTGACCTCTGTCAACTATTACCTATTTTGTTAACAGCTTATATTGTTTGTGGGGTCTCTTAGACTTCCCTTATTAAGAATAGAAAAAAAATGTTTCTCTTGACTCACAATAGGGTATTTGGTTGTTTTGGGTTTGTTTGTTTGTTTATTTGTTTGCTTTAAAGTAGCTTGTTGTTTGGGGTGAGCATTATCACCCCAAATGGCATAGCTTCATTTAAACTAAAATCCTTAACATATTAAAATACAGATTTAATTGTAAAAAAAAAAAAATCTAAGAGTTGAGAAAGAGACTGTAGTTATTATAATGAATCTACCAAATGTATCTTTTAATAATGTAGGTTAAAAATTCACAAAGCTTATTTAAATAAGATGCTGAAAGCTAAATATTTATAATGATATGAAGCATATAAGAAATATCTAAGAATAGATATCTGGGAAGAAGTATCTATGACAAACAACTATTACCAGTAAAACATGAATTTTTATTATGAATGGGAGTTATTTTGTACTCTGTATGTTTACACAGTGAGTGAAATAGTTTTACAGAGCTTTCACAATAACTGATTAATATAACATGAAGATAAATTCTCCATCCATCATAACAGAGCACACTAATTTTAGTCATTAACTCAAGCTATTTTTAGAAATTTCAAATGGAGGGCCAAGGGAGAGATGAATGTTGCATAATGAATGACTTCGTGTTTGAGTCTCCTGAAGACGAGTCAGGGGAGAAAACAAACCTACTTACATTTGCTATCATATACAACAGTTCTGGCAGAGCTTTATCCTGAAAAGAACTATTAGGAATTCAGTGTATAAACAAGAGCCAGAACAGGAGAGTTAAGAACTAATTTAACCACTTTAATCCCCACCAGGGAAAATATAGAAGATACGCTAGGATTAAAAACTGGAGATGTTTTGCTTTAAAATTTAGTATTCTACAATTGTACTTATTTTTATATTGAGCCATATGTTCTCATTCCAGTGGCTTATAATTCAGAGAGCAGGCAACTTCTGTTTTGTTGATTTTTTAAAAAAATACTGCTTTTCATCGCTGAATATACATTGCTATGTTATTAACATACAGGGTTTTTAACTATATTTAGTATCACATTAAAACATGAATACTTTTGTTTCAGTGTATTAATCACTAATAATACTTTTAAAAGTGAAAATATTGAGAACTTGTAAAGAATTTTAGGTAGTGTTTTATTATTATCTTTTAGTATAGGCAAAAATTTCACCACAGGGCATGTCAAATTGGACTGAAGATTTGTCTTTCAGCTATTGCCTTCACTTAATAGATGAGAAACCCTAGAAGGACTGCATGTTTTTCATGTTTTCATTTTTTATAGTTCAACATGATCCATGATCCATGTACTGTGTCTGAGGTGAATTTTGGTATAAATAATAAATACACAAATAAATACGAGGAAAATAGAAATAAGAGGGATAGGCGAAGAGTATGTCCTCTAGAATTTTTGAAAGCCTAGCAGGTGCAAAGTGTTATTAAAATCATGTTTCTTTTTGTGTGTTCTTGGGGGTGGGAATCAGTATCCATAACAGGTTGGTGTTTCATGTAGTAATCATATTTATTGTCCATGTTTGAGGAATTTAAAAAGCCATCAGTCTCGAAAGCTGTTTGTTGATCCAGAACATTTTCATCAACAAAAAATTATATTTTAAAATTTAGATGTGAACAAGTCTCCTCTTCTAATGTAAGAGAAACATTTATAATCGATTGAACATGCCCGAGTGCATATTTTAAGTCTTCACAGGAGTATTAAAACAATGATTTCCCCTTGTAGTAACAAAATTGACAGCTGCAGTTCAGAATGCAGAATAGTCTGTGACAGCATCAAGGGCACATACAGAGCAGCCACAGGACTCTATTTTAAAGTGACTGATAGTAATCATGTAAACATCATAGAATTGTGGGATAAAAATGAGAAAATAATGGCCACATTCTGAATAGAAGAACATCGTAACTCTATCTCCAGAACATTAGCCTAAAACAGTAGCAAAATGAAAAAAAATAATAATAATAGGGAAAAAAATTCTTGTCGGAATATATTATGCTTTTTTGATCAGTAAGATATATTTATCTTTATCAGAGGAATTTATAAAATACCTGAATATTTTAACTATTATGAATACTTTTAAGTCCATAATATGAGTATCTTATTTTTGGCAGGAGTAGCATAATGAATGATTATTTTTAATATTTGTTCTCAGATATGGAAAAAGTATACATACATGTATATAGTTACTTTTATTGTATTCTATCTAGATATGGAAGCCTAAGCAAAGTGTCTTTTATAAACGTGAGGATTTGAATTTAATGACTTAACACTCATACCAAAGCCAGTTGTAATGTGTATCTGTATCTTGATCCAAGACTGGTGGATAAATAGTTATAAAGACAAGTGGATCCTGGGCTCAAAGGACAGCTTATCCTACATGATCTCTGACTCCTAAGTCCCATGAAACACTGACTCAAAAACTAAAGTGAAGAATTTCACTGACCTTTGACCCTCTCACACAAGTGCACACAAATATTCATGGACTCGCTCACACATATCCACAGAGCTATAGGAACACATAGATATATTGTACAGAAATTAATATATTTCAATACAGACAAAGGAAACTTGTTAACATATTTATGTATATAAATATGTAAAGGGGAAGTGGGTATGAAATTGACAAAGAACAGTAGGAAAAGAGAGAAGATGAAGAGAGAAGAGGGTAAAATAGAAATGCAAATACACCAAGAATATATAAAATTCTCAAGAGCTAAAACTTAATTTATATAAAAAAAAATCTGTTTAATTTTGTCTATGCTTCTTAGCTCCAAAACTTCAGATTAGAGTATATATTCTGGAATAACTATAGAAAATATGAAAGCAAAATGTTACCAAAGGACAGTGTCCTCAAGAGGGAAAACAGGATACAGAAAGGGATAGGAAAGGGAAGATGAATATGAGAAGGAGCTTCAAGTGTGCAGGAGGAGAAAAGTCAAACAGAAGAAGAGGGAGGGAAAAGGGACAAATAACACTAACAAGGTTTCAAAAAACTTAAAAATCTTGGTATTATATATTGACATAAACTTGCATATAATAAGTGTGTGTGTGTGTGTGTGTGTGTGTGTGTGTGTGTGTGTGTGAAATGAGTTAGTCACTCTGGATGGCAATTCTCCTCCCAACCAGAAACTAACAAAAAACACAATGACAAACATGAGAAACAATCTTTTGGGCTGCTGATCAACACCAACCATGAGACTCCCTCAAAATCCAGGTTATTATTGTTGTGTATGACTGCCTCAAGCGGTTGATGGTGAAGAGGTCAGCTCAGGAACATTGAAAAGGTCATGGAACACTTGCCCCTCTGGAAGGGAGAGGCTAATTAACATTCCTCAGACCACAGTGAGGGAACTGACCTGCAGGTGGGTACAGACAAGGGAACTCTCTGCCACCTCATTCCCTAAAGACCAATCAGTTTAAAAAGGTCACACTGTTCTGCCAATCACGTTGTGCCTAATGGCGGCTACCCTGAGAATTATATAAAGGCTCACTGGATGGGCTGCAAGGGGTCACTCTCTCTCCAAGTGCAGGGTAACCCCAGCATGCTGAATTAAATAAAATTTCTCTTCCTTTTGCATCAAATTCCGTCTCCAAGTTGTTCACTCAGGGGTCTCCAGTAAGTTAAGGCTCTCCAGAGTCTTACAATGGTAAAACACTACTGCTATAAACACCACACACTTCAGACCTTCAGACCCAAGAAATGACTTGAAGGGTCTCTGACTTTAGAGACTCCATTCTACCATAGCACCAGAACGCAAGCTGCCAAGAGAGGGAAACAATGTTTTACTGTTAACTACAATGATCAACATGGCAACATCCCTACAGGTATAATCGTGCCATTCATATCTTGGAAGAAACAAACAGCTGTGAATTGGGCCTAAGGCCCATTCAACATGAGAAAATTCATCCGGAAATAGAAACCTAGCCAACTACCTGTGGCTAGTGACATCATGATTTCATAAGATAACTCATTATGGCCAATTTACTGGATAAACATAATTTTTAACTGGATTCTAAAACTTATTCTTATACTTACAGATAAGTGTAGCTCTTAAACCTTATCCAAGAAGCCCCAATGGATACACTTATAACATAACTCATATGCCTAAATGTCAGAAAACCGGAGAGGGGAGTCAAAGATTGTAAGAACTGGAGGACCAGGAAGCCTGCTCTCAGAGTACGTCTTTGTAAAATGACAAGAAAACTATACCCGCTATACAATAAAGAATATGGCTCCTAAACAAGGCATGGGCTAACGGCAATATCAGAAGACATGCTAATGTGCAAGGTGAAAATCTCACAGTGCCCCACCCCTAGATGAAGAACTAAAGGCATCTAAGGATTGCTAAAACAAGAATCAGTCTTTCCCTGAGATGAGCCCCCTTGACTGGCTATTCAATACCAAATGAGGAGTCATCATATTTAATATACACATAAGAGGCCATGAAGGGGAGAGAGATATGAATGAAAAGGGAGAAACAGGACATGGTGGGATTTGGAGAGAGGAAAGGAAAGGAGGAAAAGATGTGAATATATTTTAATTAAGTTTTAAAACTTAGAGAAAAAAAAAACACACACACTTTAATGTTGCTCAAAGAATAAATCTAATTATTTTCATCCCAAAAAGTCACATTTGAATTTCCAAATAGCTCAACTTGATTTAATTATACTGTGTTCCACTAAAATTTTAACACTTTATTAACATGCATTTACACAATGATAATTCAGCAATGTATAATAAAAGTATATTTTCCATTCTACTAAGTTAAATTGTATGAACATTTCAGTTTTAAAGGTTATCTAATTGAAAATAATAGAAATACGTTTTTTCCATTTAGTTTATATTGCGTCAAAATAATTAATGGTTTGATCAGGATTTGGTATTCTAATCAACTTTATGATTTTTTTTATTTTATCACTTTATATTGATAACACCAGAAATCTGCAAAACAAACACCAAAGAAAACTAGAAACACAAGGCTGTCATGGCACTAAGTGCGTTGGTAGAGAAAGATAGAAATCTCTGAAGTGAGTATCAGCCTTGATAAAAAATAATTTGCAGGATTTCTTTTCTAGGATTGTTTGTCTCATACAAAATATTTGAAATATTGGAATAAAGTGGAAAACTATATGAACTTTACCATAAGGGTATCATAATATATTCTCTCAAATGTGTCAAGATAGTAAAAGAAAATATTACTCAATTACCTAATACATAAACATAGATAAATATAATTCAGAATTTGCATATTAAAACAATTACAATTTAAGACTATCACTGGCTGGGCAGTTTCTACGAAGCGTTAAAAATAGTCAAAAATATTAGTGAGGAAAGTCATATCACTAATCTCACTATTAGGATGAATATACTGTTTTCTTTTTATGAAAATTGTTTAGGAAAGTATAAAGCACACTTCTATAGCCTGATTTTAAAAGAATATCAATCAGCAGTCTATAAGAAAATCACATACTTAATAATATTAACAATATATTCAAAGCATATGCTTTGAATTCAAGAAAAGGATGGAAATCCATGACATGTGACATATTTGAAATGAGTCATAATTTGCATGGTTTAAAAGAAAATATTAATATTCACAGAAAAGATCATCCCCATTATAGAAAATGGATAACTAAAATAATGGCAGTTAATTATGTATTTTAACATTGCTTACAATGTTAAATGTTATCACTTTAATCTAAAAAATATCCCTTGAAGAGAAATCACACATACAATGAGTAACTAGTAATATATTAATGAATATGATAAAGAAATTCATGGGTGAAATTATTAAGAATTATTGACAACCTCAAAAGAAAGCATGCATATAAGGAAGAGAAAATAGACTATTCAAAAATACCACACTAAGAGGATTCTGGCTTGTTTTGATTTCTCTAAGTAAACTGTAATTTGTACATGGCTCTGACAAAAAAAAATTTAAAGGTGTTTCGACTGCAAAAGTCCCCAATCTCACATCACAGTGCATATTTCCAACATACATTTAAAAAGAGGCAACTTCGGTGCGAGAGCAGCCCCAGAATAAGCAGACAGTACAAAGTAGTGAATAGATTGATAATTAATCAATTATAGAGCAAGCGACCACAGTGAGAATTAATTTACACACATGAAGTATATTCTCAAAGTGCTAAAATAAACAGAGATAATTTACAGGCAAATAAGTGGCATACTTTTAAATTATAAAGCTTGTTATTAGAACTGTATTAGATTATCAGAAAGAAGTGTGATAGTGCCTCTATCAAAAATGTCTTGCTTTATGATGGCACATTTGATGCAAATCATGAGCAAATTCATCCATATAATTGATATTTAAATTAGATAATTCATTTACATTTTCCTTCTTCATCTTTGTATATGTGATTTCTGTTTCTGGAAAGAATGCATAGTCCTCCCTACATTTGTGCTAATGCCTGCTTGGCTCCTGCATGTAACTTTTGCATGTTTGCAATGACTGGTATTGAAGTGAATACTGCTCAGGTATTTGGAGAATTTGCTACTTCTTTGACTTGTCTAGTATTTTTATTATGTTTAGACTAGGATTTGGGGTTTTGGAAAAAAAGACTACAGTGGTAGGTCCAATTTTATTGTACCAGGTCAAAACACTGCTAATGTAGTTTTTTTTTCTTTCAATATGTTTTATTAGATATTTTCTTAATTTACATTTCAAATGCTATCCCGAAAGTTCCCTCCTCCCTCCCCCCTCCCCCCGCCCTGTTCCCCTGCCCATCCACTCCCATTTCTTGGCCCTGGCATTCCCCTGTATTGGGGTATATAAAGATTGCAATACCAAGGGGCCTCTCCTCCCAATGATGGCCGACTAGGCCATCTTCTGCTACATGTGGAGCTAGAGACAGGTTTTCTGGGGGTTCTGGTTAGTTCATATTGTTGTTCCTCTTCTAGGGTTGCAGACCCCTTCCCTCCTGGGGTTCTTTTTTTTTTTTTCTGTTGCATACACTTCTGTATAAGTAACTTTATTAATAACTGCTGATGAATTGGGATCTTCTGACAATACTGTCTTGCTCAAGACACTTTCTTTCTCTCCAGTGAAGCCACCTCTGGAGTTAGCTGTTACTCTCACTGTATTTGTCATCTTGACTACAAACATGATGTTCTTCTTTTGGTCCAGACCCTCAGATTTTANCTCTGTGCACACATGAAATTTCTTAAAGGAAAAAGGGCAGTATTAAGGGAGCTGAGGTCTGATCACCAAAAATCAGCACAACAGAAACAACCAATAATGAATATTGAACACTAGAATTCAGATGTTCTAAGAGATGGAGTGCCAGTATTCAATTTTCATTTTGAACACCACATTACAAAAGAACTATTTTTAAAAATAAAAAAGGATTGAGGGAAAAGGAAAAAATAAAAAATAAAAAGAATTATCTAAACCGTCGAGTGACCCCCCGTTTGTTCCTGATAAACTTCAATCACATCTTCTTCCTCAATTCCCAGTTCTTTCGGAGTATGATTATCAGCAATTCTCTGACCTTCAAAGAGAAACCTGAGTGAATTCATTGGAACTCCCTGTCTTTGACAGTATGATTCTTTGAGTTTCTTGAGATGTGTTGTCATTTTCACTTTGAAATGTATCTCACTGCTATCCTGTCCAATAACTTTAAGTTTAATGTATTCTTCTTCCTTCTTATCGCCTAAGTCCTCAGTTGAAGGTTTTGCCTCCTGTTCAGACATGGTGACGGTGGATTCACCCGGGGGTCTCCGCACCACAACGGCCTCGGGCAGGCAGAACCGCACTCTGAGGTTTACAAATCCGTCCCTTCTCTACAGCACAACACCGCGGCTGCAGGGACTTCCTCTACGTATCTCTAGCTTCTCCATTGTGGGCCCTGTCTTCCATCATATAGATGACTGTGAGCATCCACTTCTTTCCAAGACAGCTATATCAGGGTCCCTTAAGTAGACACTTGCTATCCTATGCAATAGTGTCTGAATTTAGTGACTGATTATGGAATGGATCCCTCCTGGTGGGGTACTCTCTGTATGGTCCATCCGTTCATCTTAGCTCTAAACTTTGTCTCTGTAACTCCTTTCATTGGTATTTTGTTTCCTGTTCAAAGGAGGAATGAAGTTAGCAGGTTTATACCCAGCCTGCTTATGTAGTTTTTAAAACTGCCGCCTGCCCACCTGGCTGAAGTGATGTGTCACAGTTTGACAAGAATGTTTTCTTGATGTTTTCATAGTATTTTCCATTGAAGCCATTTGAGCATTTTGCTTTCTGTTTTAGAAAGTTTATGATGATGTATTTAATTTCTTCATAAGAGAGAAGAATCATTTATTATCTATTTTAGAAAATAAGTCTATTTAGGCAAACAGGTATGATTAATTTTAGAAGATTTATATTATTTGGGTAACTAACATTTTTCAAATTAACTATTAATTCGTGTAAATTATGAAATTTTGGGAAAAGAAGTTGGTTTGCTATTTTATTCCTATCTCTTTTTTTTAATTTAATTTATTTTTTTAACTTAATTCATTTTACATATGCTCCCTGCACCCCTCCCAGTCACCTCCTTCCACAATCCTCCCCCATACCTATTGATAAAAATATCAGTGTGTTTGGGCGAATAACCAGGTAGCAGACCAGGCTGAGGGGGTTCCACGTGGAGAGGTTTATTGAGCAGGTGGGGGAGGGGGCAGAGAAGAGGAGAAAGATAGAGGGGGGAGAGAAGAGAGAGAAGAAGAGGGCAAAGAGAGAGAGGAGGGGGTGTCTTCCCAATTTATAGGGAGAATGACGTCATACCACCGAGGGTGGAGACTGAGCCAGGTGGGCAGTGGGATTGAAGGTGGTTGCCTTGGCAACGCAGGTACACAGGTTAAGTGGAGCTTGATGCTAACAATACCTCCACCCCTTCTTTTCTGAGTAGGTAAGCCCCCCACTCCCTGGGTATCCCTCTTACTCTCGTATTTCAAGTCTCTGAGTAGCGAGGCACTTCCTCTCCCACTGAGGCTAGACAAGGCAGCCCAGCTAGAAGAACATATTCCACATATGTTCTTCTAGGCAACAAATTTTGGAATAGTCCCCATTCCTCTTGTTCAGGGCCCACATGAAAGTCAAGCTGCACATATGTGTGGGAGGCCTAGGTCCAGCTTGTGTATGTTCTTTGGTTGGTAGTTAAGACTGTGAACCCTAAGGCTCTAGTTAGTTGACTCTGTGGTCTTCCTGTGGAGTCCCTATCCCCTTTCGGACCAGAATCCTACCTCCTATTTTTCCATAAGAGTCCACAAGCTTCAATCCACTATTGCCTGTGGGTGACTATATCTGTCTGAGTCAGCTGCTGGGTGGAGCCTCTCAGAGGACAGCATGATCCTGTCTGCAAACATGACAGTATCATAAATAGTGTTAGGGATCAGTTTTCCCATGGTATGGGCCTCAAGTTGGCCAAGTTGTTTGTTAGTCATTCCCTCAGTCTCTGCTTCATCCCCTGTGCCTACATTTCTTGAAGACAGGATAAATTTGGGGTTGAAAGATTTGTAGGTGGGTTCGAGTCCCTATTGCTCCACTGAGGTTCCTTCAGAGAAGGAGGTGGCCTTTTCAGGTTCGATATCCCCACTATAGTGAGTTACAGCTAAAGTCTATCCTAATATTCAACTTTATTTCTATGTTTGCTGTTATCTATATACTTGGGGACTTCTGGGTGTTTTCACTTATATCATTAGTACATTTCTTTGTTGTTTCTTTTCTTGTTTGCTTAAAGGTAAAACAGTGCTTCTTGACCTTACTAATGTTGCAACTCTCTCTACATATAGTGGTTGTTAGGACTTAGTGGCAGAAGCACCATAACAGGTTGCGGCTAAGGTGTATCGTAAAGATATCACATCACACAAAAGATTTCTTGCAAGGCACTTATTGGAGAAGAAGAATAAAAGTACATCTTAGAGTGGACATGAAACATGAGAGACCACCATGCATAACAACCTTTTAAAGAGTATGCATGTAACATGGGGAAAATAGGCAACTTGTAGAAATAGTGAAACTGTATCTGCCCAGTACTAAATCCATGAAGGGCAGGCTAGGGGAGCACCTGATTTCCAGCAGTGGTGATACCAACCATAAAATTATTTTCATGCCTCACTAGTTGCTGTATCTACTATAAACCTGCATGAGAACAGTGAACAGTAGCCACTCCATGGCCTAAGTGTTTTCCTGTCTTAAAATGTTCTCTGCTAAAGAAATTAATCCATTACCTGTAAACTCAATTTCTACCAGGATTGCTGCAGATTCCTTACCAGAATATCATATTAGAGACTTCTGGCTAAGTTCTATTTTTATTGAAAACTGACTTCTTTCATACAATATATCACAGTTTCCCATCCTTCATATCCTCCCAGGTTTTTCCTACTTCAAAACCCTTTCTTTCTTACTATTATTAGAATACAAACAGGTATAATAATAATAATAATAATAATAATAATAATAATAATAATAATAAACAGTATAGTACAAAATAAACAACAAATAGTCAAAAAAAAAAAAAAAACCACAAGAGGCACATATAGCTAAGTTCTTTATAGAGTTATATAGAGTTCTATTCCCATCTGAAGCTTCATAAGCAAGGCTGTCACTATCTACATGTCTCTCAGAAATATGACTTTAATTCTATTTTCAGTTATATAGAGTTACAAATTTAACGTGTTTTAACATTCTATGGGTAATCTGCCTATAAGAATAGATCATACATTAAAAAATCGAAAAGCAAAACTCAACCAAGACAAAGTTCATTTCCTGGAATTGTTATTATTTCTCCAAACTTAGCTTTCTTCAATCCAACAATATTTTGCTATAGTTAAAGCCATAACAAGTGGATAAATTATATGCAATATAATATCCTCTTTAAAAATGGGAGATCAAACGTTATACATTAGCTGTACATCTTTGCAAATCTCATATAACTTAGTAAGTATAGTTGACATGCACAGTGCCTACTGCATATTGTGAAATTATCCTATAAATTTGCATCATTAGCACCTCTTTTTATGATAACTAAGTGTAGTTAATTGATACTTGTAAAAATCTCCAATCAAAATACTATTTATGTGAGTATAAAAATATCTGAACATAAAACACAGCACTCATTGTTTGCCTTCTCGGGGAAAAAGATCTTAAGTGTTCTTAATTATAGAAAAAATAAACATCCCCATATGTATTAAGATGAAAACATAGTTAATATTTCAATTTAATCCTGACAATTATTGCTTTGTCAAAGATTAGATATCACTTTTGAATAATAGTTGATTCTAATGACAAGTCCTTTGCTGTTCCATTTTGTACTGTCTCAGAATGCTAATTTTCTAGTAAGACTAAGATATCTAGAATCTAAGAACTCATGAAGTGATTTTATATCATTGTGTTTACATCAATTAATTAAATAGTTGCATTTTAGCATCACATTAATCTCAGCATCCAAATACGTGCTGGTTTAACTATCCAAATCACTGATTCCTAATACCTGATGCAATTTCTTGATACCGTCCAAATCTTTTCTAATTCCTAAGCACCTCATGGCCTTGAGCCCAGCTCCCTACACTGTAAATTATATTCCACTATGGCATTTCTAAGTGAATGTGTAGGTTCTGAATTTTTGGCAACTTTAAAAGTTTTCTGAACACGAAAGGGCCCCAATGAATTAAAAACAAACACAATAATTCCTATGTATTTCTGGCAGCATCTTTCATGCTACATCACAGAACTTCACTGAACCATTGCCTCAGAATAAACAGCATGCTCACTTGGCTCTGTATTCGGTCACACCACACATAATTCAAAGCTTCATGAAAAACTTAAGCTCAGAGGCAAGCCTTTTGTAATTGAAGGATTATAGTAGGGTTTGTTGTTGTTGTTGTTTTGTGTGGTTTTGTTTATTTTGTTTTTGTTTCTGTTTTTTGTTTTGTTTGGGCTTTTGGGGAGGGGTGGTTAATTTATTTATTATTTTTTTTTATGCAGGCACAATTTTATGCTCCTACAAAAACAAATTGGTTTGATTTCTGTGGTTGTTACATCAGAAAAAAACCCCATTGGCTCATATATTTGATGCTTGGTCATTAGGGAGTAGTGTGACTTTAGAGAGATTAGAAGGTGTGGCTTTATTGGAGGAGGTATGTCACTGGGAGTGGGCTTTGCAGTTTTAAAAGGCCAAGCTAATCCCAGCATCTCTCTAATAGTGCTACTTGTAGATTTGTATGTAAAAATCACAATTTCCCAAGCATCATGTCTTCGTGAATGCTACCTTGTTCCCTATCATGATGATAAAGATCTAAATGGCTGATAGTGTAAGCCAGCCCCAATTTAATGTTTCCTATATGAGTTTCCATGATCATGACATGTCTTCACATCAATAAAACCTTAACTAAGACAATTACCCAAAATGAAGAATTAAATTTAAAGTTTACCTATCAATCATTCATCATCAGTGGTCATCAGATTAGCCTATCTTAGGGTAGCTAGTATGGCCATAGAATGTTGATTTTTAAAGTTCATATTCAAGTTGTTGATACAAATGTCTGTAAGTTAAAACTGTCAACTAAGAGATCCATGGCTATAAATACTGCTCATAAAGTGTGAAGGTCAAAGTTCAAATCTCTAGAACCTATAAAACTCTGAGCACATGTGATAGCTGCCTGTTATTCTAAAACTGGGCAAGCAGAGGCAGGTAATCACTGAGGACAGTTAGAAGCAAAGAATTCTAGGTGCAAGGAAAGACTCTGCCTCCATAAATAAAGTGGAGAACAAGATGGAAGACACATGACATCAAGTTGGAGCCTTCACAAGCAGATGCATACATGCCATGGCACACTTGCACACACAGGATACCTACACACATGCAAACATGTTCACATACAACATATGTGCACATGCAAAGAAGTAGTCAAATTAATTTGGGATGGAGATTAGAACAGAATTTCTATCAATGTCTGAAATTTTCTAAGTATACTTCTATTGTTTTATAATAGTTTATGATTTTTCAATATGAAATTGTGCTGATGATTATTAATATAAAAGTAACACTGAACTCAAATCTTGAAGATGCACTTAGACCTAAAATATTTACTTATTTATGTAAAAAATAAGCAGGGATACTTCATTTTTCTTTTATGTGTGCCTAAGTAATATCTTAGAATAAATTTTATCATAATTTATTATTAAATATTTGATATATGTACCTAATTTATAAATTCATAAATATCAGGTCTTATTTTCTCAGATAAAAATCAGCTATGAGTAGAAAGTCTTTGAGTCACTCTATGGTCTAGGGTAATTCTGAACTGTCACATTGAAAACTTCTAGACAAAGCTCAGGGGTGTAGCCCAATAGAGTTCTTGCCTAATATGCTTGAGACCATGAATTCAAATTAAATCCTTTAAAATAAGAATAAGAGAGAAGTGCACAAAGCATGCAAAATGAAATAAGTGCTCTACTATTATTGATTATATTCTAATAGATGTTTGATAATATGTATTCTGTTTTTTTTTTCATATTTTATCTGTTATTTTATATATTTACATTTCAAATGTTATCTGCCTTCCCAGTTTCCCCTCCACAGACCTTCTCCTCCCTGCTGCTTCTCTGAGGGTGCTCCCCCACCCACCCACCCTCTCCTGTTTAAGTACCCTAGCATTCCCCTACACTGGGTCCACAAGCTTTCACAGGACCAAGGGGCTCCCCTCCGTTGATCCCAGATAAGGTAATCCTCTGCTACTGGAGCCATGGGCCTCTCCATGTGTAAGCTTTAGTTGGTGGGTTAGTCCTTGGGAGCTTTGGGGGTCTGGTTGGTTAATATTGTTGTTCTTTCTATGTGGTTGCAAAACCCTTCAGCTCCTTCAGTCTTTCCCCTAATTCCTCCATTGGGGTCCCTGCATTCAGTCTGATGGTTGGCTATGTGCATCTACATCTGTGTTGGTCAGGTGATAATATGGATTCTGAATTTTCATACAATAATAAAAACAAATAGGTGTCCTGTTAACTTTTAATATGTGATGACTATGCAAAAAAATACTAGACAACATTAAAAGTAATAGATAACCATTAGATGTATTAAGTTACAAAATGGCTTAAAATACCACCTTATGGGTTTTTGTTTATTTATTTTTGTTTTTTGTTTTGGTTTCACAAGTTAAAATAAAATATAATAAGATAAAACCAAAACTAACACATTGGAACTGGCCTAAACAAACAAGCAGAAGGAAAAGAGGCCAGGAGAAGACACAGTATAGTCATTCTTCTGTATGTTCTCAGGAATGAATGCACTTTTTAAAAAATAGACACAGTGTCACCACCTTTGGGGGAGCTAGAACGGTGATACCTGCTCTTAATATTTTCCTATCAATTTTTACAGTTTCATCATTTTATTTGATATTAATGTATGTTATGCAATATTAGTTTAAATGTATCATGAAATGTAGAATGCTATCTATAAAATAAGCAAGTGTTTGTATGTTTGTATTTCCAAATTTCTAAGTGCTTACTATACATCAAGAACTGAGTACCAAGATATTAATTAATGATAAAAAGCTTGACAAGTTCTGAGATTACAATAAAGTCGGATATGATGTTTAGACTACAACAGCTATCGCATAATTAATTACATTTCTCTTTGAAACTTAACACAATGATGATAATACTCAAATTTCTCAAAAAGAATCTCAGTTACATACAAAAAATAAGTTCTGGTGATCTATTGGAGTGATACAGAGTGATTGAAGCTAATGATATTGTGTGCTACATATTAAAATAAAAGAAAGAATTGTTAGTATATGTTAGTACCAATTAATGATAAACCCTTGAGAAAAACATATTTATCTGATTTGAGTGTTATATACCATATACAGATTGGAAATATACAATCCTTTGTAAATACATAAAAATTTTATATTAAACAAAAAAATGAATGTTGATTTTCTTCTAATACATTCAGTATACCATCATTTTGTAGCATTATGGTTAAGATAAAAATGTACAGCTCATTTTCTAAAATTCAATTAAATAAATCTTAAAATTTTAATTAACCTTCCAAAGTTAGATGAGAATATTTGTTGGGTTTGTGAAGTATATAAAATGAAACCATTTTATAATTACAAAATTAAAGAAATAGGACCAAAAATCAGAAAACTTGAACCCAGTAAATATTATCATGTGAATTAAATATATATATATATATATATATATATATATATATATATATATTCACAATTTTAATGGTGGGAGTATAATATTTCTTATGTAAATACTACTGAAAAACTATTATCCACAAATATATGTCATTGAAACTCAGCAATTATCACTGTTTTGATGCATTGTCTAGAGTACCTTTTATGTTACAATGGCAGTGTTGAGTTGATCCCAAGAGAACAATCTAACACGCAGATTGTAAAGACTTATATATTTCCAGAAAATGATTACTGATGTGTATTCCAGATCTACATAATGCAGTGCTTGTATACAGATTTCTGTGGTGATGGAAACAGTCCACTGTGGCACTGATACATCTAATATGCATTATACCTGCATTATTGAAAGCCTGAAATGTGAATAAAGTGACAAGAAACTGATTTTCTACATTTAATGTGATTCAAATTGACTTAATTTTTATTCATTATTTTAAAATGTTAATTTTGATTAAGTTTCACCTGCTTTTAAATACAATACAGCGCAGATGTTCTCCAGCTAACTACATGGTTCTATTCCAACAACACATTTCATGCCGAAAATGCATTCAATTTATCCATCCTAACGACTGTCATGAATTAGCAGCTCAGCACAGTGAAGAGAACAGGCCTTTAATATTCCTAATTCCATGTCTGAGCAGGAGCTGCCACATATAATGTGTGGAAAAGGGTATCATACTAAATATCATGAGCTCAGGAAATGTTCATAATTCAACCTTGAAGGATATTTTTTATAAAACATCACATTTGCACTACCTTAAAGTGAATCTAACTGTAAATCAAACCCACATAATGCAGGGAACTTCTGTGACCACAGTTAGGTGGCTTCCTATAGTGAAGGTTTTAATTTCAGCCCCCATATAAACTATTTCTGAAGCCTTTAAAATGAGCCTAATATTTTGGTTAATAGTATTGTATAGCATAAATTCTTAATAGTATTATCTATGACCACATATAGATTATATAAAACTCTACAAGTATAAAATCCTTACTTAATATATTGTTATGACTAACATTAGTGTTTTACATCAAAATATGTTCAACAAGTCATGCTAAAAATATTTTTATTTCTAGAATCTACTGTAAGGATCATGCATAAATGAACCAACAGAGAAGATATTTGTTTTCATGAAACCTGCACACTATAAGATAAATTTTGAAATAATATATGAAACAAAAAATACAATAAAAATTAAAAGCAACTATAACACAAGCATAGATAGTTTCAACGTCTTGAATTGTAATGAAATAGAAATTATATGATGATAAAAACTGCCACATACCTTTTTCTGCTACCAATAGCTGCTAAATCAAAATGTTAATATTGGATTCACTTCAATGTTTCATTGATTTTGAACATACTAGAGAACACCTGTGGTCCCCATGGTGAAGCAGAAGGACAGCATAGCCAGCCTGAGCTGCATAGCAAGACCTTGATATATCAAATGATAAGAATTTTGTACTTGGGGAGAGGGGAGGGGATAGGGGTTTTTCAGAGGGGAAACTAGGAAAGGGGATAACATTTGAAATGTAAATAAAGAAAATATCTAATAAAAAGGTTAAAAAAGGAATTTTGTAGTTAGAAATATAATTGTATTTAAAAGACAAGATCGTGATTATTGTAAAAAAAAAAACAAACAATGTTTTCTGCTTAATATATAGAGTCTACAATTGTATTTCAAAAGTCTTCTGGTGTGTGTGTGTGTGTGTGTGTGTGTGTGTGTGTGTGTGTGTGTATCATCAGCCTTTAATTTAAACTCAGCTTCCAAATCATCTAAAAATCACAGTAAAACATTTTTTCATATAGTCATTTAATTCTGGAAAGATTATACTGCAATTTTTAAGTCACCTATACCTTATATTTAATTTTTATATTTAAATAGAATATGAGGAAGTTGTTGACAACTAGGAGGAAATATAAAAATTTAGAACATAATTTACAATCAATGTTAAAATATTAGATGTCCCCAATAAGGAATAAATATAAATTAGCTCTTTACCATATTATTACCCAGCAGTGATATTCACAAAAATATCTTTACTAAGTAATTTAAAGTCAAGAGTGGTGAGCCTTTGAGCCTTAAGAAGAATAGACAAATCACACTTTGTAAGATTGTTGAAAACAATTTAGATTTTGAGCAGAAGATAGGGCTCAATTGAGAAAGTGCTTACCCTGCATGCTTAAAAACCTAGATTAAATTTTCTAGTACTATACTATCCAGGATGAGTAGTGCTAAAGGTGTGATCAAGGCACTAGAGGAATAGAAATAGAAGATTCAAAAATTTAAGAGAACTATTATCAGTGAGATATAAAAAATATAGATCACATTCAATCAATATGACTTACAAAATTGATTCAATTTAAAGTGTAAAACCAAGACATAGAAATGGCATGACACTCAATCTCTTAAGTTTTGTTTTAATTGCTTGAAGTTGTTTTAATTAGATCATAAGTCTCAATTTTAAAAGATTATATATATATATATATATATATATATATATATATATATATATATATATATATACATAGAGAGAGAGAGAGAGAGAGAGAGAGAGAGAGAGAGAGGTTAGTTACAGAGTAGGGAACTAGGGATGATGGAAGGATCTCCTGAGGATGTGGAGATAGAATGTATTGTTGTGAATAGATATATCTGAATGGGAAGATTAAACAGAGAAGTGAAAAGAAGAAGAGGAGTAAGGAAGGCAATATAGGAAGAGAGAGTTAAAACCAAAAGCCATTTCAGGGACCTTATGAAAGCCTACTATAGTCGAAGTATAAGTAGCTTCCTAAACTGTATACATATGTGGAATAACTCTAACCAAATAATGGGAAAGAAAAACCGAACTAGACATCTATCAACAGCAAATGAAACTTCCAGATCCAGGAGATATTGCCCAACAGAGTTCCATAGAAATCCCCAAAGAACCAGTACCTTTCAATCTACAATAGTGATCTTCTTGGAAGATAAACTGTTGCAATAGAGGCACAAAAGTTGTAGCAGTAAGCAACCACTCTCAACTCAGATGGAAGATCCATCCTATGAAGTAGAATATATCCATGGCACTGCTCAGACACCCAAGAACCTGAGACTAGATAGGCCATGATCCTAAGGGTAAAACAAATACTACTCTTTGCCAAAGGAATATGGCAACAAAATGACTCCTAATGGGATTTTGCTATACTTATAGATCAATCAGTATCTCTCTCAAGTATCATCAGAGCAGCTTCTTCCTCCTAAACAGGAACAGAGACCCACAACTGGATAGTGTGCAGAAAGTGAGGAACCTTGGCACATTTAGTTGTTAACTGGATATCTCCATCAAATTCACCCTCTTCGGAAATCTGCAAATTTTACAGATGATGAAACAGAAAGATGAAACAGAAAGAGCCAGAGGGAATGGAGGGCACCAAAGAAACAAGGTCTTGTTTGTATATAAGGCCAACCCATGTATGAATTTACAGAGACTGTAGCAGAATGCACAAGGCCTGCACAAGTTTAACTCATGTGGGAACCAGTGCTAAGAGAGAGATTGGAACACGCAGCCACCCACAGCCCAGAGCTATCTCCAATTGACAGTTGCCCACAAAGGAAACTTTAGTTGTATCCAACTGAGTCTCATTAGGTAAATGAACCACACTCTCGGACAAGTCCCCTGCCAGGCAATAAATGGCAAATAAGAGTTCATCGATGGTAGTGCATGCCTTTAATCTTAGCACTTGGGAGGCAGAGGCAAATGCATCTCTGAATTTGAGCCCAGCCTGGTCTACAGAGAAAGTTCCAGACATCCACAGTTACACAGAAAAAATCTATCCTGGACCAGTGCAGGGGTGGGGTGGGATCGGGAAAGCTCAGTGATAGATTTGAAAGATTCTTCTTACACGATTCTTTGACTAGGCAATTTTTTAACCTTACAGGTCTTTTGTTTACAATTATAATGTTTCTAGTTTGCATGTCAGTGAACATGCATGTAATCATGTATGTATGTGTGTGCATGTGCGTGTGTGCGTGTGTGTGTGTGTGTGTGTGTGTGTGTGTGTGTGTGTGTGTATGTGTGTGTGTCTACATACATGGGTGCCTAGGTGAGTGTGCTCATGTGTGTGAATGTCTGTATCTCTGTCTATATATGTTTCATGCATTTTTCCTTTGGCTATGTTTTGTTCTCTGTGTCTCTCTTCTCTCTTCTCTCTCTCTCTCTCTCTCTCTCTCTCTCTCTCTGTCTGTCTGTCTGTCTGTCTGTCTGTCTGTCTATCTCTGTGTCTCTCTGACTTTCTCTCTCTCTGAGTGTGTGTGTGTGCCTATGTTTACATGGGTCCCTGAGTGAGTGTGCTTATGTTTGTTCATGACTGCATCTCTGTCTGTATGTTTCATGTGTTTTTCCTTTGAATTATGTTTTTCTAGCTCTCTCTGTCTCTCTCCATCTCTCTCTGTTTCTCTTTCTCTCTGTCTCTCTGTCTCAGTGTGTGTGTGTGTGGAGGGGTGCATGCACACATGTGTGTTTTAGTTGTCTGTTTGATTTTTAAACAGCAATAAAGAAAAAATATGGATTTGGATAAGTGGGTAAGTAGAGACAACCTTGGAGGAATTGGGGAAGAGAAAACATAACCAGAATACATTTCATTTTAAAAAATCTATTTTCAATTAAAAAAAGAAAAAATGTATGGATATGGGGGAAAAGGTAAATATTTTTTCAGTTACTAAGAAAACAAATCACATATTGGCATGATTAATATCTGTTTTAACTATGTTAATCTTTTGCTGCACCTGGTTTATACATTCTTCTCATATATATAACACAATAGGGACTATGTAAGTGTAGATTCAGCTATCTATGCAGAGTCTTGGAAATTAACCTGTGTAGATAAAGATAAAGGCCTACTCTGTATATATTAAAATACAAAGTATACTCCAGAAAATTGCTCAGTTATTCAGGCAGCAAAGGTAGAAAAATAAATGCCCAAATTCAGGAGAAATGTTGACCCATTTTATGTAGTGCTCGTGGAATTTTAATAAGAAAACATTTTCGTCTGGCTTATTTTCTGTTATTGGCCTTTTATAGCTATAAAAGGAAAACAAGTGAGGGGAAATGACTTGCAAAATATGAAGTCAGGAGAAAGGAATTTAAAGGTTGTTTTATTATTATTATTATTATTATTATTATTATTATTATTATTATTTAGAATCAGCCTTCTTTATGATTTGTTTTTCCTTTTAATATAGCAATCTGTACCTCATGTATGGAAGCAAATCATTAGTGGGTTTTCTGTGGTGCTTCATAATTCATCTTCTGCTTCATATCCTTGTCATTTCTCAAAAAACAACCCTTCAATGTTAGAACTAAGTAGATTCAGCTACCAAGCAAAGTTCATAGACTGCACCTATATGTGGCAAAAACTAGCTGATAAATAAAATCTACTATGGAAGAGGTCAAAAGACTGAGGTAAAATGTGTGTCTTTCTACTTCATGTGGCAAGGCACAACACTTTCCTTTGGTTTATCACTACCTTCAAAACACAAGCAAACCTAAAGTAAAAAATAAAAAAATTAAATAATAATGTCATCTTACATATGCTACACACTTGAATTTTGTATTATTTTAAGTAGACAAGTTATCAATATTTTTGCCTTTAGGAAAATGTTTCTCAACTTACGTTTCCTAAAATATTGAGTTTCTGACTAAGAAATACACACCAAAAAGTGTGGACTCTATAATAAGAATACTTCTATGTGTACCTTTCAGTTTAAATAGTACTATGGCAGTAATTTACATGAATTAACAAAAATATTATGTTCATGATTTTTAAAGATTTTGATCCCCATGGAGACTGTTAGTTTAGAATTGGCTGGTCTGAAAGTGTCCTGATCAAGGCAATCAACTAACTATTAACTTCAATAAATGGTACCAATAGCATGAATTAAGTTAAATCCCATGGCTACTTATTAAAGTAAAATAACAATAGAGAGTGTGCTATGCAAAAACAAAATAAAATCCAACCTGCTTCAATTGTAGCTCCTCTCCTATTTGAATTATAGTAGAAGACTTCCATTCATTTAGCTATAGTTTTTGATTCTCTTTGTGGGTAAGGGATAAGTGTTCTACTTTTGTGTTTACCACAATTTTTACTGTTAAAAATTAAGTCAGTTAATCTTTATATTCTATTTAAAAATATGTCCTAAAAGTCATGACTTCATTTTCTTTTATGGGAGAGAATTTTCATTGCCTATAGGAATCATATTTCCTTAGTCCATTCATTTGCTTGTGAGCACTAGGCTGGCTCCATTTCTTAACTACTGTGAAGAGTTCAGTGATAAACATGGGTACGTCATGAATCGTTAAGGTATGCTGAATTGGAGTCCTTCATAATACAAGAAGTGGTACAGCTGCATTGCCCAGTAGTTTCATGTTTTTAGTTTTTGAAGAGAGCTCCACACTGACTTCTATATCAGCTGAAGCCATTTACATTCCTATCTGTAATATTCAGGTCTTCCCTTAACTCAGTCTCATGAGCAGTGTGCCAGTCTAACTTTCACTCCAGCGTGCACAGCCATGTTTTCTTCACGGTAGTCTCTCTGGCTGAAACTAGATGAAATCTTAATGCAATTTACGTTTGTATTTCCATGATGCCTGAGGATGTTGAACACTGATGCTAAAGATGTCTTGGTCATTTGTATTTATTCTTTTGAGATATGTCTATTTGATTCCTTAGCCCAGTTACTGGTTAGATGATTTGAGTGGAAGGTTGGTGATTAACATGTGCATTTCTATAAGTATTCTAGAAATTAATCTATTATCCTACAAAAATATTTTCCTATTTAGAATCTCTCAACATCATTGTGAGGTTTCTTTAATATTCACTTTTGTGATACTTTATTATAATAACTCTTATTCAAAATTCACAGCAACTGATCAGCTCGTACATTTACTAACGGAGCATATTTCTGTAAATATTTTGTAAATATTTTTGTTACCTTTAGTATTTAAAATGTTTGTTCCAAGTCTACTACACTGGTTATAACATAATTTGGGGGTTATTTGGATGAGAATAGCCTCCATAGACTTATATGTTGAATGCTCAGAACCTAACTGGTAGAACTGCTTTGGGGACTAAAAAGCTTATGATGGTATATTGAGGTTTCAAAAGCCTCAAGCAGGACCAGTGGCACTGTCTCTGCTCAGTGCCTGCGATTTAGATATGATCTCTAAGATACTGCTCCAATGCCATTTCTGCCTGCCTCCTACCATAATAATCATGAAGTCATTCCCTGTACATAAGCCTCCAACTAAATGCCTTCTTTTATAAGCTGCTTTTGTCATAATTTCTTTTCATAGCAATACAAAAGGAACTAAGAAATTGGTGATTTAGCTACAATTTGAAATAATATTTTCATATGTACAGGGAAAAGATATTTGCAGTTATAATAGATCTTTGCTAATTTAAGTTTATATTAGCAAAAGACCAAATAGTATACTTTTGGCTTAGTGTTAATATAAATGAAAAGATATATGGGGAGTTTCTTATCATCATTGGAAACATTTAGAATAATTTTTGAGCTCTTGGAATTACAAGTAACAGAGTAACTTTAGAGCTTCCCTGTTGTTTGAGACCTGACCAAGACCCTAGAGGGTAGGAGTAAAAAGGAAGATTCAATGACACAGACTTTGGGAGTCAGGCCAAGTGGCAAGAGCAGACTCATTTGTTGAAGAAACTGGCTAAACTTTATACCCTCGCTTTCCTCCAGCATCTCATTAGCTCTCAAGTAATCAGATATGCCACTGTATCTTTCATGTTGGCTTGCTCTGTCACCTGATTCAGAGTCAGTGGTCTCTAGCCATGCTGGCAGATTCTACGTTGGCTTGCTCACGGGAGGAAGCATCAGTTTTGGCCTTAGGTTGAGGCTGAGCCTGCTTAACTACGTTCCTCCTACACTTCCTCTTCCTTAAAAAGTAGTAAAAAGAAAGCACGCTTTAAGATGAATTCCATCTAAGCTGAAAGAATATGTTCTTTTGCCTTGAGACTTATGATCTTAAATTCTCAAATTAGTCATCAATATGCAATCCCATATAAAGTGTTGATATATGTCTAACGAGATGAAGACACAAGATATATGGTGTTTCCTTCTGTTTTATCAGAAGAACTTTGAAACTATTTACATTATATTATAAATACATGCCAAAGTCCTCTCTAAGTGCAATGAGATTCTCTTTCTTCTTTGTCTTTTCATGCCACAATGCGGAACTCTCAATCATCTAGAGGGAGCATTAATGATGTGGACCACCAGTGACAAAATGACAAGAACGCATAGCAGAAGTAATTGAGCCGTCAATGTAAAATACATTGTATATTCATTTACACATAGGCTTGTTAAGGGAGTAGAAATCAACTTATCTAGTAGATTGGTAAATTGAAATAAACAATTTTCAAAATAAATATTTCTTGGCTAGTATGTTAAGTAATGCAAAATTATGTAAGAATTTTCATTCCTATTCAAATATCCTTAAAAAAAAACTTTATAGAATGATTTTAAATGATGGCCATACCTAATTAAATATCGATTAATCTGGCCAGAGGTTTCCTAAATATTTGATAGTTTATAATGATAACCCCTGACGTTAGTCTTACTTAATCTCAATGTAATACTGCTCTTTACCCTCAGGTTACAAGCAGTTTTCAAAACTGAGCTCCTCCAAGGTCCTGGGCAAGTATCTATGTGCACTGGTCACCTTTGTGATCTCACGGTGCTCTTTTCCCATACACATTATGATATTAAAGTTCAACTCCCACCATGTATGAAAAACAGAGCCTACTGCCCCTAATTTAAGGTAGTGTCATGACCTTTGAGCATCCTAGAGGGTCCTAGGAGGCCCTTGAAATTTAACTGAAACTCAGATGCACTTTAGTCTTTGGTTCTATTAGGCCTCAACCCTTCAGAATGAGTTCATGGCAGGGGCTGGGGATCTGGCTCCAGATTCAGGGAGCTGAGTGTCCACTATTTCTGAAATTGTTACTGATCCCTCCTGGTGTAGTGGCAGAGGTCAATCTTGTATGTGCTTGGATCTGCTCTTTTCTGCTGTCTCGTAAGTTTTAGCCAGTGCTCCAGATAACCAAGGGTGGGGCCTCAGGGGGTCCAGCTGTCCCTGATTCCAGCACTTTTCAAACTAGTGAAGTGAGATGAATCTGCAAATGGCCACCTGGTAGGGCAGCACATGCCTTTTAGGCTTGGATTCCACTGTTAGCGAGTGTGGGAAAATATTGTGTCTTTAATACATAAGAATTCAATGTATGTTGTGAATTTCTAGGTTTAAAAAAAATGGAAAATTTTTTCATTAGACAATATCTATATACATATATAGATACATGAAGAGCCTTTGAGAGTGCATGTATGCAGTATATAAACATATTAAGCTGCTTTAAAAAAGTATGTCTAGCTCTAAAAGTTGGAATTCTTTTAAGTTTGAGAATGTACAAAGTCCTTTAAATATTGAAATCTTGCAGACTCTCTGTCCTGGGCTTTGCTTTTCCTGTTGTTCCATATAGATAACTGGCTTCTTATTGTTGATAAATGTGACCACACCGAATTCCAGACTTGAAAGTGTTCTAATAGTGGTTAAAATTTTCTGGTTTGGTTTTGAGAGAAAGGGGTATGGAGTTAGAGGGTGTGTGATAGGGATTTCTCTAACATTGAGAAACATCATCTGTTCTGTGGGAGTTTTCAAGGGGTTTATTTCATCGCAGCATATTTAACTTTTTGATATTAAAAATAAAATAAAATGTCATATCTATTAAAATTATACCTTTCTAAAATATTTGCAAAATACTGTCATTAAAATCAAAATCAAACCATCTTAAGGTTACTGTTTTCCAAAGACGCAGGAAATAATATATATTCAGAAAAAAAAAATGGTTAAAACAAGGCCTGAACTTGTACACTGCCATTGAAGGGGATTGGGAAGGGTTATGGCTCTTATGCTAAAATGTGGTAGTTGAATGTAAGTATAAAAGCTTATCAATACTCCAGTATTAGAGTACCAAGAAAGTCCCATTAAGAAAAACGTTCTTCTAGTGAAAATATTGCAGGTGTGCTGGGTTAGTTACATGGTGTGTTGGCTGGATTTGTGTGACAAGGAATCATCAGAGATGAAGGAGCATCAGTTGAGGGAATGCCTCTAGGAGATCCACCTTTAAGGCATTTTTCTCAATCAGTGATCAATGAAGGAGTGTCCCAGCCCATTGTGGGTGGTGGCCTTAGTCTAGTGGTCCTGAGTTCTAGGATAAAGCAGACTGAGCAAGCCATGCAATGGAAGGCAGAAAGAAGAACCTCCCCATGTCTTCTCCATAAGCTCCTTTCTGCCTCTAGGATCCAGCCCTGTCCTGACTTCTTTGAGTGATGGACAGCAATGTAGAAGAGAAAGGCAAGTACGCCCTTTTCTCCCTTTTGGTCATGGTGCTTCATCTCAGCCACAAAAACCCTAACTAAGACACATGGCAATAGGAACAAAGGTAGGGTCACCATGGTCCATGCTGAAGAGAGAGGCCGAGCACTTTCCTTTTTTATTGAGGTACTCCACTTTATCTTCACAAAACCCTTATCCTTAGTTCAGTAGCTTATGGGGCCACATCCATGCAGCATTGCAATTTTTTTCTAAATTGCCTGGGATTTACACAAAAACAGACTGAGAAAGTGAGTGAGGAGACGTCCTCTGTTCCTTTCCTCAGCTCCAGCATTCAGATTCCTGTTTGAGCTCAGACCTGGCTTCCCAGGATGATGGAGTCTAACCTTTTAGATGTAATAAACATTTTCCTCCCCAGTATGGTTTTGATTAGTGTTTTATCCCAGCCACAAAAAGTAAAACAGAGCAGTTGCCTATTTAAATATTATTTCTTGCAGAATTAACTGTATCCTTTAGAGCTGATTTGTCCAATTTACCTTTATTTCTTTTTCATAAAGAAAGCCATCATTTTCATATAAAGCACTGGGAAATGTATCAAGATTTCTCTCAATTCACTTTAGATTCTAAGCAACGGAAACCTATTTCTAATACAAATTATCAAGAACAAAGCCGTGGGGGTGTATTGTATAGTCGTGGAGCGAGCAAGAAACAGTTGGTATATCCACCATGTATTAGCATCTTAGGAAAACTAAATACAAAAGAAAAGATTATAAGAAAAGGGGCAGAGTTTCATATTTTATGAACAGAATGAATTAAAATAATTGTTGAGAAATTTTTTACCCACTACAAAAGTTTAGGTATGTACTATTTAAATTTAGTTATAAATTTTCAGAGTTTAGCAAAGCATGTTAGCCTGTTATATTTACTTACATAGACAGTATAGGAGATTGAGATATAACCAGTTCTCCATGTTCTCATCTGTGAGAACAAAAGAAATGCACTTATATGGATGAATATTTTGAATACTTCCAGTCTTATACCACACACGTTTTAATATAATTTTTCTTGCTGTGCTAACCTATGTATTAATCATGCTACTTATGATTGTTTAATGGTCTTCATGTTCAACAAGCTTTTACAGAGATTATAGTAATTTCCAATACTAAGCACCTACTTGGAGAAAGAGCACAGTACATGAAGCAACTGGACAGTTAGCACCTTAGAATACAGAGTGGAAACATTCCAGCAATGAGTTAATGAATGGGGAAGGCTTCCTGCAGAGGGTGGATGGTGTTAGGAACAATGGAAAGGCAGCATTTCACTTATCTGGACAGCACCAGCTCAGCCTCAAAGCTCAACAGGGCATCAGTCCTATCTCTCTAAAGTGAATACAGGGGGAGGAGGCCAACAAAACCGAGATTTTACAAATTAAAGGATGAGATTTAAATAGTGGCCTCTAAACAAAAGAATATTCTTAAAATGCCCACTTGGTAGCAGTTTAAGATACTGAGAATTTGGAGACAACAAGTAAAGTTAAAAGCGCATAAAGCAGCCAGGCGTGGTGGCACTTGGGAAGCAGAGGCAGGTAGATTTCTGTGTTCACCGCCAGCCTGGTCTACAGAGTGAGTTCCAGGACAGCCAGGGCTACACAGAGAAACTCTGTGTCAAAAAACCAAAACCAAACAAAAACAAAAAAACAAACAAAAAAAGCATGTAAAGTTGTGAAAGTCTAAGTAAGCAATTATAAGCAAATACTAATACTAAATGGGAAAAAAACTCATAGAAATCTTGGGAATGAAGACTTATTAGATAGCTTTATGCAAATAGTAGCAAGAAATATGTCCCTAGTAATAGAGCATCTGACTTTTCATGTGGTAAGTTGTAAAATTAGTAAGAATTATAGAATGCCATTTTAAAAAGATACTTTCATATAAACTTTTCCATGCCCTATTATGCTTATGTTAGTCAGGGTTCTATTGAGAGGCCCCTTGCAAACTTTATATGCCCCAGTACAGGGGAACACCAGTGCCAAGAAGTGGGAGTGGGTGGGTAGGGGAGCAGGGCGGGGGGAGGGGAGAGGAAACTTTCGGGATAGCATTTGAAATGTAAATTAAGAAAATATCTAATAAAAAATGAAAAAAGTGCTGACAGAATAAACTAACAGGTGTGTGTGTGCATGCATGTGTGTGTCTGATACATGTATATACATGTCTATATACATGTATGCATGTGTATATGTATAGATGAATGTAGTAGATATAATATGTATATGTATATATATATGGGCAAGATGTGTATGTGCACATGTTTGTATAGATGCAATTATTTGTCTTTATATATTTGTGTATGATATATGTGCATATGAATACATAAATGCATATATTGTGTATATATATGTGTATGTATATGTGTGTATGTGTGTATGCATATATGTATATATATATGACTATAAGTAAGATATATGTGTTCATATGTGGGTATGTATATAATTGTATATATGCATATGTATTTAATATGTATGTATGTGCGTGTGTGAATATAAATTGTATATATGTATGTATATATGTGTGAATTTACACACATCGATTTTATACATATATATAAATATATACTACACACATATATACATAGGGATAAGTACATGTGTATAGATTCATGTGCATATATATATATATATATATATATACACACACACACATGTGTTTATATGTATGCATGTATATATGTGAGTTTGTACATATTATAATACATATGTATATATGCATGTATGTGTGTATAGAGAGTAGACTACATGTGTATATATGTATGTACATGTACCTATGTATGTAGGTATACATGTGTTTGTGTATCTGTGTATGTTTCTGGTATTTATTAAAGTAGTAGATAGGCTGTAGTCACTACTTGAGTTTTAGCTTGTTTTGGTTGAAATCAATCAACAAACAGGAGTGCTAACCTATTCCTCCCAGATTCTAATGTGGTTTTAAAGGGATAAGTATATATTGGGACAAAATCAGTAAATTTAAATATGTTTCATTTCCAAAATTGAAAACATAAACTATCCCAAATATTATTAGCATATTTAAAAAATATAGACAAAAAATAAACAGAAAAATATGATGTGGCTGTTTAAATGTTTTCAATACATTTTCAGTGGAATTTTAAAAATAAACTTATTAACAAATATAGACATATTTAATCCAATAGGAGAGAAGTACTTTGTTCCTGGCAAAACAAACACTACCAGATGTCACATGATCTATGACACAAAATAATAAAATGGCTAGGCCTAATTTCTCAAATAAAATATTTCTTTTAAAATACATCCCTTTACTCCAATATTATAACCTGTTTCTTCACAGTATTCAGATGTATTGAAGCAAATGTTAAGTAAAATGTGATAAAGATATAGGTTAACACCTTAGACAGGTAACTGCTTTCCTGGTAGACTGAAATGCTGTCCTTGACTTTGCTAAAGTCTAATTTTCTATTTGGTCACTGCAATTTTAAGTAGCTAACACGATTTTGATAGCCTATATATAAATACTATAGATAAATATGATAAGCCTTTAAAAAAAAACAAATACATTGCTTATTTTGACAGACATATCTTGAAGCATGCCTCACCATGTGGGAGAGGTCTCCTGTTCCTGATTTAAGAGACTGGGTTTATGATCTAAAAAGCTCCAGGCCCTACAGCAATGATTCTAATGAAAATAGGACTCGCAGCCCTAAGGAAAAAGATTGCATAGACTTTTATTTGATGGTTGTGGTTATAGCTTTAACAAAAAGATCACCCCAAGGCATCAATAAATGTTTGCACTAAGCTCTATATACAGCATCTGAAAAAAATTAAGAATTACCTGTTGATGGCTTGTAAAGACATAAGATGATTTATTATGAGTTGACAATTAAGTTAATATTCTAATACAGAGATCAAGGTACACATTTGTGAATTGCTGAAAATGGGAGTATGACACATTTTTCAATTAATATACTTATTGGCCAGCACTAATGTAATGATAATGTAAGTAGGTAAGAAAGAAAATTTACAGTCTTCATGGTTTTCTTATTGGTGAATAAATATATTCAAGTTATTTTGCTTGGGCTTCATCTCCCTTATCTATAAATAACAGTAATAATATATAATACAAGTACCATGAGGATGTATTATAATTGTTTCTTAAAGCTCTGAATAGAACCTTCTCCCTGGAAGCTCCTGACAAGAGCTGTAACGATTACAATTATTATGTATTAATTAATATTTCCTGACACCATCAAGCTTATTTTATTTACTGAAACAAGCCAGCTACAATATCTTAAAGAAGTTTCAGTTTCACAAAGCACACATTGAAGGAGTTACAGAGATCATGTGTGAAGCTGAATCAAAAGGATGGGCCAACCAGTGACTGCGGCTGCCAGGGATCCTTCCCATAATCAGCCACCAAAAATAAACACTATTGCATATGCCAGCAAGATAATGCTGAAAGGGCCCTGATATAGCTGTCTCATGGGAGGCTATACCAGTGCCTGGCAAACACGGAAGTGGATGCTCACAGTCAGCTATTAGTTGGAACACAGGACTCCCAAGGAAGGA
>LR756421.1:6026395-6089094 GCA_902729485.2 Mus minutoides | reverse complement strand
CTGAGGGAGCCTTGTCTCTGAAGAAGGCTTGTCCCTGAAGAAGGCTTGTCCCTGAGGAAGGCTTGTCCCTGAGGAAGCCTTGTCTCTGAGAAAGGCTTGCCACTGAGGAAGGCTTGTTCCTGAGGGAGCCTTGTCTCTGAAGAAGGCTTGTCCCTGAGAAAGCCTTGTCCCTGAGGAAGGCTTGTCCCTGAGGAGGCCTTGTCCCTGAGGAAGCCTTGTCCCTGAGGAAGCCTTGTCCCTGAGGAAGGCTTGTTCCTGAGGGAGCCTTGTCTCTGAAGAAGGCTTGTCCCTGAGGAAGGCTTGTCCCTGAGGAAGGTTTGTCCCCGAGGAAGCCTTGTCTCTGAGAAAGGCTTGTCCCTGAGGAAGGCTTGTTCCTGAGGGAGCCTTGTCTCTGAAGAAGGCTTGTCCCTGAGAAAGCCTTGTCCCTGAGAAAGGCTTGTCCCTGAGGAGGCCTTGTCCCTGAGGAAGCCTTGTCCCTGAGGGAGCCTTGTCTCTGAAGAAGGCTTGTCCCTGAGGAAGCCTTGTCCCTGAGGATGCCATGTCTCTGAGGAAGGCTTGTCCCTGAGGAAGGCTTGTTTGTGAGAAAAGCTAGTCCCTGACGAAGGCTTGTCTTCTGGAAAGAAGGTCCACATATCTTTATGTTTTATTTTGTCTTGAGCTCCATCTCTGAATTTCTCTGGCAACATTTCTCTTCTTAGTTTTTGTTAAATGATAATTTGCTTTTTCCACTTAGTATATGATAATGGAATGTAAATTCATCATCTAAATTATCTGATGTTATTTGCCACATCATGTCAGGTGCTGTGAGAGTCAAAGTTATGTTTTAAGTTTTAATTACTGTGCCTAAAAGATCCGTGAAACAAAAAATGCCTCTAATCTGTAAGCCCTTTGCCCGGGGACAAGTACTTCCTGAAATGCTGGAGGATATTGTTTATGGGAGATAACAAGGTAGATATTTTCACTCCCCTAAACAAGTTTGCTGGACACAACTACAACAGATGTGCTTAATCACATGTAGAGAGGGAGGTATGTAGGCAGGAAATATTCCCAGGGTACATACTTGCCCCAGGCTAGACCTGGTGAAAAATATGGTGGCCTTGTGGGTTTGCCTTTATAAGCCTCTGAAAAATGTGACTCATGGCCATTTCTTGGAAACATTGGAATAGTCCTTGCCAGACCCCATTATCCTGGCCAGTATTTAATTAAAATTTGCTTCAAAATTGGCTCAACAATTGTAATAGTGGTCCTTTTTTTATTGGATATTTTCTTTATTTACATTTCAAATGCGATCCCCTCCTATCTCCCTTGAAACTCCTTATCCCAACCTCCCTCCCCCTGCTTCTATGAGGGTGTTCCTCCATCCACAAACTCACTACCACCTCCCTGCCTTCGATATTAGAATGGCTACTCCATCCTGTTTCTTGGGACCATTTTTTTGAAAATTGTTTTCCAGTCTTTTACTCTGAGGTAGTGTCTCTCTTTGTTATTGGGGTATGTTTCCTGTTTGCAGCAAAATGTTGGATCCTGTTTATGTATCCAGTTTTTTAATCTATATCTTTGTTTGTTTGTTTGTTAGTGTTTGTTTGTTTGTTAGTGTTTGTTTGTTTGTTAGTGTTTGTTTGTTTGTTAGTGTTTGTTTGTTTGTTTGTTTGTTTGTTTGTTTTGAGAGAGGGTTTCTCTGTATAGCCCTGGCTGTCCTAGAACTCACTTTGTAGACCAGGCTGGCCTTGAACTCAGAAATCTGCCTGCCTCTGCCTCCCAAGTGCTGGGATTAAAAGCATGTGCCACCACCACCCGGCAAGACTATGTCTTTTCATTGGGGAATTGAGTCCATTGATATTAAGAGATATTGAGAAAAAAAATGATTGTTACTCCCTGTTATTTTTGTTGTTAAAGGTGGAATTATATTTATGTGGCTATCTTCTTTTAGGTAGATAGATTACTTTCTTACTTTTTCTATGGTATAGTTTCCCTCCTTGTGTTGGTGTTTTCTATCTATTATCCTTTGTAGGGCTAGATTTGTAGANGCATATAAAGTTTGCATGACCAAGGGGCCTCTCTTCCCAATGATGGCCAACTAGACCATCTTCTACTACATGTGCAGCTAGAGACATGAGCTCTGGGGTACTAGTTAGTTCAGGCCATGAGTCACATTTTTCAGAGGCTTATAAAGGCTTATAGGTGGAACTATTCTTCCACCTATAGGGTTGGAGACCCCTTCATCTCCTTGGGTACTTTCTCTAGCTCCTCCCTTGGGAACCCTGTATTCCATCTAATGACTGTGAGCATTTACTTCTGTGTTTGCAAGGCACTGGTATAGCCTCCCACGAGACAGCTATATCAGGGCCCTTTCAGCAATATCTTGCTGGCATATGCAATAGTGTCTGTGTTTGGTAGCTGATTATGGGACGGATCCCCATTTATCCTGTGTATAGAGAAAGGCCATTGATTTGTTTGAGTTAATTCTATATCCAGCTACTGCCCTGAAGCTATTTATCAGGTTTAGGAGTTCTCTAGTGGAGTTTTTGGGGTCACTTATATATACTATCATATCATCTGCAAATAGTGATAACTTGACTTCTTCCTTTCTAATTTGTATCCCCTTGACCTCCTTTTGTTGTCGAATTGCTCTGGCTAGTAATTCAAGTACTATATTGAATAGGTAGGGAGAAAGTGGGCAGCCTTGTCTAGTCCCTGATTTTAGTGGGATTGCTTCCAGCTTCTCTCCATTTACTTTGATGTTGGCTACTGATTTGCTGTAGAATGCTTTTATTATGTTTAGGTATGGGCCTTAAATTCCTGATCTTTCCAAGACTTTTATCATGAATGGGTGTTGGATTTTGTCAAATGCTTTCGCAGCATCTAATGAGATGATCATGTGGTTTTTATCTTTGAGTTTGTTTATATAGTGGATTATGTTGATGTATTTCCGTATATTAAACCATCCCTGCATCCCTGGGATGAAGCCTACTTGGTCATGATGGATGATCGTTTTGATGTGTTCTTGGATTCGGTTAGCAAGAATTTTATTGAGTATTTTTGCATCGATATTCATAAGAGAAATTGGTCTGAAGTTCTCTATCTTTGTTGTGTCTTTATATGGTTTAGGTATTAGAGTAATTGTGGCTTCATAGAATGAATTTGGTAGTGTACCTTCAGATTCTATTTTGTTGAATAGTTTGAGAAGAACTGGAACTAGGTCTTCTTTGAAGGTCTCATAGAACTCTGCACTAAACCCATCTGGTGCTGGGCTTTTTCCTGGTTGGGAGACTATTAATGACTGCTTCTATTTCTTTAGGAGATATAGGACTGTTTAGGTCATTAATCTGATCCTGATTTAACTTTGGTACTTGGTATCTGTCTAGAAACTTGTCCATTTCATCCAGATTTTCCAATTTTTTGAATATAGCCTTTTGTAGAAGGATCTAATGGTGTTTTGAATTTCCTCAGGATCTGTTGTTATGTCTCCCTTTTCATTTCTGATTTTGTTAATTATGATGCTGTCCCTATGCCCTCTAGTGAGTCTGGCTAGGAGTTTATGTATCTTGTTGACTTTCTCAAAGAACCAGCTCCTAGTTTGATTAATTCTTTGAATATTTCTTTTTGTTTCCACATGGTTGATTTCACGCCTGAGTTTGATTATTTCCTGCCGTCTATTCCTCTTAGGTGAATTTGCTTCCATTTGTTCTAGAGCTTTTAGATGTGCTGTCAAGCTACTAGTGTATGCTCTCTCCAGCTTTTTTTTTTTTTTTTTTTTTTTTTTTTTTTTTTTTTTTTTTTTTTTTTTTTTTTTTTTTTTTTTTTTTTTTTTTTTTTTTTTTTTTTTTTTTTTTTTTTTTTTTTTTTTTTTTTTTTTTTTTAATCAGAGCTATGAGTTTACCTCTTAGGAATGCTTTCATTGTGTGCCGTAAGTTTGGGTATGTTGTGGCTTCATTTTTATTAAACTCTAGTAAGACTTTAATTTCTTTCTTTATTTTTTCCTTGACCAAGGTATCATTGAGTAGAATGTTGTTCAGTTTCCAAGGGAATATTGGTGTTCTGCTATTTATGTTGTTATTGGAGAAGAGCCTTAATCCATGGTGATCTGATAGAATGCATGGGACAATTTCAATATTTTTGTATCTGTTGAGGCCTGTTTTGTGACCAATTATATGGTCAATCTTGGAGAAGGTGCCATGGGGTGCTGAAAAAAGGGTATATCCTTTTGTTTTAGGATGAAATGTTCTGTAGATATCTGTTAAGTCCATTTGTTTCATAGCCTCTGTTAGTTTGACTGTGTCTCTATTTAGTTTCTGTTTCCAGGATCTGTCCATTAATGAGAGTGGGGTGTTGAAGTATCCCACTATTATTGTGTGAGATGCAATGTGTGTTTTGAGCTTTACTAAAGTTTCTTTAATGAAAGTGGCTGCTCTTCCATTTGCAGCATAGATATTCAGAATTGGGAGTTCTTGGAAGATTTTTCCTTTGATGAGTGTGAAGTGCCCCTCTTTGTCCTTTTTAATAATTTTGGGTTGAAAGTCTATTTTATTCATTATTAGAATGGCTACACCAGCTTGTTTCTTCAGACTGTTTGTTTGGAAAATTGTTTTCCAGCCTTTTACTCTTAGGTAGTGTCTGTCTTCCCCCCCCCCCCCCCCCGAGGTGTGTTTCCTGTAAGCAGCAAAACGTTGGGTCCTGTTTGTGTAGCCAGTCTGATAGTCTATGTCTTTTTTATCGGGGAATTGAGTCCATTGATATTAAGAGATATTAAGGAACAGTAATTGTTGCTTCAGTTGGGATTCTGTTCTTGTGGCTGTCTTCTTTTTGGTTTGTTGAAGGATTACTTTCTTGATTTTTCTAGGGCAGAGTTTCTGTCCTTGTATTGGCATTTTTCTGTTATTATCCATTGAAGGGCTGGATTCGTGGAAATATATTTTGTGAATTTGATTTTGTCCTGGAATACTTTGGTTTCTCCATCTATGGTATATGAGAGTTTTGCTGGGTATAGTAGCCTGGGCTGGCATTTGTGTTCTCTTAGTGTCTGTATAATATCTGTCCAAGATCTTCTGGCTTTCATAGTCTCTGGTGAGAAGTCTGGAATAATTCTAATAGGCCTGCCTTTATATGTTACTTGACCTTTTCCCCTTACTGCTTTTAATATTCTGTCTTTATTTAGTGCGATTGTTGTTCTGATTATTATGTGTTGCAAGGAATTTCTTTTCTGGTCCAGCTTATTTGGAGTTCTGTAGGCTTCTTGTATGTTTATGGGCATCTCTTTCTTTAGGTAAGGAAAGTTTTCTTCTATGATTTTGTTGAAGATATTTACTGGCCCTTTAGTTTGAGAATCTTCATTCTCATCTACTCCTGTTATCCGTAAGTTTGGTCTTCTCATTGTGTCCTGGATTTCTTGGATATTTTGAGTTATGATCTTTTTGCATTTAGCATTTTCTTTGATTGTTGTGTCTATGCTCTTTATGGAATCTTCTTTGCCTGAGATTCTCTTTTCTATTTCTTGTATTCTGTTGCTGATGCTCCTATCTATGGTTCCTGATTTTTTTCCCCTCTGGTTTCTATCTCCTTTTGGGTTTTCTTTATTGTTTCTACTTGCATTTTTAGGTCCTGGATCATTTTGTTCAATTCCATCACCTGTTTGGTATTGTTTTCCTGTAAAGCTCTAAGTTTTTCCTCTTTAAATGCTTCTATTGTTTACCTGTGTTTTCCTGTATTTTCTTCTTAAAGTCTTCCATCATCATCATGAGGAGTGACTTTAGATCTATGTCTTGCTTTTCTGGTGTGATGTTGTATCTAGAACTTGCCATGGTGGGAGAGTTTGGTTCTGGAGATGCCAAGTAACCTTGGTTTCTGTTGCTTCTGTTCTTACACTTGCCTCCTGCCATCTCATTATCTCAGGTGCTTGCTGTCCTCAATATATCTGATTAGAGCCTGTCCTTCTTTTAATCTAAGTTGATTCTGGACTCCTCCGAGTCCAGCTTTCACTATGATCTTTTGATTGTGGGTTCCTGTGAACCTAATATTCTGGGTGTGTTTAGGTCTTTGGCAGTCAAGTTCCACTGAGACCCTGGAATACTGGTATGATCTACCTGCTGTTATCCTGCGATACTGTTGTCCTTATATCCTGGACCTGTTACAGTGCCTGGGACTGGTGTCTCCTTTAAGGTAAGTGGTCCCAAGAACTCGTGGAGATTCTTCTGGGGACAGTGGGGGAGTGCACAAACCCTGCACCCAAGGACACCAGGCGCTGGCGCTGACTGGAAGGGACCTGTGGCCCTGGTCTGGCCGTTTGTCTGGCTCCCAGATGCTGTCTCAAGTCCCACGCGATTGGATTGGAACAGATGTTCTGCTCCACTCACCAGTGGTCCCAAGATCGCTTGAAGAGTCCTCTAGGGGCCTTGGGGGAGTGCACAGACCCTGAGCCCAAGGAGACCCTGCACCCAAGGAGACCTGGCACTGGTGAGGACCAGAAGGGATCTGCTGCCCTGGTCTGCATTTGGTTTTTTAATTGTTTTGTGATGGTAGGAATTTCTTTTCTGGTTCAGTCTATTTGGAATTCTGTAAGCTTCTTGCATGTTCATGGGCATCGCTTTCTTTAGGTTAGGGAAGTTTTCTTCTAGTATTTTGGTGAAGATATTTACTGGCCCTTTAAGTTGGGAAGATTTGCTCTCTTCCATACCTATTATCCTTAGGTTTGGTCTTCTCATTGTGTCCTGGATTTTCTGGATATTTTGGGTTAAGAGATTTTTGCCTTTTGCATTTTCTCTGACTGTTGTGTCAATGTTTTCTGTGGTACCTTCTGCCCCTGAGATTATTTTTCTATCTCTTGTATTCTGTTGGTAATGCTTGAATCTATGACTCCTGATCTCTTTCCTAGGTTTTCTAACTCCAGGGTTATCTCCCTTTGTGATTTCTTCATTGTTTCTAGTTCCATTTTTAGATCTTGTATGGGTATGTTCATTTCCTTCACCTGTTTGATTGTGTTTTCCTGTAATTCTTTAAGGGATTTTTGTGTTTCCTCTTTAAGGGCTTCTACCTGTTTACCTGTGTTCTCCTGTCTTTCTTTAAGGGAGTTATTTATGTCCTTCTTAAAGTCCTCTATCTTCATCATGAGAAGTAATTTTAGATCCAAGTCTTGCTTTTCCAGTGTGATGGTGTATCCAGTACTTGTTATGGTGGGTGAATTGGGTTCTAATGATGCCAGGTAACCTTGGTTTCTGTTGCTTATGTTCTTAAGCTTGCCTCCTGCCATCTGAATATCTCTAGTGCTACCTGCCCTCACTTTCTGACTGAAGTCTGTCCTTTCTTTAATCCTGGTTCTGTCAGAACTCCTCATAGTTCAGCTGTCTCTGGGATCCTGTGATTCTGGGATCCTGTTATCCTGAGAATCTGGGTGTGTCAGAGTTTCTATGAGGCAAGCTGCCTATGAGACCTGAAGATCTTGGTGTAACCAAGCTCCTGGAATCCTGTGATCCCTGCTGTGTTAGAGCTCCTGGGATTTGATCCTCCTCTGGGTGCTGTGGGACTGACTGCAGAGTTTGCTCCCAAGCTAAACTGGTGCAGACAAAAGGAACCTATACCACTGGTTGGGCAGGGTTCCTATGTCTCTAGATCCTGCTGGTCCCAGTTACTCCCAGTGGTGGTGTAACAGATGTTCTGTAATAGTGGTCTCATTCTAGATCAGAGGAATTAACAGTGAGTCTTACAAAAGTTTCTGTGTGTATAAGCTTGATTAATATTGATGTGGGAAGGCCGATCCTACTGTGGGTGGTGTCATTCCTTCTCCTTCATAGGTTCTTGTACTTCTGAGTTCCCTTCGTTTTCATCAAGCCCCTCAACATACCTCCATTTACCTTGTGGAGTAATCTAAACAATACATCCTAAAAGATCTTGCCAGGTTGTCAAACCTTATGACACTGCAACATGGCATTTTCAACTCATCATATACAAGATGAGTTGAGTCAAATTCACGGTTGTCCTGGGATAGCTGCAGGTGACAAATATCTGGTCTAGACCATTGGCGGTTCTGCCTAAAGTAGATTCTTTGTAGCTGTCTATTGACTCTAGTCAGAGGATCTCTGTACACTATGCCATGTTGTTAAGAATCCTCCATTTCCTCCACTGTGAGAAAGCAGTGTAATTTTGACCCTTTGCTTTCAGGCTCTTGTCTTAGTTTGCTTTTGATTACTTTTAAAACACCATGATAAAAAATAATATGGTGAGGAAAGGGTTTCTTTCAGCCTACATGTCCCAGTCCCAGTCCACTATGAAAAGAAGTTAGGAACTCAAACAGAAACCTGGAGATAGGAATTGATGTAGAGGCTAATAAGGAAGACTGCTTACTGGCTTGCGCATCATGGCTTGTTCTGCTAACTCTTATACAACCCATTATACAATTAAAAAGGAAATACTGACTGTCATGAGCATTCCCAATTTATTTTACTATGAATATGTTTATGTGACTTGCAACTCTCTCTCTCTCTCTGTGATTGTGTGTGTTTGGAGTTTTCCTTTTTTATTTATTTATCATATCAAGCAAGACATATTGAATTTTCCTACAATTTTTCCCATAAAATTAATTAGTGTTAACTTTAGGTGATAGTAGTTAAGTTAGGAGAAATTAGGGAAGATTGTGAATCACATGGTAGCTAGCTGCCTTTTCCTTTCTATGAGCTTAGTGGATCTTCAGGTGTCCCCATGAGCCATATACCACAGTAGATGAAGTCAGGGTATTGTTATCACCTCATGGAGTCTTTAGCTAAGTTTAAGATATGTGTGTGTGTGGGGGGGTGACTGGTAATGGTTACATTTATCGAGATCCAACCTTACTGCTAGGTATATCTGTATGTCATTGTTGTGGGTTGCAAGGGATGATTGATCAATAAAAGACACACTGCAAGATGGATTTGGGCTTCTCAGAAGCAGGGGGATCAGCCTCTCAAGGATTGGACTATGAACACTTTTTGCAGAGTGTGGTCGTTTGCATAAGTGTACCCCTCCCCCCCCCTAGATTCATCTGCTTGAATTCTCCGCCCATAGAAAGTGGCACTATTATAGGATTTGGCCTGATTGGTGTATGTATGGTCTTGTTGGAGGAAGTATGTCACTATGGAAGCAGCTTTGAGGTCTTATACATACTCAAGCTATGCCAGTATGACACACAATCACCTTCTGCTGCATTTGGATCAAGCTGTAGACTTTCCAGTCCTCTCCAGCACCATGTCTGCCTGGGAGCTGCCATACTTCCCACCATAACAATAATGGACTAAACCTCTGAAACTCTAAGCCAGCCCCAATTAAATGTTTTCTTTTATAAGAGCTGCCATCGGTCATGCTGTATCTTCTCAGCAATAGAACCCTAACTAAGACACAGAGCCTCTTTATTTTACACAAAAGGTGCTTTTAGCTTGTCAGTTTCTCCATACCAAACCTCTTATCTGATCTAACAGTTGTCTGAAGGAACTGTTGTCTAAGAAATTCTCATCTCTATGAGACTTCCTGGTTTGCCAGATATGTCCTGGGATTTAGTTATGCTAAGGCTCTGTGAATCCTTTGGAAGAACAACCCCATAAAACCTCAGATAACAATCACCAACTGTACCCTCTTAGCCACCTGCTGGAGTCGCCTTCAGACTTGGATGGCTTCTATTGTTATGCAACTACTGCTGCCCTCCTCCAAGATCCTGCTGCCTGCCCAGATCTTCCAGGGACAAGACACATTCAGCACACGGTCTTCAGGATGGTGCCAGGGGCCCAGGAACGGACTGGCAGAGTGGATGGGAAAACCCTCATATAAGCTAAGACTCTAAGCATTAAACCTTGGGGCTTTGAACAACGTTCTGGCCTTCTTGTTGATCCTCTCAACCGTTCACTCTTATCCAGCTCTGGCCTCCCATTCAGGAACCCAGATAGCGGAGGCTGCTGCCAGCTTACAACTGACTATTTGAAAAAGACTAGTTCAAAGCCTAAGTGCCACCACTTGAGAGATCATTCCAGATACAATTCTGCTAAAATTCTGCTACATCTGTACTTCTACATGGTTCTAGACCCCTCCCTTCAGGTTAGTGGGCATACATTTTTTCCTACTAATCTCAAATATATGATCTATGGTCTCTTTCTCTCAGAATAACACTGATAACATGATCTTAAGTAATAATCTTAAACTGCCAGGGCTGACAAGTCTCAGACAGACTGGTAATAAACTCTACACATAAAAAAGATGGTGTTTTAATTGTGTGGGGCATTCGCTTTGACATTGGAAGACAAATGGCAACCATCCTCTATTGCACAGAATGAGCTGTTGCATTACTGGATGGTAAAGTCAACAGCTTACAGGGCTACCTATGGTTTAGGTTCTACCTTCCACCCTCACTAGCTTCCAGATGGAGCCTGCTTACTGAGAATTCAGCCACTTATAGTACATTCCAAGCTTTAAAATAAATGAACTTCTTTATTGTACATTCCTATATTCCCATTGCTTGGTTACATTATTTCTGACCATTTGCCAAATGTATGTGAGGAATAACCCTTCCATGACTTCCTCCAATTCACTCCCTGAAATGCTATGGATTCTGCTTCTATCTCCTCCTATTACAATAGTCCTCCTCAGGACAGCACCGAGGCAGGACTCTTATCTGGCTTGCTCCTTGACCTTTGACATGATTTCTGCTTCATGAATCATAATTGGTAATGTTAACTGTGGCACATATTTTTAAGAGTGTCAAGACATTTCTTGTGTGGGCTTGATGGGTAATGGTCCTTTGACCTCTCCTCTGTCTCCTCCCACTCTATCTTGATGATCTGCTGGGAAAGTATTTCCAAGCACACATATATTCCCTGATCAAATGCAATGCTTGTGGAGTTTTCCAGATGGGAAACACAAACCTTCATTGTTACTATAGATAGAAATGGCTTTTTAAAAATAATACCAAGAATTAAAGGCCTAATTAACAAATTACTACAAACGACCTCTTGACTTCCAAGTAGAATTGGATAATTGTTAAAACAGAAAAGTTTGGATATTTTGTTGATCTTTCTCTCTCCATAACATGTCAAAGGATAATGCTAAATTATGAAGTAGGGAATTTCCACTTTTGGCTAAAGGCCAAAGAGTTCTTTAAAGAGTGAGATAAAAATGCTTACTATTTGTGAAGCTTAGATTTTTGCATCTAAAAGATGTTTCAAAGTCATTTGTATTACATTGAACTTTCTTCCTCACTGATTAATACATTTTTGTCCTTCATTTTGCCTTTTTACAACTCAATTGAGAGCAGATGAAAGCTTTGTGGATAAGGAGCGACAGCCTTGAAGCAATCCCAAACACCAAGTTTACAAATTTACCAACTACTGATGTGGTCAGACCCTATTGCTGAAGATACCAGGTGTGCATGCTTTGACTGTAGGAAATGGAGAAATTTAGCTACTACTGAACTGGAAATTTTCATCCTGCTGGCTGGCTTTTGCAGTGCCAGAAGGGGCCAGGCAGGTCTGCAGGAGAACAGTCACCAACATTCCTGCTTAGCTATGGACCCTGCACGCTAAAATACTAACACACAGGATGTGTCAACTTGTGCAACAGTGGCTTAGCTGTCAGTGGTAAGACCAACAGCCTTCTAACTGGATTTAAAGCCAGCTCATAAGAGGGAGTTCAAGTCTGGTACTGTAAGCCAAAACAAACACATGTGGCTGGGGAGATCATAGGTCAAAAAGAGGAAACAGCTTCTATGTCTTACTAGGTGGATGGGATGCCTATGTGCATTTATATTCATAGATCACCACTGTTGTCAACGTCAACTCACAGTCACTGGTGAGACTCCTCAGAACATGTAACTGCTGCTATGACACAGTTGCCTAATTCTTAGCCATTGGTAGAAATCTACAGTAGCCCCTTCTAAAGCTCGGGAATCATTGCTAAATAGGGGGCAAAAAAGAATTCAAGAGCCAGAAGAAAGGGTGGAATCTTGTGTAACAGTTTCCTCTGAAATTGAAACCTTCTGTTGAGGGAAGCTCCTTAATAGGAAGCTAAACAACACAAAACAGCTTCAAGAAGTCCCTGAAACTGAACCACATTCAATAGGCACCTCCTTCCTAGAGGAAATCCAAGATGCTCTAAGTCACACTTAAGCCAACTGCAAAGAAGGTGGCTTCCCTTAGGCAATGAATGTGGGGGGCAGGAAGATACTATGAGAGCAGCTTCCTAGAAGAACTGAGCTGACTGGAAGATTCAGTTTGGTGACAATTGAGTCACCTGGGAAAGATACTCTCTAACTTGTTGAGCTGCCTACAGGCTGTGCAGTGTGCTCCAGGTTCTCAGTTTTTGTTACCTGTTATGCATTCTGAGGTGATCTTTAGTGACACTAGTGTCTTTCAGTCCTTTTCACTCCTATAAGTAAGTTCTCACCCATATTCCTGTAAGTAACCAGAATAAAACCAAGCTGGCTTTTGGTTGTATTTGGATTTTTGTCATATTTGTACTTTGGTCTATTGTGAGCTCTGTATCTGGGTGAGTAGGCATATGTTGAGTTTTTCCAGGAAATTTTTTCTCATACAACTTGTCCCCTATAAATCTTCTGAGTATCCTGGTCTAACACAGCTTAGTGTTTGGTTGGATCCCCTGCTTATTTCCTGCACAAGCTATGGAAACCCTATTTGTTCTTTCTTCCCCAACCCTGCCCAGAAGGAGAAAACTCTGAGCTAACATATCATCTCTCCTCATCTTCATATTTCCATGAACTGACTCATCATTGCCCACCCGCCCAGGGGCTCAGCTTTCTTTTTACCATATAGAGGTAATTTCAGCTCCTAGCATACACATCATGATCTCATGCCCAAGATCCATAAAATCTCCTTACTTTAACCTGGACGTGCAACTCCATTGACCTCTACCTGTGAGATCAGCTCACTAGAGAGCTGCCTTTCAATAAACTTTGCCTTTATACTTTTGATTTGGGCTGAATTGGCTTATTATGTATGTGGAGAAACCTACTAGTTAGAAGTGCTTCTGTCCCACTTGCCCTGTGGATTCTTGCTAATGTTACAAGCCTGGGATCCTTCAGAGATTCACCAGTCTGACTATTAATACATTTTAACAAAAAGAGGCTTTTACTCATATAAATTAGCTGCAGGTCTACACTGACCTCTGACTCTGTATGCAGTCCCTGGCAGCCTCAGTCAGGAGTTTATAAAGGCAAAGAACACACAGTTAGAATTTCTCCTTTGCCTGTGAAAAACAAGGTTGTTTGCAGAAGCAAAAACCACGTAAGAAATTTAACCTTTAACAGTTCTTAACACTTGGAGGTCCAATTTAGCTTTATTTATTTATTTATTTTTCTTTTGAGCACAGAGACTTTAAACCTTTAAACATAACCTTGAGTTATACCCTGAGCCAAATTCTTTTCTCTATGGTAGGTAACCGTTCATATGGGAACTTAATTTCCATCATCTTAACAGCTGCTGTGTGAGAATTTATATATCTGGTTTATGAGATATTAATGATTCAGAAGCCAACCATAATCAGCAGGAGCAAGAGAGCTAAAGCCCCTCCAACAGTGGACAGCAGAGGTACTAGCCAGGAGGAACCCAAGAAAGAAATCAGGAACCATTTATTTCCTCCTCACAGGGACTTTTCTCTCTCTGTGTGAGGCATTTTTGAAGTTAAGCCAAATTATCCCTGATAGTTTCTGAGTGGTTTGCATAGAAAAAGCAAGTTTTCCCCCAAGGCCATACAGTAACCTCCTTATTCTTCATAAAGCAGATCAAGAGTCCTACCATGTTGTAAAACTACCCGGCTAATGAATCAACTTATTCTTCTAATTTTGCAGTAGACTTTTCTAATAAAAACAAATCCTGGATTATGGATTGGTAAGTTTCTGTAGTTGGCATTAGCCATTGCTGTACCTACTGTGCTGAGAGTGGCTCCATCTGTTCCAAATTCTAAGCTTACTATGTGGGAAATAACTTCACGTTTTTCCCTGTTCCTGGGGGCTGAAAAAATTCACCAACACAGGTGTAACTCCCTAATGGATCATCATATACAAACATCTGGGGAAGTGAGTATACAATGATACAAAATGTGGGGGCTTGATGCATAAGCCACAGAGCTAAGTGGGGCTCTAATCCATCATCACAGGAGAACCAAACAATTTCAACTGGGAGGTAAAAGAAGGAACGCCCACAAAATGGTGGCCAGAAACTGTAAGACGTTTATGGCAAGTTTTCATTTGCTTTTAAAGGGGGGATCTAGACATATACTCCCATGAAAGAACAGGAGGGAATGTGTCAGAAAAAAAAACATTATTAGTCTATAACCCATGTCAGTCTTATATTTAGAGTGTCTTCTTGAGCCTGGGTGGTGATAGTTCACTTTTCTGTGTCTGGGTCGTCATCCTTTATGATGTGCTTGGACTGGGAGTAATGTAACAAGGTGTGGATGCCATCTACCTTGACAGCAGTGGGGGTGGGCAAGACGAGAAGGTGTGGTCCCTTCCAGAGAGGTGGTCCCAGTTCCTGTAGACCTAACCTTACAGCCTTTTGTTGAGGATAAGGGTTATGTACTCTCTTCTGTAAGTGCTTCTCAGTGAGACTAGGATGTTGACAGCACCCATAAAAGCTGAATTGCTAGCCAAAAGTCAAGACATGGGTTCAGCCAGGTGGGTGTGGGGGGTGTTGGCACATTCATCAGAAGCAGATGGTCTGCTGACCCAGCTGAAGTGAGGAAGAGCAGTCACATTGGCTAAACAGGTTCACATCAGCATTTGGCAAGTCCAGGGCTCACAGCAAGTTGGAGCAGTTTGTAGTCCACAGCTGATTCAGGGATGGTGTCTGTCAGCTAAGCAGAAACCTCCTGGGACAGATAGAAGCAGGAGTTAAAGTTTAGGAACTTAAAGGAAAATCTTCCATTTAGAGCTTCCCCTTCACTAATTAGCATTAGGTAGGGAAGCTTAGGCTGTTGATTGACAGGAGTACTTGTCTGGAGTTCATTTGAACTGTCAGGGGTAAATCCAAGCCTCAATTCCTAAAGCTTATATGAATTTAATGTTTACAAAGTGAGATAAACATTTTAGGTATATTGGCATTTATACTATTTATAATAAATATAATTTATTATTAAGAAATATAATTTATAATTTCTGTAAAGAAATCCACATTATAGAAAAAATCAGTAGACCTATTCCTTTGGACCATAGTGAAATCTTTGAAACCCCAAAATTTTATATGTGTGTATATGTCTGTGTATGTATGTGTGTGTGTGTATATATATATATATATATATATATATATATATATATATATATGAGAGAGAGAGCACCTTTTAGTCTATACTTATAAAAAAAAAAACAAAAAAAAAATTTTAAACATAAACTTGTGACTGCAATAGCAGCCAATGCTTTACCAGAGCCATATTAATAGCATATCAGAATGCCATTGATTAATATGTTAAATGTTTGAATATTTGGAGTCTTAAAGTCATATATTGTCTTTAAGGTTTTAGCTTTTAATTATTTTTTCAAACCCTTATTACTTAAATAAGTCTCAAATCTTTTTTTTCCATTCATTTACCATGATGTACAAGTAGTTGATCAATGAGAATGCTCATTGCAAAGCATGTTCTTTTAAATAGAGGAATAGTATTAGTTACATGGAAATCTGTTTTGTCAGGTTCCTTTCTTACCAGGAAACCTAGTTGATATGTTTGTAATGTGGTGGCATGATGCATCGGGAAGGGGTGCCTCAGTGGCCCAACCCAAGGCATATCCCATCCCCCTTCATGCCCCATTCCCCAGGTACCAGCCATACAGCAGGTCTAATATAAAATGAAGTCTATTTGGGGCATGAGAAGAAGGATATGGGAAAGAAAGGGGACAGAGAGAGACAGAAAGAGAGAGAGGAGAGAAAGAAGGGAAGAGACCACCCAGGAACATGTGGGGAGAGAGAGAGAGAGAGAGAGAGAGGGGGGGGGGAGAGAAGGGGAGAGGAAGAGGGAGAAGAGGCGGGCGGGGGGGACAGAAAGAGAAAGGACAGAGAGAAGGGGTGAGGCAAACAGTCCTTTTATAGTAAGCCAGGCTCCTACCTGACTGTTGCTAGGTAACTGTTAGGAGTAGCCTAAAAGAAATGCTAACACTAATAGCTCTAGAAAATTCAAGACCTGGTTTTTATATATAAAATGCATTGACCAGGCAGCTGCTGCTAAGCTGATAAAGCTATCTCATCAGAGATCTGAGAAGGATAGATTTAAGCAGAAAATATAAATCAAATGGCTAGCATATCAATAAGATGATAGACTTACCAGCAACCTGGACAGTTGCCCTAGGCTCCTCCTCAACAATTTCCAGGAAGGCAGAGTGGCTTCAGTGTCCAGTGGTCACACGGGGAAGCATCAGCCTTTGGCTGCCAGAACCAAAAATCGGAGAAATTTTCCTGCAGGTGAGGAACTTGAGAGACTGGCTTACTTTGACTGGAGGCAAAAGGGACAGTCTATTCTCAAGCATCCTTATTGTCCACAGTCTCAGAGGGGAGGTGGGTGAGGCATGGAGCCTATTGGTTAGCATTACCACAATCCAGGTAGGGTCATCCTTGGAGGAGGCCTGAGGGCTGCCTCTAGGAACTGGCATTTTTATCTAACATGGGCAACCTTTTTCACTAAACACCTTAAATGCCACAGTCAGCAGATCTCTGAAGAGTTTTGAAGGCTATCTACTAAGTCCATCTGACTGTAAGTAAACTTTACTTATCTTTAGATGCTTGTTTTAGGCTTAAATCATATACAGAAGGTTAGATAACGTTTATCCCTATTGACGATAATACATTTGTCCTTAGCATGACTACAAGCAAAGTTCCCAGTATGTCAAATAATTTGTTTTTTTGTTAAGATGACTATTAATCTGCATGACCTAACTATAGTCTTAAAAATTTATGATTCTTGAAGACCTCTTAGTACCAAAATAAAACTTCAAATCACAAATGCAACCCCTAGAGAGGCTGTGAATCTTAATTTTTAATCTGTTTATGCTGTGTCATTATAGAAAATCACACTTTCTTGTATGACTCGGGTTATCTAAGTTAAAGCTTAGCAAAGTTAGCATGAAAAGGTCAGCTCAGGAACATTGGAAAGGCCAAGGAACCCTTGCTCCTCCACAAGGGAGAGGCTAATTAACATCCCTCAGACCACAGAGTGGGGGGACTGACCTACAGATGGGGACAATTCCACAGAACTGGACAGTTGCTCAACTTCAGACAAGGGAAATCCTTGCCACCTCATTCCCTAAAGACCAATCAGTTTAAAAAGTCACACTGTTCTGCCAATCACATTGTGCCCAATGGCTCCTGCCCTGAAAACTGTATAAAAGCTCACTGAATGAGCTGTGTGTGGTCGCTACATCACCTTCAGTGTAGGATGGCCCCAATGGTTGGAGCAATAAATTCCTCTTGCTTTTTGTATCTATTCCCTGCTCTGTGGTTCATTCAGGGACTCTTCGGTAAGCTAAAGCTCGCCAGAGTCTTACAAGCAAAGACAAAAGACCAGATATACACTTACAAGGTAGTTTCTGTTAGCCTGACTAGACTTGGGGAAGAAGAAATGTTCCAAAGGCTCTGGCCAAACTGTTTAGGCCATTGCCTTGTTATATCATAAGATAGGAATACCTCAGTTTTGGGTGCTCAAAGCTCACACCTAACTTCTTAGTTTCTTGTTTCCTTCCTCATATTTTTTTTCTATTTTTCTTTATGCTCTTTCTTTTCTTTTTTAAAAAAAACTTTTTATTGTTTCTGTGTGGATTTCGCATCATGCACCCCAATCCCATTCATCTTCTCCTCCCTCCATGTCTGCCCTCTGCCCTGGCAACCTCCCCACAAAAGAAAAACACAAAACCAAAGCAAAACAACAACAACAAACCCAAAAAAACCAAAATACGTCTCTCCATGAAAGCTGTGGTATGCCATGGTGTGTCACACAGTATATCCATTTGTCCAAATGGCTTTACTTGCAATATTCATTTTGATGAGTTATTGGTCTGGTGTGAGGCCTCTGGCTTCTCCTACACTGTCAATACTGGATCCTCACTGGCACTCCTCTCAGATATCCTGTTTGCTGCCCTGTGTCATGAAGATTCTGTAGCTTGAGTTCTGCAGGACCAGCCTCTTCAAGCTTCAGCAGTTCATAGCCAGGGTAGTGTTAGGATGGGCCAACTCAAATCCCTCAAGCTCCAGCAGTTCATAGCCAGGGTAGTGTTAGGATGGGCCAACTCAAATCCCTAGATCCTGGAGCCTGGTGGGTAGCTGAGTTGATCAGTCTACCAGCTCTCCCATGCTAACACCTTCCAGGCCAGCTCTCCAGCACTGCCCCAGTGAAGAAATGGAGCTGGCTCATTTATAATCTGCCCCTCCCCAAACACCACAGTGTCCACTCAACTGTGCTGTCCAGGAGAGGTGTCCTGCCCATGGAGCACTAGAGCTGGTGAAGGGTGGGGACAACTTTGCATAGCCCTTGAACAGCGACATGGCCCCAGGCAGCAGCCCAGTCCAGGAATATCAGCTTGGCCTGTGTTGGTAACATGGGCCACAAACAACAACACCAGCCCCTGCCACTGCCATGGACTCTAGGTAGCTCTGGACATGAGAGTTGCAGGTGAACCAGGACTGAGGACAGAGCACAGGAGAGCTGGCCCTGCCTCTTTTCTGCTGGACTGGGCCTGGTCAAGGGAAAGACACCCTCTTCCACTACCTTGTTTCTCATCATCTATGGCAGGGAGAGAACTGGCTCTGTCCCTCACCAGAAGCAATACTTGGGAGAGTGAGTCCTGCACCTTGCCTTGACAGCAGGGTAAAGCTATCCCTGGTTGCAGAGATTGCTGGTGAGCCATCCCTGAGGGAAAATGAAGTGAAAGAGGGAAAGCCAGCAGGCTGAGCAGCTCAGATACATCTCAGGCCCTCAGGCCTGTGGCAGTCAGGAGAGCTGATCCCCACAGGGTCATGAGAGCAGGAGAATTGGCCTTCCTCATCATCTGCATCAGGAGAGCAGGCCTTGTACCTCACCTGGGAAACACAGTGGAGCTAATCCTGATGGGAGTGTGGAGGGTAAGCTGCACCAAGGATGTGAGTATGGGATATATGCCCCCACAATTTGCCCGCCATGTGGCAGCATAGCTGAGGGAGAGATGCCCTCTCCCACCCTCACCCCTTACCATCTACAGCAGGGCAGGAAACTTCTCCCTGAGGTACTGAGAGCAGGAGAGCCGGCCCTCAGCACTCAGTAGAGAGTGGGCCCTGCACTTGACCTGGGCAGCAGTGTAGAGCTGGCCTTGGATGGGTATTGCAGGTGAGCTAGCCCTGGGGCTGTGAGTGTAGAAAAGCTGGCCCTGTGCCTTGTCTGCTGTTAGTGGCACAAATCAGGGAGAGATGCCTTCCCCCTCCCTCATCCCTCACCACCTGTGGAAGGCAGGAGACCTGGCCCAGGGGTCAGGAGAGTGAGGGAACTGGCCATGTCTCTCACTGGCTGCAGCACTCAGAAGAGCAGACCCTGCACCCCACTTGGGACAGCAGGGTAGAACTGGCCCTGCTTCCAGGGATTGCTGGTTAGTTGGCCCAAAGGCTGTGGCAGCTGCTGGGCTGACCAGCTCACATATCTCTCAGGCCCAATTCTAGGGCTTTGAGTTGGCCCACCGCAACATCTATCCAATCGATAAACTGCTGGAGTGAGTGAAGGGGCTGCTCCTACAGACCCAGATCTACCTACAGGATCTCCATGACACAGGGCAACAACAGGATTTCTAAGAGGAGTCCCAGTGAGGTTCCAGGATTAATAGAGTAGCAGCAGCCAGAGGCTTAGAAATCTTGAGGTGCAGTAAGTTTGCATAATAGTTTCATAAATCTTGAGATAAGATTCATAATTTATCAGAAGCTTTAGAGTAAACCAAAACAAAAAAGAGTTTGAGATGAGGATCAATAATCCCCATTATTGACAATCCCCATTGTGGATAATTAGCCTGTCTTGTTATCTTGCTTTACTCTCCTTTATCTGTCACATACTCAGGTAGCCTGCCTGAGTCAGGACAGAGATTTTGGAGGAAACCTGTAAGCAAGCATGCTTGGGTCTAGAGAAGGGGGAGCCATAACCCAACTCCAGAGTTAGCTTTTCACTGAAGTAGAACAACAGAAAACAACAATGTAATATTACCCACACCTAAAAGACACCGGAACTCTGTAAAACCGAATCCAGTGATCAGGGGCAGGAAACAGAGCAAGATGAGAACAAAGAAGAGTTAACAAGAAGTTTCTGAGCCCTGGCTGTGGACAGAAGACACTGCAGGGGAAAGCTGAGAGTTGCACCAGCCAGAGAAGAGTGTGTGGACTGTGTGCAGGCCACAGCTGGTGTACTCACTAGCTCACTCCCTCATCTGCTCATTCCTACTGCTGGTTCCCACTTCTACAACAAACGTACTGATGTACCAGAAAGCACACATCTATCAAACAGAAACTTAAAAAAGCAGAGCATTCCAACCCAAGTCACAGTTCACGCTGTGGGGCTGGCGGTCTTGTCTTTGTTACACATTGCTGTTTTATTTTGTCATTATTTCATGGTATTGCAAGGCCTCTAGGCAAAATTTCCTTTTTCCTTGAAACAAAATCAATCAAATTAATTATTTTTCTAAGAGAGCAATTTTATGTTTATGACAAATGGAATTTAAAACTGGACCTGGTGACTCACCGTGAACATGTACCATGTTCATTCACAATGGACACTCCACATGGGCATGCTCCCTACAGGCCCCATATTCCCTATGAACACTTATCCTGACTCCACAGTCCTCACAGGCCCTCTACCTACTGCAAACAGGGCCATCAATGTGGGCTTCCTTCTTCTCATCAATGTTGGTGTTTGTTTCTCTCCACAAGAGAGTGGTGAATTTGCTTTGTCATTGATTATACCTGAGACCGCTGTGCTCAACCCTGCGAAACAAAAGCACAATGTACCTACTATGCTGTGGAAGGGAGAGAATACACTAAATGTTGAAAGTTTTTTTAAGAGGGTTTTCTTTATTTATGTTTAATTATGATGTGGTGTGTGTGTGTGTGTGTGTCTGTGAGTGTGTATCTGTGTCTGAGAATCTGTGTGTGTGTAATCAAAATGTCAGAGGGGCACCAGATCAACTGGAGCTGGAGTTACAGGCAGTTGTAAAGCTATCTGAAGTGGGTGCTGAGAATTCAACTCAGGTTCTTTGCAAGACCAGTATGTGGTCTTAACCACTTAGCCATCTCCCCAGTCCCTAAATGTTAAAATTTTAACCCAGCTGCTAAGCAACAGTAACCAAACCAGGAGAGCAGGCCCATAAAAACACTCTATGTACTCTGGCCTCCACACATGTATGCAAAGGCTAGTCTACCTCAAGGGCATGCACATATATGTGCATATATCATATAAACACATGCATACACTGTATACACACACACACCCCAATTAACATGTATACACCACATATACACATGCATACATCATATACACTTGCCTATACTACACAAATGCACACACAAGTAAAGAAAAATGTAAATTGCAAAATGTAATTGTATGATAAAATGTACAAAATTTTAAAACCAGTGCTGCTGCTGTCATGGGTACCAAGTGTGCAACGCCCTCCTTAGGAAGGTATCTACTATCACCTTCCTTAGGGAGCTAGACATGGGTGTCTGTGATGTCAATTTAAGAGCCAGAGGCAGAATCAATAAAGATTAGAGAGGGGGATTAGTAGTGCCTTGTTTAAAGCCAGATGGTACAAAGATGACAGAATGACCACTTATCAAGTCAGCCGAGCAAGCACCAACAAGACTCAGTTATGGTCTAGATTTGAACTCTTTCATTTTACAATATGAGGAAAGAAACATAATCAGGGGCATTAAGGAAAAGGCCAGAGGCCCAGGCTATCAGAGCAGCTCTGTCAAGTAGGGATGGGAGACCAGGAAGAAGAGGCAGCAAAGCTCTCTAACACAAGATTATCTGGGCTTTCCCTCTGTGTCCTCATTAGCAATCATCCTGCGGACCAATTATACAAATTAAATCTGCACACGAAATCCTGCTGCTCTATCATTAAAACACAAGCTGCAGGCCAGGGTGGGGGTTGGGGTGAGAGCCTTTCTTATAGACCACACCCTGCCTCTGTGTGTGCTCACAAAAGGGAGGGGCTGCCTCACAAGCTTCCAGATGTTTTCCTCAGTTGTCTCATTCTCTCTAGAATTCAATTTCCCAGGCTTGCTTGCAACAAGGGGGGAAAATTGTGACAAGGTTCCAGTATGGTGTGTGTGTATGTGTGTGTGTGTGTGTGTGTGTGTGTGTGTGTGTGTGTGTGTGTGTGTGTGTGTTAAGGGGCAGTGCTAAAGCTGCTTATAGCTCCTGGGACATACCCTCTCCCTAGCTGTCACCCTCAGGCCTGAGGTGAAGGATTTGAAATGTCACACGTGCCAGACAAGAACCTTCTTCGATGCGGCAGTGTCCCCTCATACTGGGAACAGCAGTGTCACTGTGTGCCTCTCATGGCAGAAGACCATATTTTCTCATATTCAGAAAGACCAGAATAGACCTTAAACTGGATTCCCACGTCAGCAGTTTCAGAGAGCCTGTCCCTCCCGTTATAGCTGCTTCTATTCTAATTCAAGATAGTCTTGGGATGGTTTTATCTACAGGGATGTATTATCTTTAAATACACCACAGAGTTTCAAGTAATTTAGAATAACAACAAAAAAGAGGTCCAAACTTTTTTCCATAGGAATACATGCATGGGAACAGGTCTATGATTTTGTATTTAGAAATGTGTCCATAGTTAAATGTTTATTTATTCAGTCACTGAACATCAGACATAAAGCTCTCCCATGACGGGCAGAACTCTGTTCCTTCTACTCTCACAGATTGTAGCCTGCCCCATGACCTATTCAGTCCTGAAGTGTTAATGTCAAAAAAAAAAAAAAAAGTCTGCTTTTGGAGTAGAAAAGGGTGTCTGGTGCTGACCTCTCATTTCAGTGAACAATTATCTTCAAAGTAAGTGCTGCATGGATCCATTTGGCTGATGGCTTACGCCAGAAGACTCTAATCTGCACCATCAGATTGCTTGCTTTGGAAAGACACACAGAGAGCCACTGACTGTGCGGCCTGATAATGAGGAAAGTAATTACGGTCCTACCCCTAATTCGGCTTCATCATTTTAATTAGCCAAGGTAATTTGATCCAATCTGACAAAAACTAGGCAGGGTAAGTAAGAGTTCTTTAAAAAGGAAACATTAATTTGAACACATAAGGCAGCCCTCAATGGAGTTGCTTCTGATAACCCAGGAGTTTGTGCCGGGACTCTGGAGGGCTGCAACCGTGTGGACAGTGTTTAGTTTGTTTACCAGCCTGTTCCCATGTAAGATACACAGGAAACCTTCCTTTGCTTCCCCTTCACCTTGTCTGTCGACTCCCAGATCGGAGCCTCCCAGAAGCCCTACCTCTGGACTCTCCTCCCAAGGCACTGGTCTCTAGAACATTTGGAACCTGCTCCTCACTCCAGCCCAAGAGAAAGAAGTATGTTATAGTCAACACAGTTGAATGGAGATGGAGTTCTGAAGAGCATTTTGACATTAAACATGGAGACGCTGAGCCTGAAGTTTGAAGTCTTGCTTTGGTCCAGCACCCCCCGCACCACCACCCCCCGCCAGCCCCCTATCCTGCCTTTCCTCCATTTTGGAACGTAATCTATATCCTGTGCCACTGTATGTTGGAAGTATATGATCTGTCCTTTTATTTTATATTTTACAATTAAGAGATTGCATGAATCTCAGAAGAAACTTTGAACTTTTAAACAAGTTTGAGACTGTTGTAGACTACAGGGACTGTTGAAGTTGGAGTAAATGCATTTTGCATTATGTTATGACTACACATGTATGGGGGCTAGGGAGTAGAATGTGGTGAATAGGAATGGCTCCCATAGACTCATGTGTTTGAATGTTTGGCCCATAAGGAGTGGCACTATTAGAAGGTGTGGCCTTGTCGGAGGAAGTATATCATTGTGGTGGTAGGCTTTATCCTATGCTCAAGCTCTGTCCAATGTGGGCCACAGACCCCTTCTGCTGCCTGCAGATCAAGATGTAGAACTCTTGGCTCTTCCAGCACCATGTCTGCCTGCCATAATGATAATGGACTCTGAAACTGTAAGCCAGTCTCAATTAAATGTTTGCCTGTATGGGAGTTGCCTTAGTCATGGTGTCTCTTCATGGCAATAAAACCTTAAGACACCTCTAACCAGGGTGTTGACCTGGAGGTCTCGAGAGCTGTGGGAACATCATTGAGAAGCCTGTATGGCACATGAGGAGGATGGACTGTCAGGTGGGTGCAGCACTGCTTCTTCGGGCTTCCAGTGGAGATAGGTCCTGGACATCTGTCCCCTTTCTCAAACACAGGTGCTGCATTGATGTGGCTGCAGTATCAGGACCAGCGGATGCAAGCCCAGCATCCTCCCTGCATCCTCGTCTTAGATGGCCAGGGTTTAGGTTACATAGGAAGGGATGTTGGGGTGTCTCAATACAGATCCCAGCAGCATCGTGGGCACTTACTGCCTGAGTCACTCTGGCCATTCCTGTTAACTTAGCCAAGATTGTTCCAGGACCTTTGAAAGTATTCTTTTCTTCTTTAAATTATGCTTTCAAAGCTGTTCACAGACAAGCTCCATTTACATCTCTCCTCACAGGACATATTCTAGAAGCTCCTTTGTTCTTTGACAACATCTGGTGCTAAATGAGGTGCAGATCCCCACTGTCATTCCCCTCTTCCTGATTTGCTTTTTATATGTTGGAGATATACCAGTCTCAGTAACTACATCATATATAGGCTTAAATTTAGATTAGTGTCTATGGCCCAGGAGGACAGGAACTAGCAATACTTAAAGCCGTTTCCTGACTGGCCTTGTATGTTCTTAATAAATAAAATAGTTCTCCTAAGAAAATGGCTTTGCTTTGCTTTTGCTTTTATTTTCTTTTTTTCTCACAATAAACCAAAGCATATTGTTCAATCCTCTTTTACTAACCCATCCTATCTTTATTTGTGTATGCAAATGTGCATTTGTGTGTGTGCACAGATGTGTGCATGGAAGCAACAGACAAGGGTAAGGTGCTGATCCTTGGACACCATGTACCGCACCGCACCGTGTGTGTGTGTGTGTGTGTGTGTGTGTGTGTGTGTGTGTGTGTGTGTGTGTGTATGTGTGTGTGTGTTGGGTTTTTTTGTTTGTTTTTGGTTTTTGTTTGTTTGTTTATTTGAGATGGGGGTGTTTCTCTAGTTGGCCTGAAGCTCAATGAGTGTTGGGCTGCATGACCAGCACAGGATAGGGATCCACTTCGCTGCTATATAAGAGAAGTGGAGGCATGTTGTCAACTTTGTCGTACATTTAAAAACAGCCAGAGCTATGTTCTGCTTCTAGTGTTTCTCAGAACTGGGCCTGCTTCCCTGATATCTCAATTCTGAAGGATGAGCCATGGGTAGAGAAGGAGATAAAGCTTTGAAGAGTACTTGCTGCTCTCCCAGAAGACTGAGTTCTGCTCCCAATACCCACATGGCAGCCCACAATTGCCTGGAATTCCACTGCCAGGGAACCTAACACCCTCCCCCGGCTTTTGTGAGCACACATGGGAAGATATGCACAAATATCTCTTTTAATTTGAAAACCAAGAAATCAAATATCTGAGAAGTATTGTAGAAGAAATTCTAGTAGAATTATTATATCTATGGTAAACATTAAAATGAACAATTCTTTTCTAGATGCACTTTGACCCTAACCTTAGTTAGGGTTTTACTGCTATGAACAAAAACCATAGCCAACGCAAGTCTTATAAAGGACAACATTTAATTGGGGCTGGCTTATAGATTCAGAGGTTCAGTCCATTATCATCAAGGTAGGATCATGGCAGCATCCAGGCAGGCATGGTGCTGGAAGAACTGAGAGTTCTACACCTTCATCTGAAGGCTACTAGTGAAAGACTGACTTCCAGGCAGCTAGGATGAGGGTATTAAAGCCCACACCCACAGTGACATACCTACTCCAACAAGGTCACACCTCCAAATAATAGCAGTTCCCTGACCCAAGCATATCAAAACCATCACAGACCTTGAAGAAATCATTGTTTGAAAACAGTGGTTGTTTTGTGTTAACTCTGCAGTTGTTTTCCTGATGAAGCTTTACAAGCCTTTGGTCACAGGACAGTCCTGGCACATCTGGAATGTCTTTCATTATTGCCTACTGCCAACAGTGAAAGGACTAACATTGCAGGGGTCCTTCAGGAAACATATAGATTAGATTAGGGGTTTGGTATGAGGAACTTGATAATCAATAGGCTTTTGCACATTGGTTTGAAATTCAGTCCATAGAATTTGGATCTTCCTGCTACTAGTAATGCCTTAATTCATCCTTGAGTGACCCTCTTTTCTGACTGCTCCAAATGTCTCAGAACACAGACAGGCCCCCTTTTGAGCACCTAACCATACTTCACCTACCTACACATGGACACATATGCATTAATATGTTTTTAAATTTAAAAACCAAGAAGCCAAATATCTGAGAAATATGGAGAACATAATACTTTCTGGAAATGTTTTGCTATAGAAACATATACAGGTGTTTCTATAGCAAAACTACAGGTGTCCTAGTCTCCCCAAGCAGGGGGCTGGTTTTGCACTGTAACAAAGGAAGTAGGCATGCAAAGAGAGCCCCCTTGGGCATAATGATGCTAGTGTCTCCTGTGAGCAGAGGGCAGGCAGTCAGGAGTAGGACTGCCACAGAAAAAGGGATATGTCTGGCTCAGACAGTCCAACCGCAGACCATGTAAGGTAATCTGGTTGTTTAATTTGCTCTTGTCTAATCTCTGAATTTCTTCATTGCATGAAAATCGCAGATCTTTGTCATTTATAAACTTCCCACTAATGGCAACTTTCTTAGTCTCTTCTCTGTCTGATTTGTACCTTCTGGTGGCCTGGGTTTTGCTGTCATTTTGTGTATTTATGTGTTCATGTGTATGGAGGCCAAAGGTCAACCTTGAGTTTCTTCCTCAATAATTCTTCACCTTGTTTTTTGATACAGTGCCTCTCACCAAACCTCAAATTTGTCTAGACTATCTAGCTACTGAGGACCAAGGGTCTTCCTGGAAGTCCACTAGCACTGGGACTGCAGGCCCTCATGTACACGTGAGGTCCGAACTCATGTCCCCGTAGTCCCACAAGTGCTGTGTGGACTGAGCCACCTCCTCAGCATCAGAGATCTGTCTTTCTGAAATGTTGTCCAGTTCTAGTTGCTTTCATCAGCCTTCTGGCACCCAAAGCCAACAGTGCATAAAATGAATGTTGTGGTGCATGCCTGTAACCTAGCATTTTGGTAGAATCAAGAGGAACAGAAATTCAAGGTCATTGTTAGCTACGTAGCAGATGTGAGGCCAAGCTGGGCTACATGAAATCCTCTCTCTCTCTCTCTCTCTCTCTCTCTCTCTCTCTCTCTCTCTCTCTCTCTGTGTGTGTGTGTGTGTGTGTGTGTATGTGTATATGTATTAGTATGTGAGTGTGTATATGTGTTTGTGTGTGTGTGCTTGTGTTCTCATATGAGTGTATGCAGACAAATGTATTCCTTCAGTAGTACTCTTTTAGAATTAGAATTCTGGAAAAGTCTAATTGGGTTTATTAAAATAATAATAATAGTTCTAAAATCTTCATAGTCCTACTAAGTGCCATGTCCTCAAAGAACTGCCCCAGTTTTCGGACTGTTCAGCAGTGTGTCTGATAGGGCTGAATTTTAAGTGATAAATTTAGAATATAAAGGCTGGTAACAAGTTGATTTGATGGTTGTCATTTAGTAAAGCAGGCAGCATTATTTGGCCACCTGGTTCTTAAATGGTGTAAAATACTAGCTCAGAGTCTCTTACATCTAAAATACAAAATAGAAAAGCTACTGAACACTCAGATGGCAGATGTGCTCACTTTATGTGGTGACTTTGTGAAGAAGCAGAAGCAAAAATCATCCTAATGGTCAGGAAAGTGTTTGAATTTCAAGGTTTCCTTTTCTAAATGTATGAGAAAAACAAAAACAAAAACAAAAAACCCTCTTGGCAATCAATTACCCAGTGGACATTCATAAAAAAGATGGCATATGCTAATTCAAAAGCAGTAGGATATTTCAAAATTTAAATATAAGTGGTATGAAGGTTCAGTTATTTATTCATGCCCACATAGAATGTTACTGTATATTATATACATACACATACATCGTAGGAGGTAACATAGAAATAAGAAAATCTTGAGGAGAGGAGAAGGGAGGGGAGTTCCTGATGCTGGAGCCTGGTGGAGCCTCTGTCATCACGGAAGCAAGACTTCCAGTAGCACTAACAACTGCTTTAGGCCTTCCCCCTCTCAGCTGTGAACCTGCACGTTTCCAAGAATCTCACTAGAAACCCACTCAGGGAAATGGCATGTCCTAAACACCTTGTTCAGGCCTAATGGCTCCTGGCTTTACCTTCGGAGAGTGTGATTCCACCCAAGGCACTTCAGAGCTCTAAGATAATCTTACAAATCAAATGAGGGAAGAGAAAAAGAGTTTCTTAGCAACATTTTTGAGATGTAACTTGAGAATTACAAAAAGAGTCTAAGTGGCCCTCCTATGATGCCCTCCCAACCCCAGAGTCCTTCATGACCTTCCCTGATGTGTTTTATAAAAAAGGGAAACCAGGATATGTTTGATCGAGTGCGGTACAGTGAGGTTGTGGGGAGGGTGCCTCAGCAGGCCAATGCTGAGGTATCCCTCCCTCTGAAGTACCAGCCATACAGGGGTCTATAGTTTAGAATAGAGTTTATTTAGGGCATGGGAAGGGGAGTTGAGAAGGGAATAAAGGAAAAGTCAGAGATGGGAGAAAGAGAGAGAGAGAGAGAGAGAGAGAGAGAGAGAGAGAGAGAGAGAGAAGAGAAGCCAGCTAGGAACTCGTGGGATGGGAGGAAAAGAGGGAGAAAGGTGTCAGGAGTCAGAGAAGAGAAAAGGGGCAGGGAGAACAAAGAGGGGCCAAACAACCCCTTTTATAGCAAGCCAGGCAGGCCTGCCTGACTATTGTCAGATAACTGTTGGGCAGAGCCTAGAAGGAATGCTAACTTTCCTCCATTTTGGTTTAATTAATAAAAAGGAGAAGCTAGAAGGAGGCGATGAGGACGTAGAAAGAGTTAACTGTCTTACTCTCTCAGATTCCATAGCCACAAGTCCATATGTCTGTCTTCCAGAATGCCTCTCTTTTACTACCCCCTTGCTTATGTCTACATTAAAATATCTTTATTATTAATCTCCAGGCGTGCTTGCTTCATCATACATTGGTTGGTTCTGAAATTACTTTAAGCATAAAGCCACTAATCCAGTTTGGCCTGATTCAAAGTCCCTTGAAGCGTAGGGAAACTCCAATTTAATCTGCTATAGTTAGTTTGGGGTATAAAATCAGCCAAAAGAGGATCTATCTTATCAGCATTCACCATGACAGGGAAAATATTGGCTGAGGACACCTAAGACCAAATTCTGAGCACAAAATAAATTTATTTGTCCCAGAGGGCCAGAGAGCAGGAAATAAGAGATGAAAGACAGGAGAGAGAGGATGAGGGAGAAAGGGAAGGGAACAAGGAGGAAGAAAGAGGGGTATGTGCCCTGGAGTGGGACAAAGGACTGCCTCTGGCTAGAGAGGAGACAGCTGTGCCATAAGAAATGGCAGTTTATAAAGGTACAAGAAAAAGCCTTGTACCCTAAGAGTGAGTTGGTTAATTTTAATTGGGCATGATAATTAGATGAGCCAAAGGGGGCTTTTGATTGCTGGACTTCAATGTTTTGATAGCAGGAACTTCATAGTCAGCCTCAGGAGGAGGAAATGGCCAAATAAGGGGATAGATATGGTTGATTAACTTTAGGGATATAATCTAACAGTTTTCAGCAAGCCAGAGGGGATGGGGGAGAAGGGCAAGGCCTGACAGAGCCCTGTTCCCCACATTTGAGCTGTCCAGAATCTCTTCCCACTATAAGAACTTTTATTCAAAATCTGTAAAAACCCACCAGTGACTCTCGTAGATGACTTCTTGTCACCTTCTATCTCAATAGCGTAATGCCAGTTGGAAGATTGCTCATGTTCAGTTATTAAATGCAAGTTTATTTCCTTTTGATTTTAGCACTCTTGACAGAATTGTCCTTGGTGATGCCTGCTGGCCACAGTGATGCTGAGGTGACTACAGTGAGAGCCTGGGTGATCCCAACAAGTGAGCCTTGGCTACTGTCGTAGTTATCAATGAAACACAAGTCACTGTAAGAAGCAGAGAAAGGAGACTTACGTGGCCACTCTATGGGTCCTGTGACCCCGCCCCTGAAAGTCCATCTTTAGAGTCCCTGCATGGGGTTTAGGCTTAAATCAAAGGCAGAGGTAAGCTCTGCTGAGCAGTTCTAGTCAAGGCATGATCTGCAGCCACATGCAGCCTTTATCTAGGGTCTTTCTCTACTGCAGAGCATCTGACAAACTCACAACTGTGTGAAATTTCAGCCTAGATATAAGCTCCTTTTTGTAAGCACCAGCCTTCAGCAAAAGATTTCTGGTGAAATTGTAATTCCTTAAGGTCTATTGTTTTAATAGTATTACAGTCCAAGGGAAGAACTCAACACTATCTTTTTAGAATGCACCTCACCCCAAGACGGTTCCAATCCATTTTACAAACCAGCTGGTTTTGTTCGTTGTCTCCAGGCTTGACAATATTTGAAAATCGAAGTGGGTAGTAAGTCACCCTCAGGTCTTCTCTGTTTCTTTGTCTGTGATCTTGATGAAAACAAATCTCACTAGGACCATGCTGGCTGTGAAGTGAAGCCTACAAAGGTGGCAAATACCATCAGGCTCTGAGCTGAGTGGTGAGTGGCACAAAGCCCTGGTTTTAAAGAGCCTTATTCTACAGAACTGTGCTCGTGTCCCCAGAATCGGCTGTAAAATTGAGATGGTGCTTATTCCCGTGAAAATTAGCTAAATTTGTGTGTTGTTGCCATTTATCTCTATTTATGAGAAAAAATTTCCTCTAACTGTAAATGCCATGACTTATATAGTTATCTCGCAATCTAATAAAAGAAACGTGCTTTGGCTTCACTTCTGAAGACGGCTCTCCAGGGACATATTATCACAGGAAAGCTACTCTGTCCACTTCTTGGCTTGGGTAGCTGGACGGTAGCAATTATGAGAAGAAGCTTTATAACTGACATCCATCTTAAAAATAAAGGAATGAATGGGAGAAAAAAATCCATATTTAATTTTTGACATAGTGACTACTTCTAGTTCTAAGCATTCATGAGTTCCTTCATTTTTCTCAGATTGAAAATATTGAGGGAGCACCAAGGGTGCTTTCAATAGGAACCTCATCAAATAAATACATACAGAAAAGCATATTGTTTTTTGGAAGAGGACTTTCTCATTAGCCTGGAGGACACAGTTACTCTGGTCCATCCCCCACATGTATCATCCCCCCTCCCCCCACAGGTGCCTCATGCAAACCTTCCCCCACATTCTTCTACTCTGCAGTTTCTGTGACCTGCAGTGAAACCTGATCTAAAAATAGGACATGGGAATTTCCCGAAATAAATAATTCACAGGTTACTCAGGATCTTTTTGAGGACTGTATGTTGCTGTAATCATTCTCTTTATTTTAATTGTTATGATTCACTTCTTGCTATCAAAGACTTCCAGAGTTTTATGTTTGTGCGTGTAAAAAGCCAGTGTGTGAGCTGGTACTGTCCCCAATTTTAGAAGCTTACAGTGCAGATGGGACAGGGATCTCAGGTGGGTAATTATCCTGGAATACTGTCATTGGATTGAGTGACTCCAGCAGATCTTCAATATTTTTTCATGTTTCTCTACTTGAAGTATTAAACATAACCCTGGCCTTTCTCAGTTTTCAAAGACCTCCCTTAATATTAGATAACCCCCAGATCTGCACTGGCACTTTTGTGAAAAGCCTGTGTCTTATAATCTGGGGGGAGATACAAAGATGTTCTACTGATAGGTGCAGACAGCACGTGGAAGGTCAGAGAGCAGCCTCTCTCTCCAGGGTAATTTCTGAAGCACTAAATGCAAGTCACTTTATCTATGAAAGGCTTTGAAGCTATCTTAGAATCTATCAATGTGAAGAAATACCATGTCCAAGACAATTTATAAATGAAGACATTTAAGTAGGATCTTGCATATAGTTTCTGAGAGTTAGAGTCAATGACCATTGTATAGGGTTATTATTGCTGTGAGGAAGCACCATGACCAAAGCAACTTAGAGAAGAAAAAGTTTATTTAGGTATACATGTCATCATCACTGATCATCATGGAAGGATGTGAGGACAGGAACTCAGACAGGGTGGGAACCTGGAGACAGGAGCTGAGGCAGAGGCCATGGAAGGGTGATGCTTACTAGCTTACTCTGCTTGTGGTTTTACAATAGATGGCTGTCTCTCTCCCCTTACTGCTTCCATGGTGCCAAGTGATGAGTAGATACTCAATCAAACCTGACTGTTGGTGGTCAGTGTATAAACAGACAATGTGGTGATCTGAATGAGAATGGCACTCATAAGCTCCTAGGCATGGGCACTACTGGGATGTAAGGTTGGTTAGAGTAGCTGTGGCCTTGTAGGAGGAAGTGTAGCATTGAGGTGGGCTTTGAGGTCTCAGATACTCAAGTCAGGCCCAGTGGAGTATTCTTTTCCTGCTGCCTGTGGATCAGGATGTAGAACTCTTAGCTGGCCCTCCAGTACCATGTCTGCCTGTATACCAACATGTGTCTTGCCATGAAAATAATGTACTACACCTCTGAACTGTAAGCCAGTCCCAATTAAATGTTCTTTTTTTTTAATTAGATATTTTCTTTATTTACATTTCAAATGCTATGCCGGAAGTTCCCTATACCCTTCCCCCGCCCTGTTCCCCCACCTGCCCACTCCTACTTCTTGACCCTGGCATTCCCCTCCCTGTACTGGGGCATATAAAGTTTGTAAGACCAAGGGGCCTCTCTTCCGATTGATGGCCAACTAGGCCATCTTCTGCTACATATGCATCTAGATACACGAGCTCTGGGGGTACTTGTTAGTTCAAATTGTTATTCCACCTAAAGGGTTGTAGACCCCTTCAGCTCCTTGGGTAATTTCTCTAGCTCCTCCATTGGGGGCCCTGTGTTTCATCCTATAGATGAATATGACTATTTGCCAGGCACTGGCATAGCCTCACTTGAGATAGTTATATCAGGGTCCTTTCAGCAAAAGCTTGCTAGCATATGCAATAGTGTCTGGGTTTGGTGGCTGATTATGGGATGGATCCCGGGTGGGGTAGTCTCTGGATGGTCCACTCTTTTGTCTTAGCTCCAACCTTTGTCTCTGTAACTCCCTTCATGGGTGTTTTGTTCTCTATTCTAAGAAAGAATGAAGTATCCATATTTTGTTCTTCATTCTTCTTGATTTTCTGGCGTTTTGCAAATTGTATCTTGGGTATTCTAAGTGTCTGGGCTAATATCCACTTATCAGTGTGTGCATATCAGGTGACTTCTTTTGTGATTAGGTTACGACACTAAGGATGATATCCTCCAGATATATCCATTTGCCCAAGAATTTCATAAAGTCATTGTTTTTAATAGCTGAGTAGTACTCCATTGTGTAAATGTACCACATTTTCTGTATCCATTCCTCTGTTGAGGGACATCTGGGTTCTTCCACCTTCTGGCTATTATAAATAAGACTGCTATGAACATAGTGGAGCATATGTTCTTATTACCAGTTGGAAAATCTTCTGGGTATATGCCCAGAAGAGGTATTGCTGGATCTTCTGGTAGTACTATGTCCAATTTTCTGAGGAACCTCCAGAATGATTTCCAGAGTGGTTGTATGAGCTTGCAATCCGACCAGCAATGGATTGAGTGTTGCTCTTTCTCCACATCTACACCAGCATCTGCTGTCATCTGAGTTTTTTATCTTAACCATTCTGACTGGAGTGAGGTGTAATCTCAGTGTTGTTTTGATTTGCATTTCCCTGATGATTAAGGATGTTGAACATTTTTTTCAGGTGCTTCTCTGCCATCCACTATTCCTCACTTGAGAATTCTTTGTTTAGCTCTGTACTCCATTTTTTAATGCAGTTATTAAATTTCTGGAGTCCAGCTTCTTGTGCTCTTTGTATATATTGAAAATTAGTCCCCTATCAGATTTAGGATTGGTAAAGATCCTTTCCCAATCTGTTGGTGGCCTTTCTGTCTTATTGACAGTGTCTTTTGCCTTGCAGAAACTTTGCAATTTTATAAGGTCCCATTTGTCAATTCTTGATCTTATAGCACAAGCCATTGCTCTTCTGTTTAGGAATTTTTCCCATGTCCATATCTTCAAGGGTTTTTCCCACTTTCTCCTCTATAAATTTCAATGTCTCTGGTTTTATGTGGAGGTCTTTGATCCACTTAGACTTGAGCTTTGTACAAGAAGATAAGAATGGATCAATTCCCATTCTTCTACATGATAACTGCCAGTTGTGCCAGCACCATTTGTTGAAAATGCTGTCTTTTTGCCACTCGATTGTTTTAGCTCCTTTGTCAAAGATCAAGTGATCATAGGAGTATGTGTTGTTCATTTCTGGGTCTTCAATTCTATTCCACTGACTTACCTGTCTGTTGCTGTACCATGCAGTTTTTATCACAGTTGCTGTGTAGTACAGCTTGAGGTCTGGCATGGTGATTCCACCAGAGGTTCTTTTATTGTTAAGAATAGTTTTTGCTATCCTAGGTATTTTATTGTTCCAGATGAATTTGCAAATTGCCCTTTCTAACTCAGTGAAGAATTGAGTTGGAATTTTGATGGGGATTGCATTGAATCTGTAGATTGCTTTTGGCCAGATAGCCATTTTGACTATATTAATCCTGCCAATCCATGAATATGGGAGATCTTTCCATCTTCTGAGATCTTCTTCAATTTCTTTCTTATTTATAAGACTTGCCAGGGTCATGGTGTTTCTTCTTAGCAATGAAACCCTAACTAAGACAGACACATAACCCACTAGCTGGATTCTACCAGTGTTGAGGTTTGGTTTGTTGCTATGTAGTGTAATGCTAAATACTGGTCCCCTTGTATCTGGCTGCCCCAGATTGGCATGTACACCAAGTGATGCTATATAACTTTGCCTTCCAAGTTATCCCTGATTGGCCAATAAAGATGCCTACAGCCTGTAGTTGGCCAGAAGAAAAGTAGGATGGGTCTCCATCCTTTGGGTCTGAGGAGAGACCACAAGGAAGAGAGAAGAGAAGAGAGAAGACACCATAAGGTGGGTGGACATGAGAACATGATATGAAGGATGACCAGTTGGAGTAGGACCAGCCCAGGTGGAACATGCCAAGTTATAAATCAGGGTTATTGACAGGGAAACAGACAAAATAGCATAGAAAGTTGATATCTGCCCAGCTCTAGTGCTTTTAAGGCTTATTACAAATATAAGGTTTTGTGTCTTTTATATGGAAACTAAATGGTCTAATTTGGGGTAGAAACTCCCAAATAATATTTACTACAACATGCCAGAGCACTTTACTCTTCGGTTCCATACAGAGGAGTGGGCTTAGCCTTAGTCAGTTAGCTTGGATTCCTGCTGCTGAAGGTTAATATTCTCGGGTTATTGTACCTCAGAAGATTGTAGCTGTTCTCCAAATTACTTTTCACTTTCTTTGCCTTTTATAGCTGAAGCTACAAGATATGAAATAACACCCATAAAATTTAAGTGTGAATAATGTTCTGTTGATATAAATGTTACATTTATATTAGTAATAAAAATGAGCACACCATTCATATTTGCATATGAATACAGTTACATATAAATATGTCTTAAGATCACAAATGTTGTTAAGCTTTCTGAAGACAATATGGAAGCAGCATAGTGAAATGGAATAATGTATGTTCTCACAACAGGGAATGTGGGGGTCCTTACATGGTGTGTTGGTGTCTTTACAGGGTTCTGTGGGTCCTTACAGGGTGAGAGGGTCCTTACAAGGTATGTGGGGGACCTAACAGCGTACATGTAAGGTCCTAACATGGTGTCTGCGCATGTCCTAATGGGGTGTGCAGGGGTCCTAATATATTGTATGTGGGGCTCCTAATAGGCTCTGTGTGTGTGTGTGTGTGTGTGTGTGTGTGTGTGTGTGTGTGTTTGTGTGTAGCAATTGTAACAGATTGTGTGGGTCTTTCTAACAGATTGGGTGTGTGTGGGTTCCTAACAGACTGTACGAGGGGATCCTAACAGGTTGTGTGTGGTAGTGAGGTTCCTGACAGATTGTGTATGGAGGCTACTAACAGGATTTGGGAGGTTCTTAACAGGGTTGTGTCTGTGTGTGTGCAAACGGGATGTGGGGGGATGGGAATATCCTAATAAGGTAGGTATGGAGGTTTGTGTGGGAGGAATCCTATAGGGCTGTATGTGTGGGGACTTAACAGGGTATGTATGTAGGGATCCTTACAGGATATAGGGGTGTATGGATTCTTACAGGATATAGGGGCCTTATATTCCAATACTCCACAAAAGTCTCCACTTTCCTCCTTTTGGAAACTGCAATGCAATAAAAATGTCCTTAAAAATTACCAATGTGATAATGGGAACACATGATGTTTTAAACAGCTGCACACTAGTGATGAGAGCCATACAGAAGGATACTCCTTACTTTCTCAGAGTTTCAGTCTTCAAAAGCTTTGCTCCACCCTCTAAAGACTTCATAGGAGAGTTCTGAGCTACCCAGGCATATAGGCAAGGACAGTCACAACCGTCCCAGGACTGAAGCTCTGCACTAATTTAAGTGAGCAATGACTTGGTCCCCAGGTTCCTGAGAGAAGGGAGGTGCTCACAGCTCCCATCTCAAAGCCACTGTGGAGCAAAGAAAACCATTTCTTTATTTGGATGTTTTATTCAAACATGATCCCAAGAGCTTCTCAGTATCTCTGAGAATAATGAATGTGTTATCCATCTCTTAATGTCATTGCTAACATGACATTAAGAATCACTGGCCAGAAATAAAAGAAAATGTGCATGCATTGTTTAGAAAGATCTAGAATCTAGATGTTCCCTTTCTTACATATTCATTGTCATTCTGGCAGGGGTGGGTCCCCTCTTCTCTTTGTGCAGGCCTGTGAGTACATATGACTCTGTGTATCTGGTGGAAGAGGGCCACAGGCCCCTTGTCCGTGGCCTTTGAGGAGAGCCACTGAGGATCAGAAACACTTAAAGATTGACAGGAAGTAGCTGTGGAGGGCAGACAGCCTGTTATCTCACCCCTGCCTCCCTCCTGGCTACTGCCTGTGAAAGAAAAGAGTTACAGACATTGAAGAAAAACTTAGAAAGTTAAATCTCGTGCAGTTTGCTGCTAAAAATAAAAAGTCTTTAAAGCCTGACCAAGCTCACCAAGTCTCTGGAGTCAACTGAAAAACCCAAGCGTCTAGCTCCTGTTGCTTTTGATGGAGCCTGAGGGTAAGGCTGAACCACAAGCTCCCTCTCCCACACAGGACACTTCCAGATCTCAAGGCCACTGTCATGTTTATCAGCATCTTTTGAAACACAGTGGAGCTTTGTGAGTCTGGAAGAGAATGGAGACTGACTGCTGAAAAGAAGAAAGCCTTTCCTCACACTACAGGGACACAAAACAGATGTCAAGAAAGCTGGCTGCTGAAACACAATGCAGGGTAACACAATGCCAGTGTGAGCATCCTATTCCCAAGATATTTGCATATATCCATAGGGAGCAAGTCAGAGCAGAAGGACTCACAGATTCATGCCTTTACCAAGAATTTTCAGAATCTCCACAATGTCACGTGCCATCTAAGGAGAAGCTGCAGCCAAGAGTTTTAAAATCCCACTCCTTGTAAGGCTCACACTCTTAAAGAGAGGCAGAAATGAAGAAAATAAATGAAATAGATGCTACATTGAAAAGTGAAAAGAGGGGCTGGAGAAATGACTTTGAGTATAAAACGCTTGCTAAGCAAGCATAAGGACCTGTGTTCAGGTCCCCAACAACCACTTAAAAGCGGATTGTGGAAGCAGCACTAGGTCTGGAGGGGATAGAGTGGAGATGGGAGGGGGTAGAAGGCAGTGGGAGAGCGTGGGAGCAGGAGTGGGACAGGTGGCTCTGACGTTTGCTAACCACCAAGTCTACTAGAGACAGTAAGCTCCAGGTTCCATAAGAGACCCTGTCTCCAAAGGGACCCCATTGGATAAAGGAAGCAGAAACTATTCTTGGAAAAACAAAAAGGGAAGGACATGCAGACAGATGGGGTGAAGGAGCATGAGAGATGTCATCCTCAGACATGGGAAGGGAATGCAGGCTCCTGGAGACAGCTGCTTCTTGTTTCCAGGAGACACAGTGAGCAGAAACATGGGGCATGGGGCAGGAATCCAGGCAGGCATAGTGGGACCCAGGAACCCTAGAATGTACCTGAGCCAGCACCCCTTTTACTACAGTCCAGCGCTGTCTGGCAATAGTTTAGCTTGATAAAAAATGTGTTTATGAGAATCTAAACTTGGGTGTGGTGGTGCACATCTGTCATTCCAGCACTCCAGAGGTGGAGACAGGCATGTTCGACCTTCAGGGTCACAGTTACCTTGGGAGTTTGAGGCAGCCTCAGCAAAGTGAAACCCTGCTACATAAACAAACAATTGTACATAGATAGACTGATTCTCTTCCAAAACTCATAAGTTTTGATGACTGAATTATAGAATCACTAAAATTTCTTAGAACATGAGTCACGCATCAGCCTCAACTTAGCAAAGGATTGCAAGCAGTGAGCAGCATACCCAGGAGGAACAGAGAGAAGCAAGGGCGGTGGTCAGAGCCCGCGTGGAGCAGTGGCTTGAGGGCCATGTTGGTGGCCACTCTGCAGTGTCTAAGGCTGGTGACAGTGTGGATTGATGACTAGTCTTGCATTTGAGGAACACTTTAAACCCTTTGAACGTCTTTCTGTATAGTTTCCTCAACTTCAGGACCTGAGAGTTTAAGTAATTTGCCCAAGGCCACAGAGTTAAGGAGTAGGAAGATGGGCCTTGGAGGCTGAGTCCTAATTGCTCTGTAGGGCTACTTGGGACAAGAGTTCCATCGGGAGGCAGGCTCTTCAACATCTGGGTCTCCTATTCCTTAAAATGATTGCATTTTATATTCTGAGAAGACATTCCATGTGTTTTACCCAATGTTTCCTACACAAGAGCCCCTTTTTAAAATGTCAAAATCTCTTTCCAAACCCTGACATGACTGCAGTTGGATTTGTGGGCCCCTGTGATTGTGGGGGTATATAACATATATGAATTCAAGGCCTCTTCACAATGAATCCAAGTTCATAATTTGGAAACTCCTGATTTAGTCCAATGGTCTCATTTTACAGAGGGGAATCCAAACCCAGGGAAATTAAATGAATCACCCAAAGGTATAATGCATGTTATTCGAAGGGTGGGGGAGCCACCATAGCATGCTGTAGTCCTTCATCTCTTATTTGGGAACAATTTCGTTTTTGTTTCCCGCTTGGCATACTGTGGTCGCCGTTATCACGAGATTTTAATTCTATTTTGAGTGTTCTGTTGACTTGGCAACATGATTTTTCCACACTGCCTGAGTTCATGCCAGCGGAGAATCCCAGGCTTGCTCTGTTCTCTGCTACTGATTGATAGCAGGCCAGCAAACTTGGAGAAGACTGAAGTCATCAAAAACAAAGACCACTGCAGAAAAAAATACTTGGAAAATGCATTTCAGGTGCTTGTCTGTGCCAGCGCGTGAATGATGATTTAAGCTGAATGATTCAAGGGGCTCCATGCTTTACTTACTGGAAGAAGTCTTTCTCAGATGTTGCAGAGACAGAAAGAGAAACAAAATATAAAAAATCTCAGGGGTGGGGTCTGCAAGATGCTTCAGAAAGTGAAGGCACTTGGTGCCAAGCCTGAGGAGTAAGTTTCATTCCTGAGACCCATGTGCTGGAAGGAAACCCATATATATGCAAGTTGTTCTGTGACCAACACACACACACACACACACACACACACACACACATACACACACACACACACACAATGCAATCTTGTGATTTGCTATATAATTATCTCATTTTGAGGATTAAGAAGGGAAAGTAGTCTTTAAGCCAGTGTGGAATTTTCTAATTCAATATTGTAACTTTTATGGATGAGAAATATGATGAAATGAGCATTTTTGTTCTGATGGTGACTTTAAGATGAACAATTACTTAAATCTAATTTTCTAATATAATTTAAATCTAACTTGTTTGGTTTAAGATGAACAATTATTTAAATCTAATTTTCATTCAGTGCAAGTTGTTTTGCGACACATTATTTTATTTCTATTTCATTTGGACTCCTTTTCTAAGCTTATGTGCCTCAGTAGGATAAAATAGTTCTGTCAAAGGAAATGGGCTTTCTGTTTGTTGAGGGTCCTAGAGAAACTAAATGAACCTTAAAAGACTTCCACCTAAACAAGTCTGAGCCAGCCCAAATTTTGTTAAGAGCTTTACCCAAAGTATATCAGCATTCTTAGAATTGCACTGGGTGTAAAGCATTTTAAAACCCTATCAATACCATGCTGGCTATAGCCAACAGACCAGTTTTCTTATAAAATTTATGTTCTATTTGTTACGTTAACACTGGTTGCCTTCCGGGCATGGTAGTCTAAACAAAAATGGCATCCATAAACTCATAATGTAGAAGAACTATTTGGGAAGGATTAGGAGGTGTGGCCTTGTTGGAGGAGGTGTGTTTCAGGGTTCCTGCTCTGGCTTTTCAAAAGACTGACCATTCCCAGCTTGTTCTGTCTTACCCCTCAATTCCTCTCCCCCTCCCTTCTTGTGGATCGTGATGTGAACTCCCTTCTGCTCCACCTAATGTGCCTGCTGCTTGCTGCTATTCTGGCTTTCCATGATAGACTCTTAACTATCTGAAACAGTAAACCCAATTAAACGCTTTCTTTTCTAAGTTGCCTTAGTCAACAGAGAAGGAACTAATGGTCTAAGACATCTCGCCTCCAGAATACCTCATCTGCAAAGGACTTTCCTGCCCTATGTTTTAGGCTGTGGCATCTCCTGAAATCATCACTCATTGATACATTTTCCTCATTCACAGGGAACAGGAGAAGATAAGGAGTTAGGTGTATTTGTTATAGACCTTCCACATCCCTGAGACTGCAGAATGACTTTAATGCTGACACGGGGGACTGATGGGTAGAAGGCACACATTCCTGGGAACCTTTTCCTGCCCATTATCTACATATCTACTGAGTGTGCTGCTCTGAAAAAAAAAAAATCAATGTATTTAGTTGCTAAAATTGGAGCCTCTTCTCTGCTGTGGCCTCTCTGCTCTGACATTTCAGTGAGGAAGTCAGTGTCCTGGAGCAACTCATCATCTTCCCAGGCATGATCACATGCTGCTTAGTGGGTACACACAGAGTTCTTCTGCAGACACACATGGCTGAATTGTACCCCTGAACAAATTCATCTTCCAGTTTCTTCCATTTCTTTGTACCAACTAAGAGGGTTAATGTGATAAGCTGGGGATTTATTTAGTATTTATCTACCTGTCTACCCATTCAACCTACTAGTAGAATTAAGTTCAAGGGTTCTGTGCATGGTAGTACAGTACTTGGTAATTATTTCCATTGCTAGTTGTTTAAATATGGAAAAGAAAAAAACGTTTCTCAAAGTACTTTTACTCAAAACCACAAATAAATAGCAATTTGTTAAAAATTCAAATGAGGATTAATTCTCAAACAATAGAAAAAAATGTATTCTCAAGGAGGAATCCAAAGGCAGCCTTACATCCATACTGTGGTACAGTTGCTTCTATAGTTGGATGACATGGAGGCTCCAGAGAACAAGATGGAACAGAAAATGTAGAAACTGCAGTTTAATGATTAAAAGCCATGGGAAGGTAGACAAAGCAGGTTCAGGCAACATGTTGGTTATTGAAGAGATTAAAACAATTAAAGAGATGCCATGCACAGCTGTGTCAGGAAAGTATTCATGCTTCTTGGAGAGGAAGGCCCAACCATCACAACTTCAAGGGTAAAAGAATACATGTAACAACAACAACAACAACAACAACAAAAACCCCAACGCTTTGGTTTAAAAAGAAAATCCTGGAAAAAGGAATACTGAATGGAGTACCTATTCAGACCTTCATGCTCAAGTAGGACTCCTGGGGATGTGTCTTGCAGATCCAACCATGCAAGAACTTAGAGTTACTGCAGCCCTAGGGAAAAGATACTCTAAAGAGTATCACTTGTATCACTCTCCATTGCCATCAGACTAATAACTGTTATATCTTTGTTCATGCAAGGACTATTGTAGTGAGCCCCAGATGTGCAACATCAACTTGACGACATTTCCTAGCTCACCATCAATAATGATCAAAACATTTTTTTTTGTAAGTTGAGGTGTAAAGAGTGAGATGTTTGAAGATTAGTGATAGAAGTAACTCTGAATAAATAATTCCAAGTCTCAGTTTAGATGCTGGCTGGTGCACATGGGTGTCACGTGACTCGATAGTATGTTAAGGAAGATGACTTCTGAGAGTGGACTCAGAACTTGCCCACTGGCTAAAGTGACACCAGCAGTAGAATTAAGGAACATCCCAGGCTTAGTTTATTCTTGAGAGAAGCCACACTGGGCACTAAGGTAAGATAAGGCAGCATCTGGGCTATTCTGATAAAATGTGGTGATCATCTCAATGATGTCACAGAGATCTCTTGCTGTGTGACCCTTACCCTCAGAGCCACATTTAATTCCAGGTTCTGGGTCTGATGTCTTCTTCAAACATATACACATAATTTAAAAAATATAGATGACAAAGAATAGTTACCTTCTATATATCCTGTATACTGCTCTTTCTGATAATAGAGATCGGTGCAAATAAAATAAGCCCAAACACAATCGGGCATAGCTTAGGTTCTTTGCCATGATATCATCATGTTATGAAAAATGTTTTGTACAACAAATTTACTTCACTCTATTCCATATCATTCAACACTCTCTCCTTTCCTTTAGTATAATAAAATACAATTATTGACATTAGAAGGACAATTTGATGTAAAACAAACAATTTATTTAACTGGCAAGGAATTGGCCCAACTGGCTATTCTCTTTAGGTAAAATCTTGCTGGGTGTTTTATATGAAGATAGTTAAGACTTGTAATTCTCTTCCATTCCAATTTTGTCTTAAAATTAATCAATAAGTCTTTTTGTGCATTCATCTCCACAGCAATGAACAATTGCCTCCCCTTAAAGCTCACAGGAGCTCATTACACATCCTGTACTGTGAGGAGAGTCAATCAATATTGACCTTGAAGTGGTAGTTAGGGAAATGGAGCTCCTAGCTGTGGGGCTTTCAATGTGAAGGGGGAATGCTAAGCTTATTCTGCCTCACTTATGCTGACACTAACATTTCTGAAGCCCTCGTCTAGGGTTCCCATACAGCTCTTTATATGACTTCAGAAACAAACAAAGTATTAAAACTAATTTTACTGAACACAAACAGGATCCAATGCCCTTTCCTGACCTCCACAGCCAGCTGTATAAGCATAGCATATACACACAAACACATAAATAAAGTTAAAAAATAAAATTTTCATGACAGTTCACTGGATACATATCTTTTTTTTTTCTTTACCATTTGGTTTTATTTTCTTCTTTCATTGAAACAGAAAGCTCCAGAGAGGTATCATGACATTGCCATAAAGTATCAGACAAATGTCATGGCATTGCTGCAAGGCATCGGACAGATGTCCTATGGCCACAAAACTCCACTTGGGTATCATACCATTGCTGCAAAACTCCAGCCAGTTCTCATGACAATGCTATAAAACATCAGAAAGATCTCATCCCGTAGCTGCACATCACTTATAGCAGAAGCCCTGAGTTGACACATGGTCTTCAGCATTGTTGGATAGCTTTCCAACACTTCTAGAGAAGTACCGATATGCATAGCTTGACGTTATTTATGTAAAAGACACCATTAGATTGGCAGCACATGGCGACTGAGTGCTTGGCCTCTGCTTAAAACGTAGCCAAACCTAAGGAATGAAGCTATCACTAAAAGTTTCATCATGATCCACAAGAAGTAGTGTGCTAAAGAAAATATTTTCATTGCAGCTACAAAATATCATTTTGCAAGATAACATTTTCCTTTTTTGTTTGAATCAATTGGAAAGAAAACAGTATTTTATACCACAAGAACTAAAGCACAATTCTACATTCGAATACCAGAAAATAAAATCTCATCTACTATAAACTTGCTTCATTTGAAATGCCAGAGGTTTAAAAGTCTATGTATTAATTTATCTCAGGACACTGTTCTGTGAAAGCAACATTATACTATAATTATGGCTAATAAACAGTAGTGGGCTTATTTCAATAGATTACTCAGAATTTCACTTCTGTTGATGATATTCTTGGCTTTTTGGTGCAGGATCTTGATCGGTAGCCCAGGTTTGTCTAGAAATCAATAATCTGTGTCCCACGTCAGATTCAGCCATTTGCCCTCAGCAGGCCAAAGAGCCAATTTAAAGCAGACAACAGGAAAAGGAGAATTATTCAATGTGGCCACATTGGGGAGAGGGACAAAGAGGTTCAGCAAGGCCCTCTAGTCTATCTTTGGGTTCTGAAGTGAGATTAAAGCTTAAATAGAAAGTCAGGGATATACACAACCAACCAGTTCTGGTCAGTATGTGGTCGGCCCATCTCAGCTAAGTCAGGCTCATTTTTTTATTAGATATTTTCTTAATTTACATTTCAAATGCTATCCTGAAAGTTCCCTATACCCTCCCCACCCCCCCGCCCTGCTCCCCTACCCACCCACTCCCACTTCTTGGCCCTGGTGTTCCCCTGTACTGGGGCATATAAAGTTTGCAAGACCTAGGGGGCTCTCCTCCCAATGATGGCCAACTAGGCCATCCTCTGCTACATATGCAGCTAGAGACACGAGCTCTGGGGGTACTGGTTAGTTTATATTGCTGTTCTACCTATGGGGTTGCAGACCCCTTCAGCTCCTTGGGTGCTTTCTCTAGCTTCTCCATTGGGTGCCCGGTGTTCCATCATATAGATGACTGTGAGCATCCCCTTCTGTATTTGCCAGGAACTGGCATAGCCTCAGAGAAGACAGTTATATCAGGGTCCCTTCAGCAAACCCCAGGCTCATCTTCCAAGTGGTTTGACAAGTCATTAGAGCTACCTGAAATCTCTTTCTGGGGACAAGCGCCTCCTCTAGCTGGTGCCCTTTCCTTCTCCTACCATGAGATTTCTGAGGAAATTCCCATTTCTGTGGGGTCTTTTGTCTTGACACACTGATAGACACCACAGGCTTCTCAGAGCATCTTCATTTCCTTGGAGGCATGTTATACAAGGGCAGAAACATTTCAAGGCCTCTGAGGCCTGCCTACTTTGCTACATTTTCCTTGTCTGTTCTCATGTTGATTTTAAATTAGTGTTATGCTTTCTTATAAAGGCCATATTTTTTTTAATTTCCACCAAAGCAGAATACTCGTATCACCTATATAAATTATATGCTTCTGCTTTCCTTTAAATAAAAATAAACTAATTTTTATGCAAACATGAATACTGATATAGTCAGCTGGATTTCTAATCAGCTCTTCCCAGTTGTATACAAAGACCAATTAAGCCTTTCTTATTTGTCATAATCTGTAGGTTCATAAGAATTCCCTTCACATATTACATCTATGAATCAGTCAGCTATTAAGTTAGTGAAAATTGGTTGTCAGTAGACAAATAATCAATATGGACCCTAAGCAAGCTGAGGAACCTCTGACCTGTAAATAGCTACAAGAATCTATAATGATAACTTCTTTGCATCTTGTAGGCATAAGATTAAAAAATTATATCAATTATATCAGTTACAAATATGCTGTTTGTTTCTGTTGTAGTCTCTCTTTGCTGCTGATAAATTTTCCCAACATTCTACCTTCCCTTATGACCCAGATGAATATTCAGAAACTGGAAGGCCACTAGGTGTGTGAGGGAGGATGAGAGGGGAGGGAACCAGGGCTAATGCTAGAGACACTTAGAGGGATAGGATAGCAAACGGAAGAGGGGAAAATATCAAAACTATATCAGCTCAATGAGCTCTATTAATATAGATTTACTGAGGACCAGACTCTAACAGCAATACAATTCTAGAATTTGTATTGTTGGGCTAGAGAGAAGGTTCAGCAGGTTAAAAGCACTGAATGCTCTTCCAGAGAACTGGGGTTCAATTCCTAGCACCCACATGGCAGCTCAAAACTGTAACTCCAAGATCAAATACCCTCACACAGAGATACAAGCAGGAAAGACACCAATGCACACACAAACACACACACACACACACACACACACACACACGCAACCAGCAACAAAAAAAAAAAACAGAAAAAATATTTATTGTTTAACCTTCACTTAAATACTGTCATTTTTTTTAAAAAGACTAGACAAATATGGACTGAATCATCAAGCAAAAGCCAAGTTATTTCAATCTGTTTATTGAAGAGAGCTAAACAAGGACATAAGAGAAACAAAGGCAGGGTGAGCTTCAGGGTTCATCTGCGGCTCATTTGGAAGTAAACTGAAATGCTGCAGCCCATCATGGGAGGGAGATAAATGAGGACTCACTTTTTGTGTCGTGCATGCAAAGTGGTACAGTAAAGGAAATGCATAGCACACTGAGAGACAACGAAAAGATGCAGTACTAACCAGTCCCAACCCTGAGCTCCGAAACAAATCCATATAGCTTCTTTATGGTATGACCTGCTCACTCAGGGCCACCTCTCCTGGAACCAGCTGAGGGGTTCATCTTTTCCTTTGCTTTTCCACTGGAGCAACAGGGGCACGACAAAGCCACGATGCTGCAGGTGTGTCTGGGGACTGGCTAAGGGCACTTACATGAAAAAAGCCATGGATGGCCAAATCTCTTTCTGTAGCACCACCCACAATTGCCTGTCCCTCCCAGGGTTTATAGAAGTGGCAGTTCCTGGGGGGCCAGAGTTTTATGGCTCCAATTAGTTCCATTTGGGTTATAACTGTAGAATGTGCCACTGGAGTGGCAAAATACTGTTGCACACCTCTAGCTACACCATTGGTGGCCTTTCAACTTGACAGAGCCCACTGGCTGTTATGCAGATTGTAAGTCCCACCTTCCCCTGTTACACAGCAGTTAGAGGGGCTGCTTGGCACATTAAACACTCTATTCTCCTTGTCCTGTGTCTGCTGTTTAGTGGCTATCACCAATTTTAAGAGCTGACAACTAAACCAGTTATATTGAAGTTAGAGTTCTACAAAACTCACTTTGTCTTTTATCTTCAAATGAAGAAGTAGAATCAGAAAACACCATTGCTGAAAAGTCACAGTAGCTCCATTCAGTATCTCCAATACCATCCAGTAAAAGATGAAAGTCTGAGTCTGAACAACTGAACCTATTCATTTATTCCCTAAGTTACTTCTAATGAATGGAGGAAATAACTGCTCTTCTGAAGTATGAGAGTCACCTGGACTGTCTAATAAGACAAGGTATATTAAATTAACCACTGGGGTGGGGGTGGGGGGGTCCTAGAGAAAAATATACTACTGTCCTGTTTAAGATAGTCACTCAAGAGTGAACACTTACCCTCTAACTTACCAGCTCACCTCTGTCTCAGCAGAAACATAAGGCATTGTCAAACTCAAGAGTGCATGACATTCTCCAATGTCCACTGATATGCATGCTGCCAAAAAAAAAAAAAAAACCCAACCCATTTATAACATCTGTGTCGTCTGTCACAACCACTCAAACACCAGTCTTTCAGACATGTGGACACACATTGAATTTTTGCACAAATCAAATAACAAAATATGGTAAGTCTGAGAAGTGAAGAAACTCAATAAAATACCAAGAGCTGTGGTTTTGTTTCCTAATCATGGCTTCTGGGCTCTGTAAACACTGATCTCAGATGGAGGGTTATATTTGTACAGTCATAATACAGGATTCTGAAGTTGTTGGGTACTTCTCAAATTCCTCTTTATCTTGATACAGATTATTAGAGGGACAATGAATGGAACTCCAAAAGATTCCATATGTCGGGCTGGTGAGACGGCTCAGCGGGTAAGAGCACCCAACTGCTCTTCCAAAGGTGATAAGTTCAAATCCCAGCAACCACATGGTGGCTCACAACCATCCGTAACGAGATCTGGCTCCCTCTTCTGGAGTGTCTGAGGACAGCTACAGTGTACTTACATATAATAAAATAAAATAAATCTTAAAAAAAAAAAAAAGATTCCATATGTCAGGATATCCCTGTCCCAGAGAACAATGTGACTGACCCACTATAACCATTTGTCCTGATGACATGACACTCACTTTAGAATCTCTATTTTCTCATCAGCGTTTGTTTTACACTGGCTCTTTTAGCACATCACCTCTGAGGAAAAAGCTGTAGCCAAAGCTAGCCAAGTTCACTGAGTGTGGAGACATGGTAGTTTCACTTCAACAGTCAGAAATCTTTATTCAATATGTCTTAGAATTTTTGTTTAAACAGCGTTAAATTTCAAATCAAGTATGCATGCTATTGGCAGAGATTCCCTTGGACACTTTATTTGGCTGGCAGTGAATACGGCCTTATTTTATTTAACAAAATGAGAGTATAAATAAATGTACTATGCACACTTACAGACCAAAATTAAGCAGGAAATGTCTGAAACAATTTTGAATCTGTATTTCTTCAGCCAACCAGCATTTATTAGACATCTGTTACGGGAATCAATATTTTCTAAGATCCATGGACAAAGAGAAAAGAAAAGTTACAGTATAAGGTTTTAAAGAAGCTGTCATCTATGGGGGGATAAAATACATCTGTAAAACTTTGAAATCTTTCAAAACGACCTCATAAAACACTGGCCAACATAGTGTGGGCCAACGGAGAGCCAGTGAAGGCCCACTTGGGCAGGTTTGTCTCAATGATTTCTCCCACCATCAGGTTCATGTATTTTTGATTGCTGACCACAGTTTAATGCTTTATCCTGCATACAGATTGCCATGAACAGGGATTCATAGAAATATATGGAAACCACATAAATGTCAAAAGAAACTCCATTTCCCCGAATTTTGGTAGTTTGACAAAAGCCAGCAATCTTCGGGAACTTTTGAAGCTAGTTCCCCTCTACCTAAAGGAGCCATTCCTGAATCACTGGAAGAGGGGACAAATGCTATTAGCTTAGTAAAGCCCACACAGGCCTCAAGGCTCCCTCAGCATCACAAGTGCCTGTTACACAGTTCAGAGTCCATGCTAGCATCCTGGTTCTTCTAGCTCTTCTCACCCCACTCTACCCCTGTACTTCCTCCAGCTCAGGAACTTCCTTCTCTCAGCTTCTCCTTATAACCCAACTATTTCTGCTAGGTTCACTCTTTATGCCTTCCTCTCTTTTACCCATACTCTTTCTCTTGTCCTCTCTCACTCTTCTCTTATGGCCATGTTCAGTCTACATCTTTGTATCTGGACTCTTCCAGATGCCACTGGCTGCTCTCTCCCTCATATTTACGATAAAAAACAAAAAATACCTTCCCCTCAACCATACCATGGAGTGATCATATCACCAGCTTATGCAATGAATAATAGTCTTTCATCTGTATCCCTACCTTGACCATAAGAAATGGGAAAGATGGTGTGTATTGAAGGCCTAGTGAGTGAAGCAGGTCTTTGATACTAATTCTAATGTGATCTCTCAACAATAATTTATTCTGTGAGCACATTAGATGAATTAGGTAAGGATAAGCACTTACATGTTAAATCATTTATTTTTTATATAACTGATGAGTTCAATCTGATCAGAGTCCAATGCTGGGCCCTGCAATCCAGCCTACTGAGCAGCATTCAACAAGACATGCACTGCTAGGTTGTGTAGACACTTCCTAATGGGTACAAAAGCAAACAGAAATAGTTATTCGTCTTTAAAAGAAAAGATTTATTTTGTTTATGTCTTTGTGGATCTCTGCTTGTATATGTGTAAGTGCAATGCCCATGGGGGCCAGAAGAAGGCATTAGATACCTAGGAGCTGGAATTGTAGTTGTCTGAGCAAACCAATGTGGATCCTGGAAGCCAAACTCTGGTCCTCTGCAAGATCAGCCATACTCTTAACTGCTGAACCATCTCTTCATCCCTGAGGGGGTTTTAAAGAAATGTCTTCTGTTCTTCAGCTCCTTGCACACTCTAGCCTAACCCTCACCAAGCTGGCCATAGAGCTGTGATGGGCCTGTGGCATTTCCAGTTGTTCTTCTCTGCTTTTCACCATCTTGCATCTCACCATAAGCCACCATCCAGTGCAAATGACTTTTATAATAACAAACACGAGGGCAGTGATACACACTGGTGACAGTGTGAGCGCATGCACTCATGAAATACCAACACATTGTATGACAACACAGGCAGAGCTCTGGGCAAGGCATGGGCAGCCTGGGCAGTGTGGGCCATGTGGGCAGCATGGGAGACATGGAGATCATGGGCAGCATGGACCATGTCGGCAGCAAACTTGGGTTGTGTGGGCCATATGGGCAGCACAGGACACATGAGGAACATGGGTCATGTTGGCAGCACAGCAAACGTGGGCTGTGTGGGCCATGTGGGCAGCACAGCAAACATGGAGATCATGGGCAGTGTGGGCAATATGGGCAGTCTCATTTGGGAGTATGCAAGAACAATCCCAGCTGTATGGAATTTCAAGGTCTGTGGGTGCCAGACATAGTGGGGTGACCCTGAAGTAACAACTCTTCCACTGACTAACACAGAAGGATCACTAGTTCAAGGGCAGCCTGGCAAATTGATGGAGGTGGCACCCTGTGATGACCACTTTTCCAGTTTACATGAGGCTCTGAGTCCACTTAGGCTACTACCAAATGAAATAAAGGAAAACATAATCAAGTCATTAGAGGATTCCCCCTCTCAAAATCCACCTATAGACATTTAAGGACAAGAAGATTGACACTTTTTTGACTGTCAACAATGAAAAGAGATTAATATACTGTCATCACACTTAAAGCTGTTTTGATATTTGATCAGTAAATGAATTCAGTCACAAAGCACCACATGTGTAAGTTCTATATTTTTTTGGCCAGCCCTGGTGACCACATCTGCAATTCCATTATGTATGAGGCTGAGGCAGACAGATCTTTACAGCCTAGCCTGCAGAAGAAGTTCCAGGGAATCCAGAGTTGCATAGTAAGCTCCTGTTGCACACACACACACACACACACACACACACACACACACACACACAGAGAGAGAGAGAGAGAGAGAGAGAGAGAGAGAGAATATTTAAATATATAGTGGAAAAAGTCTTTAAAAAATGTCACATTTTTCACTTGGAAAATCACTTGAGTTTTGAAGACCGGGTGTCTGACCACGCAGGCAGAAGCCTGGGCACTGTGGGCTGCATGCAGAACTTGAATGGCTTGAGAGGTGTTTTTTTGTTGTTGTTTATTGTTTTATTTTTTTGGTTTGTTTTTATTTTTTCAAATACTGAGCTCTTTATTGAACATCTTGGAATGTGGACCTGGGTGAGTTGCTTTGGATTTTAGAATATTTGGATTTTAGGTATTTGTCAAGTTATGTGATTCAGAGACAAAGAAGAAAGAAGTGAGGGAGAATGAATTAGTTTAATAGCTAGATGTCTTTGCCAAAATGCTAAGTATAGAAAGACAAATTATCTAAATACCCAGTTTTGGAATGCTCTGGCCATATGTTGCTAAATTGATATAATTGTTTTATCCCAACACTCCACTTGCTTCTCCATCTGTGGTGGTTTAAATGGAAATAACCTCCATAGGCTTATATGTTTGAATATTTGTTCCCCATTTGATGTAATGTTTGGGGAGGACTAGGAGGAAGGACCTTGTTGGAGGAAGGTGTGCCAATGGCGGCAAGCTTTGAGGTTTCAAAAGACTTGTGCCTTTCTGACTCTGCTGCTGTGCTCCCACCAAGGTGTCCATGAATTCTAACCCTCTGAAACAGTAAGCTCCAAATAAAATCTTGCTTCTATAAGTTGCCTTGGTCATGGTGTCTCTTCAGGCCAATAGAAACATAACTAGGACTCCATATTGTAAATCCTTCTGTTAATTTGTTTTGCAAACAAAACTGTATGATTTTCCTTCCTCAGATTAATTTCCTTCTTGGCACCAAATCTGAATGAATAACAGTGGTTCAGTCATTTCCCATCTCTACTATCTATCTATCTATCTATCTATCTATCTATCTATCTATCTACACATAATGCACACAATAAAAGAGAGGCCAAGTACACATATTTACAGAGACACACACCACAGGGAGAGATACAACACACACACACACACACACACACACACACACACACACACACACACTACATACTTACAGAGACACATATATAAAGACATGCATGCCACCCACATAAAATACACACATGAGTGATATATATATATATATATATATATATATATATATATATATATACAGATAGATGATAGATAGATAGATAGATAGATAGATAGATAGATAGATAGATATGATAAAATGTACATACACATACTCACAAAGTCACATACCACAGATACAGAGAGAGAAATATACACCACACATACAAATACACACACACACACACAAACACACCACAGAGAGAGAGAGAGAGAGAGAGATGCCTAGTCTTACCAATTAATTTTCAATGAACACTTATTAAGTATCTGATGTATATGAACAGCTCTTCTAAGATCTGAAAACATAATTAACAAAGAAAACAAAAGACCCTGTGAGGATGTTTGCTATGGTAGAAAAGACAGACAACCAAGGGTAGGATGTTAGGTGTGACAGGAAAATCAATTCAAAACAAACAAGGAGAAAGCCATGTTTATAAAAATCCCAAGGCTTTTATAAATGTATGAAGTTACATCTTATATATTTGCCTATTATATCATTTTATTTTGCCATATATAGTTTATATATTACATATTATATATTAATTATATATTATATATTATATAAGTGTATATTTAACCCAATCATTATCTTCAGAGGGCTGTAGGCCAATAATTTGAGACACTGATCAATAAAAGGGAAACATCATTTATCTTGCCTTTTCTCAATAAACCTCATCTCAGGGAAACCAAACAGACAATGAGAAGAAATAATACTTTTTAGAATTCCAACATGCCAGAAAATAATCTAATTAGAAAAGCCTCCATTGTTCAGTAGACAGTAAAAGAACTTATCTTGGAAATTATCAGATAAGTAACACTCAAGAAAGTAGACAACAAATTGTTAGACTGTTTGAGTTCCGGATATAGGAAGGAGGATTGAGACATCATCACAGGCTACCAGATGGACCTGTTCACAGAGTAGCAGAAATGCACATAACTGTTTACATAATGGTCTCACCAAAGAATCCTAGCTTGAGTCCAGTCAAGCCTCTGGCCATAATTGCAGACATTGCAGAACTAAAAACACAAAGACCACACATTCAGCCGTTCCTTCCAGTGGGTCTTTATTTGGATCCTGAAGCTGACCAGAGAACATGGTATTTCTTGGACAAATGGAAAACACATATTTCTGAGATGTTACAATTTTTTTCTGAGTAATTACTGTTCATTAGATATCTCCTTGTGTTTGAGATTTTTTTAAAGGAAAATATTCATCTTCTGGTTTGACAGTCCTTCACTCATCTGCATTCCTACCTCTTCTGGATCCTAACCTTGAAAGGTGAGGTGTTTTTAAGATCAAATTTCACAACCTAAATATTAAAAAGTAAAATTCCAAGTGTGTCTCTGAGAAGGCATTTATTGCTGATGACACTGTCTTCTGAGCTGTGAGGTGAAGAACAGAACTTCAGCAAAAGCTCTTTCTGCACTCAGTTATCGCTTTATGAGAGATGTTGAGTTCTCCAGCCCCCTGCAGAGGAGTGAGGGGGTGGCTTGGATGACATCTCTAGTTTCAAGCCTGAGTCGGCTTCCACACCCTTCCTTTCCTCTTTCAGAATTCCTGATACTGATACCCAGTGCCTCCTCTTGAGTGACGTGAAACCTAATGACTAATTCTTATGAAGTATCACATGGCTGAAGCTATGGGTTGCTTCCATTCTGACATTTTGGCTTTGGCTGTGTGCACTGCTGTGCTCCTATTCTTTCAAATCACCTAGTTTCTGGAGAAAGCCAGGTGCTACCCGGGAGAAGCTCCCTGGTAGGACTCACCTGGGTAGGAGTGGAAGGAGTGTTATCAGGAATACTAAAGACAGCAGGAATACGATTAATAGATTCTTACACAGTTGAACTGTCAAAAGGCACAGCCCCAGACAGCAGTCTATGGTTTCCTTGTGAGAGATGGAACATACTCCAGAACCATGCATGGCATTATCCTGGGATTCCTGCCCATTGGCACAGGAAGACAAGCCTCTTAGTTAGTTTGCTTCCACTTGACACTGGCCTGAGTTAACTGAGAGAGTTTCTGTTGGGGGACTACCCTGACCACTTTGGTCTGTGAACATGGTTGTGGGACATTTCCTTATTTTTAAATGATGCAGGAAGGCCCATCCCAATGGTGGTGGCACTTTGTCTGGGATGGTGGACCCAAACTCTAGAAGAAAGCTAGCTGAGCAAACCAGAGGGAGCAAGCCAGGAAGTAGGAGTCTGCTATGGTACCTACCTCTGTTCCTGCAGGAGTTCCTGCCTTGACTTTCTTCAATGATGGAGTGGGACCTGAAAATATAAGCCAAATTTACTCTTTTCTTCACTAAGTTGCCTTGGGTCATGCTGTTTATCACAGCAACAGAAGCAAACTAGAACAATAAGCAAGATAAGCTGCCTCTGCTGTGCATCCAAGGGTGCTTACCCACTACTCTGTGTGGATAACAAGTAGAGCTGAGACACAGGTGGCTTTGTTAGACAATTCCTGGGAGGAACCTGGCGTAGGCAGGAAGCGGGTGGCATGCTTTCCTCAGACTCTGCCTGCCGATGACCTGCCACTGCCCACTGCCCTCATGAGACTCAGCTGAACTCTTCTTTCAGGCTTTGCCTGTGTCCCTGCTTCCTGCCCCTCTGCTCTGTCTTTGCTTGCTCCCTGCACTGCCCACTTGCTCTTCTTCATTCTTTTTAGGTTGCTACATCACTGCAAATATTGATAAGACAGACAGCTTAGCTAGTAAGAAAGCAGTACATGCATTAATGTAATAATATGAATATTTCCTGACCCTGGGGGTGAACAATCTAAATACTTGGTATCAGCAAATATTTCACACTTTGCCTATGTCAGGCAAGACATTTTCCTTTTGGAAATTAAGGAGGTGCTCTATTCCTTGGGGTGTGTAGGGAGATAAAACATAGGTTAATAGATTTTTTTTCTGTGTTACACAGTTTGAGTCTGACTCTAGCAAATGAGGATTGTTCAGGTTTTAAAGTAAACTAAAATGTTAATTCGGGGAAATTGCAAAGCTATTCGATGCTTAAATTGGTATTATTGACTCTAGATCCTTGGATTTATAAGCATGTTTGTCTTAATGTATTTGCCAGAATAAAAATTAAAATTAAGTTCTAGGGCCATAGAAGCAGGTGGGATAATTGCTTCCCCTCTTCTTCCTGTGCTCCAAAACATGGATACCTGGGTCGAAAAAATTTTAATCTAAAAAAATTTCTGGCATAAAACATCCAGAAAAATCTTGGATATTATGAAAAGACCAAATCTAATCATAATAGAAATAGAAGAAGGAGAACAAACCTAGGTCAAAGGCACAGAAAATATTTTTAACATCGTAGAATAAAATGTTCCTAATCCAGAGAAGGAAATGTCTATTAAAGCACAAGACATCCACAGAACACAAAATAGCTAGGCCCAGAAAAGAAAATCCTCTTAGCACATAATAATCACAACACAAAATGTACAGATCAAAAAAAGAATAGTAAAAGCTGCAAGCAAAAAGATCAAGTAAGATATAAAGGTAGACATATCTATCAGTATAACACCTGGCTTCTCAAAGCAGTCTCTAAACCCCAGAAAGGCCTGAGCAGATGTGCACCTGGCTTCTCAAAGCAGTATTTATAACCCAGAAGGTCCTGGACAGATGTGCTACAGATTCTAAGAGACACAGATGCCACAGGATACTATCCTCAACGAAACTTTCGATCACAATAAATGGAGAAAATAAGATATTCCAGGATAAAGCCAAATTTGAGCAAATTTGTAATAGATATATCTACAAGTCCAGGCCTACAGAAGGTGCCACAGTCTTAAATCCAATATAAAAAGGTAAACCAGACCCAAGTAAACATAGTAAACAAATAAATAAATAAATAGATAAATAAATAAATAAATAATCAATCAATCCCAGGCCAGCAACTCAAAAGAGGGGAAACACACACACACACACACACACACACACACACACACACACACACACACACACGCGCGCGCGCGCGCGCGCGCACGTGCGCACATTCAACCCACCACCACCATCAATAACAACAAGAGCAAAATAACAGGACTAAATGAACACTGCTCACTGATATCTCTCAACACAAATGGTCTCAATTCCTCAATAAAAAGGTACAAACGAATATTATGGATATAAAAACAACATCCACCCTTCTGCTACATGCAAGAAACAAATCTTAACATCAAGGATAGACATCCCCTCAGGATAAGAACATGGGAAAAGATATCAAAAGCAAATCAACCTAAAAAGCAAGCTGGAGGAGTTATTTTAATATCTGACAAAATAGACTTAAAACCCAAAGAGACAGGGAAGAACACTACATAGGCATAAAAGGAAGTATCTACCAAGAGGACACTACAGTTCTTAACATCTGTGCACAAACACTGCAGAAACACTACTACAGCTTAAATCACATATTGACACAGTGAGAGTGGGAAACTTTAATACCCCACTCTTGTCAATAGATCATCAGACAAGCACTAAACAGAAATGCTGGAGGAAACTGATGCTATAAATGAAATAGATATAACAGATATTTACAGAACATTTCACCCAACACAAAAGAATATACTTTCTTCTCAGAACCTCATGGAACTATCAAAAAACTGACCACATACTTGGACACACACCAAATCTAAACAGATACAAGAACATTAAAATAACTCCCTGTATCCTACCTGGTCACTCAGATTAAAGCTGGATATCAACAACAACAGAATAAACAGAAAACCTATGAACTTGTGGAAACTGAATGAATCACTACTGAATTAAAAATGCGTCTAGAAATTAAGAAAGAAATTAAAGAATTTCTAGAACTTAATGAAAACAAATACACAACATAGTCAAACTTATGGGACACTATGAAGATGGTGCTAAGAAGAAAGCACATAGCATTACATGAGACATCCAGACAGAGAGTGAGAGAGAGAGAGAGAGAGAGAGAGAGAGAGAAAGACAGATACAGAGACAGAAACACGGAGAGAGACAGAGAGAGATCTCTCACACTAGTAACTTTAGAAGCACACCTGAAAGCTCTAGAATAAAACAGAAGAAACCACACACAAAAGGAGGATATGATGAGAAATTATCAAGCTCAGGGCTGAAATGAATAAAATAGAAACAAAAACTACAAAGAATCAATGAAACAATGAGTTTTTGACAAAGTCAGTAAGATTGACAACCCCTCATCCAAATTAACCAAAAGACGAAAAGATAGTATCCAAATTCACAAAATTAGAGATGAAAAGGGGGACATAATGACACCAAGGAAATCTAGAGGATCATAAGGACATACTTTAAAAACTTATAGTCTACCAAATTTGAAAGAAATGGTTGATTTTCTCAATACATATCACTTACCAAAGTTAAATCAAGATCAGATAAGCAATTTAAACAGACCTATAAGTCCCATCAAACTAGAAGTGTCATTAAAATCTACCAACCAACCCAACCAACCAACCCAAACTAACCAACCAAAACCCACTACCAACAACAACAGAAGAGGGACATAACCTTGAGCCTCGAACTCACTGGCACAGGAAAAGATTTCCTGGACAGAACACCGGCAGCACAGGCTTTAAGATCAACAGTAAATGGGGGTGAGCAACCTCATGAAACTGAAATGCTATTGTATGGCAAAGGACACTGTCATTTAGACAAAAGCAACAGCCTACAGGATGGAAAAGATTTTTTTTTTACTAACTATTCATTGATAGAGTGCTAATATCTAAAATATATGTAAAGTTTAAAAATTATGTATAAAGAATCTAATAACCCAATTTAAAAGCAGGGTACAGACAGAAACAAACAATTTTCAAAAGAAGAAACTCTAATGGCCAAGAAACACTCAAAGAAAAGTTCAACATCCATCACAGAAATGCAAATCAAAACTACTTTTAGATTTCATTTTACACCCATCCAAAAGACCTAGATCAATAAAACAAGTGGCAGCTCATGCTAGCGAAGATGTGGAGTAGGGAGAACACTCATCCATTGTTGATGGGAATGTGAATTTGTACAGCCACCATGGAAATCACTATGGTGGTGTTTACTGTCTAAATAGTGGTGAGCCCTGGGTGTACTGGGGTCAATAAAGCAGACAAAAGTCTATTTAATAACCAACTTTATTCAGAGCATCAGACAATTTATACTCAGAGTTAAAAAGAGTCACCTGAGTAAAGTGTACAATCACTAGGACAACCTTCACCATGCACAAATATGGTTTTTTCCATAAAGGCATATAAACAAGTAATAGCCACTTGTAATAAATAATACAAATTAAACTCAATCCTATCTGCTACACGTAGAAGGGATAGGGTACAAAGCATAATCCAAGAGCAATTCCGTGTTTTTGAAGAAACTGACATCACAAGACGTTTTTCCTTGGTTTCTTGAAATTTTTCTCACAAGCACTCAGAAATCTCCTTACAGGACTCCACACTTGAATCATGCCCAAGCATGGTTGCTCCTCAGAGAGATGGGAATAAATCTATCTTAAATTCCACCTACACTGACCATTCTAGGGCATATACTTCACAGTATGTGTGTGTATACACAGAAGTATATATGGCAAAATCCTAACTCAGAGACACTTACTCAACCAAGTTCCCTGCAGCTCTATTTGTAATAGCTAGGTACTGGAAACAGCTTAGATGTCCCTCAACAAAAGAATGAATAAAGGAAATGTGGTAGATTTACACAATGGATTCTTAGCTACTTAAAAGAAGGGAATAGTGAAATTTGCAAGTAAATAGATGAAACTAGAAGAAAAAAAATCATCCTGAGTAAGATAATCAAGATCCAGAATGACAAATATGATATTACTCACTATATATGTGGATGCTAGCTATTAAGTGATAAGCTACAGTCAGTAGAACCACAGGGTTTAGGAATAGAGTAAGGAACCACAGATAGAAGGGCAAGTAGCTCTCCCTAGGAAAAGGAAATAGAATAGAGAGTTATGGATAGCTTGGAAGTGGGACTAACCCAGGAGAATCAAGTGGGGAGAGGGCAAGGGTCACACGGCACATCTGATGTCGATTCTATTCAAGCTCCATACTGACACATGTCCATCCATACTCACCATGGAAATGTGCAGTCTACTTCTGAAAGGTCAGTTGCCAAGGGAAATGATATTTGGTCATAAGTCTTATCACATGATCAGAAGGGTCAGAAATTATAACAACAACAAAAAATAAGGGGCAGGTTTTCTCTTTCTTTCTTTTTTCCCCTTCACTTGTCTTTCAGCATGAGGGGAACCTCCAAGCTACCTGACCAGTAATCATCACCTGTACCTCATCTTTGTTAGTCACGTGGCAGGCTACTGATCTGAACATTAATGTAAGGCTTGGGTCCCATCTCAGAGCTTCCTCCTTCAAGTTCCTAAATTATTTGTTCCTAAGTATTTTTGAGTCTACAACAACTTACCCCTGCTCAGCTGTGGTGTATAGTGAAATCTGGGTCCTCATTAATAAGGAGAAATACAAATATCCTCGATTTTCTTATCTGTAATCTACCAAATCCATCTGTAAACTTCAGATTTGTGTGTGTGTGTGTGTGTGTGTGTGTGTGTGTGTGTCTTTTGTTTAACATACTTATAGAAAAGGTAACACTGTCAGAAAAGAAACTAGTTTTGTTATTTGAACTTACTGTGTATACCGAAGATTTCCTTGGCTTTCCTGCTTGAGAGAACGGGAATGTAATTTACATTGAGGAAGAACTGAACAAGGTACAATGGCCCACTCTTGCTTCTGGTTCTTCTGTGGCTGTTGTCTTAGCTGCAAATGAATAGGGAGAGAGTAGGGTTGCAGAGGATGCTCACCTGCAGAGAGCTCGCCATGCCCCGTCAAAGACCTGGACTTGGCTCCATCACTGAAAAAAATCAGTCAATAGGGAAGTGGTAGAACTTTCCATCAGCATGCTGGAAGCCCACCCTTGCTCCTCACTGAAGACAGTGTGAAAAGCTGTGAGCTCAAGCATGGGAGAGGGTGGAACACTCAACAGAATGAACGCTGATTCCCCACAACACTCCTGCCCCTATCCCCTATCCCTCACTCTGGCCCCCACCTCCCCCATCTCCCTCACCCTTCACCTTCCCGACCTGGCCCTCCACGCAGCTCATAACTGTCATAACATAACATATAACATAACATAACATAACATAACATAACATAACATAACATAACATAACACAACACAACACAACATAACATAACATAACATAACATAACATAACATAACATACTATAACATAACATAATATAACATAACATGAGGAAAAATGCTTCTCACATGGTCAATGGATCCTACAGTATTTCTTCTGAATCACCTTGAGCTATTTCTCTCTGGCTTCGATTGTAGAAACCTAGCTACTGCCAACTGTGTCATGGAACCCTGTGTCATGGAGCCACAGAGACATAAACATCAGGAACCCCAGAGGCACAAACAAGAGCAAACAGGTGTTTTTTTCTTAATGAGTCACTTTAAAAATCTCTGAAACGTGGTGGCGCACGCCTTTAATCCCAGCACTCGGGAGGCAGAGGCAGGCAGATTTCTGAGTTCGAAGCCAGCCTGGTCTACAATTGAGTTCCAGGACAGCCAGGGCTATACAGAGAAACCCTGTCTCGAAAAACCAAAAAAAAAAAAAAAAAAAAAAATCTCTGAAACGATTATTTGAACTTCATGATCTTCACAGTTGCTTGTCCTTGACCTCATCCTTGAACATCACAAGCTAGATACAGAGAGATTTACCCAGCAACCACCAGACCCAGGTCACCTGTGCAGAATGGCTGATGTACCCCTCACCCTCATGGCCAGATTCCTGGGTTTGACCATCCATTCCCACCCACTTTCTGTTCCTGTCAGACAGTTTGATTTCTTCCATTGCATAAACACTAAATGTGCGCTGTATCACACATGACACCCTGCCTGGTACTGTCAAATCATCTAGGCCACAATCAAACTTCAGAGTCAACTTACCGCAGAATTTACTTCTCAGTGATTTGACATGAGTAAGATAATAATGTCATTTCTGTTTACCTATGGTGTGTGTGTGTGTGTGTGTGTGTGTGTGTGTGTGTGTGTGTGTGTGACAAAGAGTTAGTGTTTTGCTCTTAACTCTATTTTTTCCATAAGCCCCCTGGGTTGTTTTATTTTTTTTTAATTATTTTTAATTATTTGTATGAATCTGCATTGGGGGGGGGCGGTGTACAAAGTACCTAAATGTAAATATTATTTTTAAAATCTTTAAGAAAAACCAGGTTCTTAACTTCACAGTAGCATATTTTATGGTCTTTGAGTTGGAGGTGTAAAACCTGATTTTAAATCACATCATTGTAAAAGTTAATGATATAGGAAAGGAATCCTAGGACTGAGCCCGAGGAGCCTCTGCCATCCAAAGGACTGCAGAGGATTAAATGCTATTAGTTGTCTCTAATAGTGTGCAATTGACTTCTGGTTTCATGAAGTATATCAATTATGATGTGGGGTTCTTATGCTTTTCTGAACTCTTGAACTTGCTGGCTAATAACACTGGAATTCCCCTAAAGTCAAGTCCTGCTTGGTCTACACAGGAGCACAGAGTTATTCTCACCCTGCCCCCATCCCTCCTGGGTACTGCTGATGCATGGTGCTACCTGCCCTGAAATTAAAATGTAGTGTTTTCTTAGGCTGCATTATAGTCTTGTAGTACCAATAGACCCGAGGCAGGAAAATAAACCTGACGCTTTGTTGTTTTCTGTATTGCTAAATCTATAAATACGGGCATGTAATGTTTGGTTTTGAAATCCTTACATTAGATAGTCGAGTTTATGGTTTAAAATTCTCTCCACATTGAAGTTGTTATTACACATATGAATCACTGACTTAGACATGTGTGTAGACAGCTACCAAAAATAAATTGCACATTCTGACTATGGACTTCTCAATCAATGGTACACTGTTTTTTGTTTTTCTCCTCAGAGACAGTGGGGTTTATGAAGAGGCCGCTGAAGGACAACAGGCATAATCTGTTTCTCATGTATGGAACAGACTAGATGGGATCCGGGCTGATGGGGTAAATTTGTTGGCAGATTGGCAACAGCATTACATTCAGATGTGACATATCCTCTTCTCTCTAAGTTACGGTAATGGCAGGGCCAGGGATTGAGTGTGTTGCCCGAGCAGCCCTAAGGATATCAACTCTCATTTATTCTCAGTCCTTGTCTCTTTCTTTTTTTTTTTTTTTTTTTTTCA
>LR756421.1:5959358-6025983 GCA_902729485.2 Mus minutoides | reverse complement strand
TAGTGCAGAGTTCTATCAGACCTTCAAAGAAGACCTAGTTCCAGTTCTTCTCAAAGTATTCAACAAAATAGAATCTGAGGGCATACTACCCAATTCATTCTATGAAGCCACAATTACTCTGATACCTAAACCACATAAAGACACAACAAAGATAGAGAACTTCAGACCAATTTCCCTTATGAACATCGACGCAAAAATAGTCCTTGTCTCTTTCTGATGATACTTCTGCTCTGGCCAGTTCCATCATCATCATGAGCCCAACTTTTCTTTATTTCCCTTTTCCATTAAGGCCTTGAAGCAGTCATTCATCCTATTCCAGCCCATAGATGTCATGGAATGAATATTGACAGTGAGGGTTAAGAAGGACAAAAGACTGCAAGCAAAACGCAAAGGGATGAGAGAAGAACAGGACCCCCTTTGCCAAGGTGAGAGGTTATCTTAGATCACCAGGCTATCTTGGATCATGGAGTGGTAAGGAAGCCTCGCAGAGAGGACCACGCACTGAGGGCAAGGATGGAGCCTCAAAGGTCTTTCCCATTCCTGACAGACAAGAGAAGACTGACACTGGACAGGAAGGACCCACAGGAGACAGCACTCCTCTGAGGTTAATGGTGGAGAGGGGAAAACCAACCCCAGACCTCCTTCTTCAAGTAGCTCATACGTGTGATTCTTATGGTAGACAGAAATACAGAAAAGAGCAATTAGCAAACCCTGGGATCATTTGCAGCTGACTACAGGAGAGAGGAGAGGTGATGTGTGAGATGTTGGTAGCTGTCATGGACATAAGATACAGAAGCAAGATCAGGGACAGGAGAAGAAAAGGCAACTGGACAGACCCTGCCTGGAAAAGTTTTCATATAAAAACAAACCCCAAACAGCAGAGTATGCATTGTCTATAGGAACAGCTGCTGAAGGCCTTTGATCTCTAAGTCCACGCAGGTCTTCATTTCCACCAAGGAAATCCCTGTCAATCAAAGGAGTATATTTTTGCTTTCAAAATAGAAGATGTTTCATTTCTTTCCTAGGAATGATTCCAATTTTCCTACAAGTCACCATTCAAATGAGATGTGGAATGTGCGCTGGTTCATCTGGTTTCTTTGGCCATAACTGTACAGTGGAAGTCAAGGCTGGACACATCTGTCCCATAACTCTAACAAACTGCAAGCATTCCATGAACAGATTATACAATCTATAAACTTGTCAAAAAAAGAAAATCCCAATTGCTAGTTTACATAAAGTACCATCAGTTTAGTACAGAGCCAGATTCTTTTCAATCCAATATGTAGTAAGTTGCAAAGGTATAAACAATTGAATATGATATGGAGTATAAAAATAAACAAAAGAAGAATAAAGACTATCAGATTTAAACTAAAGAACCACATCCTTACATCATCTTTCCTGCCTCGTGTCCTTCACCCATATGCCCTTCTCCCTCACCATCTTGGTCACCTTTTCAAATGTCATTCCGCATCCACACTTAATCCTGTTTGTGTATTTACAGCATAGGTTAAGATCCCCATAGAAGGGATAACAAGCGTTTTTGGGTTTTGATGATGTTTCTAAGTTTGGGTCACCTTACTTAGTATACTTTCTGAATCCATCCATTTTCCTTTAAATTCCTTTTATTTTACAACTGAAAAATACTCCCTTTTGTATATGTACCTCATTTCCACTGTCCATTCATCTGTGCATGGACATTTTTAGGTCTGTTTTTATGGTGGTCAAACACATGGGAATGTAATTGGTGGTAAAATGTAAAGTCCTAACTAGCACTCCATAGCTTCAGAACACCTATTCTAATTACTGAAGTTCATTGACATGTATAGAGTTTGAGATAGGACAGGTGATTAATCTAGCCGTGTGATATTTTCATTTATGAGTTCATTACAATAAAGTGATTTTATGTAATTAAAAAACAAAGAAAATAATTAGAATATTAAAATGAACAAGACCAGGCTCAGCAAGTGAAGGCACTTGCCATAAAACCTGCAGACCTGAGTTCAATCCCCCGAACCCACACAGTGGAAAGAGAGACATGACTCTCAACAGCTGCCCTCTGACCTCTGCAACAACACATGCAGAACCTCCCATGCATCTGCACACACCATAAATATATATGAATGTAATACAAACATTTATTTTTAATTGTTTTATTCATTCTTTGAATAATTTATACAATGTTTTTTTTAAATATTTACTCCTCTTCCCAACTTCTGCAAGATGATCCCCCATCACTTACCTACCCAATTCCATGCCTCCTTACTTTTTTTCCAAATCCATAGAGTCTCACTTGTACATTCCAAATAGTCTTAGGTGTGGCGCTATTCCCTGGAGTGTGGTTGACTTATCAAGGCCCTCTTCCTTAAAGGAAACTGACTCTCCCTTTCACAGCAGCTATCATTTGTCAATAGCTCTTCAGCTATGGATGGGACACTGTGCCAACCACTCTTCCACCTCTATGCTGGGACTTTGGCTGGCTAGAGATTGTAAGGGTCCTTCCTGTGTCTGCTGTCATAATTCTGTAAGTTCACAGTATAACTGCCCTGCTGTGTCTGGAAAACACTGTGTGTTGTAGTCATCTACCAAGTCTCACTTTTAGAGTCTTTCTGCCTCTTCTTCAACAACGATCCTTGAGCCTTGTGATGAGGGAATATAATACAGATGTCCCATTTATGGATGAGCATGCCGCACCCTTTTATTCAGTGTAGATTGGCCAGTTATGGGTCTCTATGTTAATCATGATCTATTGCAAAATGAGGGTCAAGAAACAAACTAATCTATGGGTATATCAGGAAGTCACTAAAAGTCAGGTTAATATTATGACCTCTTGGAATAGCAGTAGGTGGGTGTTGTTCTCTAGCCCCTCTGAGCTACCTGTGTATTCTGAAGTCACAACATGCTTGAGTCACAGATCACGGAGAAAGCAAGCAGATACTGACCCAGGCTTCCTTCCTGCTTACCTTTCATAGCACCAAAAGATGCGATGCAGACAGCCAGAGAGAAACGTAATTAATCTTAGCCAGCTGTGCACCCAGAAAGCTACAAGAAAGACTAAGGTGACAATGCCTACTGGTGTGACAGTGGCTCGAATGTCACAGGAGTAACCAAGCATTTTCTGACTGGATTTAAAGCCCACTTCATAAGACAGAATACCTGGCAACAGTGTTGAAGTCAAAACATTTTGTTTGTTTAAAGCTGGTCCTAATATCATCTCAGAAGATTCCAAGTTATTATCAACACCCTGATGGTTACACAGGACACTTAAGCTATTGTTGCATTAAATGGAATAAGTTAGGGATTTGCTGTTTGTCAGTGAAGGACTAAATTTCCTTAGCACTTTTATCACCTGAATTATAGAAATTAGGCTGTTGGCAGTCGACTTAGAAAAGGCAGCCAGGAGTTGGCTGGGTAAAGCAAAGGCAAAGCAGACTCATGAAAGTTAAAGTGGTATTTCAGCTTGGAGCCCTCTGCTGTAAATGCCAAATAATGAGCCCACCACAGAGCTCAAGTCCCCTCCAACAGCCTTTCTTCAGTGAGTGTTTCTTTAGACACGGGAGTGAAGATGCATAGGGGTTCTGGGGTCGGGGTGGGGGGTTCACTTTGATCAGAGCTGTCTGTTGTATGAATTAATGAATCTCTTACATCTAAGGATTCCTCATACATGGTTGTAGACCTGTTCCAGCTCTCTCTAATGCTGGAATCACAGAAGTCTCTCTCTACAGTAGACAGAAGCCTTTCTCTACAGTAGACAGATTAAGAAGTCAGAAACAGAAGTCCTGTTATATGAGACAACAGAAGGAAGCCAGAGTCTGACATGACTCCCCACTGCTTCCTGCTGAAATACAATAAAAACACTTTCAAATGAGCATTGGAAGAATGCTGGCCTGGGCTAGCCTTCACTCACATTCCTGTGAACACACTGAAGCCTTCATCTCAATGAACAAAAAGCAGGAAAAAATCCAAACATGCCCTCGATTACCAGCTGGGCTGAGGTGAAAGACAGGGAGTCCTTGGTTTGAGAAATGCAGCCTCTCTGTATACTATCTACAAGTAACCATCCGGAAGTCCAGGCAGAGAGAACCCCAGGCACCTCTCTTCCCCAGATTCTATGGGAATCACATCTACAGCGGTGGCCTTGGCAGGCCGTGGTATTCAGATTAGGTTTTATCAATACATATTGGTGGTAACTTCACTGAGTGAGATCTGAGAATATAACATGAGCTGAACTCTAATATCTCTCCACTAATAATCTGGACTTTGTCCCACCTTCCCAGGAAAAAATAACATGGGGTTTGTTCACTCACAAACAAATGTTGAAATCTTTTTAAGTTTCATACCACGGGACCCCAAAGAGTCCTCTCTATTCATTTCCCCATTTTCAAACATTTTTCCATTTAAAAAGACATAAACTGTAAACGTAAACAACTGAGAAACCACATCAGCAAAATGGAAGTAAGTCAGTTGGGGATCTGCTCGCTTGAATTCCTTTTCTCGTTCCAACAGCTGACAAAGCATGACTCGGGGAGCCTCGCTCTCTGTGTGCCTGTGTCTCTACACGTCCTGGCTCTGGTCCTCTCTATAACACTCAGTAAAAGGAAGTGAGAGCAATTCACATCACCATCCTTCCGTAGAGATGCCAGTATAAAGAGAAAGTTAAGGGTGGAGAGAGAGGAGGGGGCTGCTCATGTGTTAAAAGCAGTTGCAGAGGATCCAAGTTCAGGTCCCAACATCCACATCAGGCAGCATGTAACTTCTGCTTCAAGAGATCTGAAACTCTATTCTGTCTTCTGGGGGTACTCGAAGAAGACAGTATACATACACACACACACACACACACACACATACACACACACAGAGAGAGAGAGAGAGAGAGAGAGAGACAGAGAGACAGAGACAGAGACAGAGAGACAGAGACAGAGAGAGACAGAGAGAAGAGAGAGACAGAGAGACAGAGAGACAGAGACAGAGACAGAGAGACAAAGACAGAGACGGGGGCTGGGGGGTGCAGGGGAGTTCGACTTCAAGTGCTGTAAGCTTTGACAGCAACACAAAACTATTTCCCCCTGACAAATACGTCTGAAGATCACTAAACTGTGTGTGATAGTTGTATCTCACACAAATGCCAAATGTCATTATCCCTTTTCCAATTGCCACAGGCTTTAATAATCTCCCACACAGAGAGCTTATGAGTGAGAAGAAATTTAGCTGGCGTAGGGCAAAAAGGCAGAAAACACTGAACAGCGACAGAACATGCAGCTTCCTGGCTGTCATTAGTTTTCCATTTAGAATAGATCCACCACCTTTTAAAAGTTAACATTTTCTGGTTTTTTTTTCCCAAAATTTCTGAACATTTTGTGTTCTGTCCAGCAGTTTCGATGCTTGCTTAGGGGTGAACTTAATATACTATTCTGGTATTTACAGAGCTTGCAAAATATAATTTTCAAACCTGGATTCTAACCAAACTTGTAATTGAACCATAAAACCTAAGCTTTCAGATCGTCAGATAAACCACATTTCTATGACACTGAAGGCCTCCAGCCGTGACTGAAGCTGTGGCTTGCCCCTTGATTACAAAGGAGAAATTGAGAAATTATATTTTAGTGATTTTTCTGCTTACAATAGAGAGAGCACCTAGAGTAAGAGAAGGGCATTTCAAAGACTGTGTCAGCAAAACGAGGCTGGATGCAGCCACCAGCAAGCTGAGACCATGGAAGGGGTGCCAGCCTGCAGCCCGACATTGGCAAAGAGTGGAAAGACCCCACAGACACGCACCAAGTTTCCCTAAGCGTGCCATACTGCTGTCCACAAAATTCATGCACAGAAACCCCTCAATAGTCACACACACACACAAAAAAATAATAATGAAAAAGCCAAGCCTCACGACCCTACAAGCTTGCCGTTGTGTGTTGGGCAGCACTTACAACTGTCCTGGAGTGCCACCTGTAAAGTGCCACTACTCACTGAGGTTCCTTTGGGAATAACCTCATGACAGAAATGACATCTTAGCAAGCTGGGCAGCCACTGACCAGAGCTCTGGCAGGGCACAGGGTGATGGCGAAGTCTACTTCATCAGAATTAGCTTCTGTTCCACTTTAAGGGAGCAACTCAACCAGAGGGGACTCCTACGGGGACTGGTTACCATAGTTACCATAGCCATCTGCAAAGGAATCAGAAATGTCCATGGAGCGATTAGTGTGGCATGAGAGAGGCCATGGAAGGTGGGAAGTGGTAGGAAACTGAGCCAATCAGCAGGCATCCACTGTGGACAAAGGACAGAAGGAGGAATTAGCTGTGAACATCTGTAAACATCAGCTCAAACCCTATATGCAACACAAGAAAAAAAGGGGGGGCTTCCCCTCTGGCCCTTGGTCATCAAAGACCCTTAGGAAAAGAGAGTTGGCTCAAGAGTAGATGTGTTCCGGCTCCTGGCATAACGGTTCCCTTCTCGTGGTGACACTGTGGCAACCCCTCTGAAATGGGTGTAAATAGAGAGATGAGCCATGGGATTCTCACATCAGCCTTCATTTATTCAGGAAAGTGGTGTCCATGTGATCTTCCCTTGTACTAGGAGCCATCACCTAAAATAGGGGTGGAGGGGATGAAGATTCTAGAACGTGAACTTTTGTGGAACAAGTAGCACTACCATCTGTTACTTATTGGCTAGTTTATCTCTGATCTCATAGGTAATGAAATTATCCATATAAAATAAAATTAGGGAGGCTAAAGAGGTGGCTCGGTGGTGTGCATACTGCTCTTGCAGAAGACTTAAGTTTGGTTCCCAGCACCAACATCACGAGGTTCACAGATGCCTGGAACTCCCGCTCTGGAGGCTCTGCTGCCGTCTAATGGACTCTTTAGGTACTGCACACATACAATCTTTAAAATTGAACTATAATATTTACTATATTAGCTATATCATTTTCTGGTCCTGTTCAAATCTAATTCTTCTATCTGTTCCTTGATTTTTATTGTAGGTGTCTGATCCATGATGCTCCCTCACTGGTTTAATTTTACTTGCCTCATTCTCTGACCTTTTCCTCTCGGCTTCCTTCTGTGTACAAAATTAAGTCACTGTCTTCTTAAATATAGAAACAAAATCCTCCCTTGGCCCCTTCCCAGGTACGTGTCTCCCCAGAGAGGCACCTATGTCTATATTCACATGCTAATCAGGCCTCAAGTTCAACACTGTCCTGTGCAAACCCTCCTCCCAAGGTTATTAATTATCTCCAGGTGTGGATCCTGGTGGGAATAGGGTCACTCTGCACTGAGACTTTGCTCATGAGTATCTGTGCTTTTCATGGCCCTTCTACCCTTGTTCTAATGCACCAGTTTTTAGGGGGTGACCTAGGGGTGTCTGTGCCTGCCCTTGGCTTCCCTCCGCTGCGGTTCACTTTCACTGTCTCTGACTTTCTGTCTCTGTTTACTTGTGCTGTGTATGAGTGCAAGATTTACCATCAGGACTTCAGTGCCCAGTTTTCCCCAGTGTCAGCCAATTGCTTCTATCCACCTGAACTCTAAATCACATATTTGGGAGATTGCCTGACATCCCACTAAGTGGGCAAGTCACATGAGCACTGCAACTCTGACCTCAGGTCTTTCCCCCAAGAGTCCTTCCTTCATATGACACTTGAGACGAGGCTTTTACTTATGACCCATCATCCAAACACAAACACACCTGGACCCTTCCTTGCTCTTTTCCCACTCCCCATGCTCAACTGACTATAAGCACCTCATTGACAAAGTTAAAGGCATTGTTGAATCTATCCCTCCACATGGTTACTCTGCAAGTACACACTTGTCAGTGTGTATGCACGCTTGTGTGTACCTGGGTACACATGTGTGGGGGTATTCATGGGCTCGCTCACGCATGTGTTTAGGACAGAGGTCAACCATGGGTGCTGTCTCTCAGGAGCTCTGCACTTTGTTTTTGAGACAAGTTCTCTGGTAGGTTTTGGTTTTGATGATTAGGCTAATTGGATGGCCACCCAGCTCCAGGATTTTCCTATTCCCCCAGGGACAGGATGACAAACATCTATCACCGTGCTGGCTTTTCAGGTGGGCTTTGGGGAAATCAGCTCAAATTCTCCTGCTTACCCAGAGAGCACTTTCCTGAGTAGGCTTCCAAGTCTGAATGCTCTTTCTTTCTTTCTTTCTTTCTTTCTTTCTTTCTTTCTTTCTTTCTTTCTTTCTTTCTTTCTGGAAGGTTCTCATTGCAAGCTGGTCTAGAACTTGTTAAAAAGACCAGGCTGTCCTCAAACTTACAAATCAGCCTGCCTCCATGTCCCTAGTCCTGGGATTAAAGGCGCTTACCACCTTGCCCAAATCATGACTGCTACGTTTCTACCTCAGGTCCCACCATAAGGACCCTGAACTGTTTCAACTGTGCTCTAAGGGCTATTTACCTATGTGACAACAAAGGTTAGCACATTGGAGGGGGTGTGGTCACAAGCAATCAGAGATGAAAGACATTCTACCTCCTGAGACCCCTAACGTGTGGCTCTCTTGATCATTCAAGCTTTTTACTGCCAGCAGAGATTGATGTAAATTCTAATTGGGTGTCTGCTGATTTTCATCCAGAGTGACTTCAGTCTAACTATTTGAGTGACAGTTAAAAGCTATATGCCAACAGCACCAGACCAGATGAGACACCTAACAATAGCCTCTGACCTTTTCTACATCTTCTTAGAAATCATGAAAAGAAAGTCTCAAACCTGTTCGATGCTTGAACTTTTCCCTGAATGTCTCTTTAAGCACATTATTTTTCCTGTCACAGTAGAGATGAGTTTTCAGAGTCTGAGATTCTAAGATTTATTTGTTCATGAGACCCAACTTGCCGCTTCATAACATCTGCTCCAGATCACTTGCTACCTTGTGAATGTAGTGATTTTTATCTTGGAAATTTTGTTTTAAAGGCATGCTTCTGGGCCAGGTGCGGTGGCACGGGCCTTTAATTAGGAGGTAGAGGCAGGCAGATCTCTGTGGGTTTTGAGGCCAGCTTATTCTACATGGTGAAACCCTGTCTCAGAAAAGGCAAAAACATTCATCAGCATGAATTCACAGAAGCTGTGGCAGTGTACACAAGAAAATCACAGCCTGGGTGGCTCATGGTGTCTCACTCCTAGCTGATGGAAAGTTGGAGGCTGTTGGTAAGGCAGAGTCAATGTTCTTCACAGATGTGGTCCCTCAGAGGTTGGCCACCCGTGTTCCATTAGATGCTCCTACATCCATACACAGTGCGGTGTGTACTCAGTGGTCTTTAAAATAAAGCATGTAAAGTTGGGAGGGAAAAGGGATGAGAGGGTGGGGTGAAGAGAAGGGGGGGCGATTTGAGCAAAACACATAAGCACCTATAGAGTTCTCAAACAGTTATAAAATTGTGTGTCTGGACTCACACAGTTAGACCAGGCGTCACTCTTTCTTTTCCCGTTGCTGAGTTGAGGTATTCTGACACACAGAATGTAAGGAAGGGAGGGGTTGTCCATCTCACAGCGCATCGCGATGGGGAAGTCGAGGCAGCAGGGGCGGAGACAGCTGCTCACAGCCTCAGTCAGTAGAGAGCAGTGCGGGCTGGCGCTCAGCTTCCTGCCTTCTTTTCGTCCAGTCGAGGAGCAAATTTACGGTGCACGTTCCCACCTCAGTGTGCTCAGTAGAGAAAATCCCTCAGAACCACGCCCAGGAGCTTCTATGACCTGTGCAGAAAAGCAACTCAGACCCAGACTGACCGTGGCTCGGAGAAGACACCGGTCAACACAAAAACAGGGAGCCAGAAGTGTTCATCTGGGAATTCCTGTCTCCAAACTGAAAGTGGGTTCCCAGGACTTTTCCTCCCCTAAATGCTTTATAAGAATATAGTTTTATCTCAAGAAGAAGGAAGACCAAAGTGTGGATACTTCGATCCTCCTTAGAAGGAGGAACAAAATACCCATGGAAGGAGTTACAGAGACAAAGTTTGGAGCAGAGACTGAAGGAATGACCATCCAAAGACTGCCCCACCTGGGGATCCATCCCATAAACAACCACCAAATCCAGACACTATGGCAGATGCCAACAAGAGCTTGCTGACAGGAGCCTGATAAAGCTGTCTCCTGAGAGGCCCTGCCAGTACCTGACTAGTACAGAAGTGGATGCTCATAGTCATCTATTAGATGGAGCACAGAGTCCCCAATGAAGGAGCTAGAGAAAGTACCCAAGGAGCTGAAGGGTCTGCATCCTCATAGGAGGAACAATAATATGAACTAACCAGTAACCCTAGAGTTCCAGGGGACTAAACCATCAATCAAAGAAAACACATGGTGGGACTCATGATTCTACTGCATATGTAGCTGAGGATGGCCTAATCGGTCATCAGTGGGAGGAGAAGCCCTTGGTCCTGTGAAGGTTCTATGCCCCAGTATAGGGGAACACCTGGGCCAGGAAGCAGGAGTGGGTGGGTTGGGAAGCAGGGGAGGGGGAGGGGATAGGGGATTTTCAGAGAGAAAACTAGGAAAGAGGATAACATTTGAAATGTAAATAAAGAAAATATCTAATAAAAAACAGAATATAGTCTCATAAGACACAATAAACCATATGTCCTCTTTCCACCTAGAATATACTGTCATCTGGGTAGATGGCACCCAGGGCTCATCTGTTACACAAATAAAAGCCTTCTTTGCCTGATAGCATCCAGGAAATGGAGAGCAGACAGCCTTTTCTCTGCACTTTGCTCTTCCTGTAACTCTGTGCTGGATCTCTGCTCACTTAATGATACTGGCAGGGTAAAGGAAGCCCAGCGATTCACTGGAGTAAGAGGCAGACCGTACTGTATCTCAGGTTCTGTACAAGGGCACTCATTGCCTCAGAAAAGTCCAAAGCAGGGCTGGAGAATTGGCTGCGGATGAAGAATACTTCCTGCTCTTCCACAAGCATTTGTTTCCAGCACCCACATCAAATACTCACAACTGCCTATATAGAATTCCAACTCCATGGTGATCTGAACCCCTCTTCTGGGTTCTCTGGGGACCCAAGCACATCACACATACAGTTAAAAGCTAAAAAATAAAAGCACAAATCAAAACCATGAGATCCTGCATAGAGACGTGAGCAAACAGAAATTGCAAAATAGACATGTCAAAGATAGGCACACTGGTACCTGTGTGTAGACAGAGGTATCCGTAAGCCACCACAGCTTGTCCAAAACCATCTTAAAAGTTTATCCTTATTAGTTATAACAACAGACCAAAATGACCATGGATCAAGTTGAGTCATGTGAAGAATTCTAAGGCCACCCTACAGTGTCTCAAAAACACATTATTAACTTACATCTAAATTTACAAAACAACCTTTCCTGAAAGTATCATGATGACTTGGCTAGGAGAGCCAAGTTTAAACACTGCCAGTCTCCAGCTCTAATTCTCCATCAGATCTCATCGTCTTACATATGCCTAACCATCCTGGAAACAGCATTGCCCTACAGAAATAAGGGGTCATGTATTTTGATACCTGCTTTGACCAGGTGTATATGGCCATTGCCCCATTTCCTGCTGGTAACTGCTGGGTGGGAGTTGCACATTTAATTCTGTTTCACATGGACATGGACAATGGAATCCATAAAGCGCTGTGAACAGGAAATGGTGGCCCAGAGGCCAGCCTGGGTCTGCATGGCCTGTGGTCATCCTGTTTTTTGCTTCTCTGATGGATGAAGAGATCAAGAACTGAAGGAGAGCAAGGACCAAAGGTTGTTCCTCATGTGTCTCAGAGGCAAACAAAGCTGAGTGATGAACCCTAGTGGATTAAAACAGGGGAAGAGACTGGACACCCAGAGCCAAGGATGCTCAGCGGAGGGTGCCTGGCAGAGGATGCTTGCCAGAGGATATGCAGAAGAGGATGCTCAGCAGATGATACTCAGAGGAGGATGCTCAGCAGAGGATGCTCGGCAGAGGGTGCTCTGCAGAGGGTGCTCGGCAGAGGAAACTCACCAGAGGATGCCCTGGTAGAGGGTGCCTGGCAGAGGATGCCTGGCAGAGGATGCTCGCCAGAGGATGCTCCGTACACAGCCTTGATACCCATGGGTCATTCAGACTGGACACAGTGACAGAGGACAGAGACTTGATTCAGCTGCAGGGCTGGCTTTCTGTGCCATCTTCCCAGCCCTCCCATAATTCTCCTATCTCTCCTTCCTCCCGATGCTTGCTGTTTCAAACGGCTGACACAACCTTTTTTCCTATGTCAGAGGACAAAGAAAACACAAAATGGAAACGCCTTCCATTTTCTCCGTGTCTCATGTACAAATTCATGCACGGTAGTCACCTCCTTTTTTTCTGAAGTGTGTGGGTTACCACAGTTGGTCCACACCTCTGCTTCCCATGATGCCTCATCCGGGGTCACACTGCAGCACCTCACTTCCTAGCCAGGTTCCTTGATGGTTCACACGAGAGATGTTCAGCATTGCTCTTTCTCAAAATAAAACAATGCTCCATTGATCTGCTGCCCTGTTACTCACTGTGAGTATTTTATGCAAGAGTCGCTGTATGCCTATAGTCTCACCTGCTTCTTTACAACAAAGGAGTTCCTCTGGGTAGGTAAGTCAGGCAGACACAGAACCGCCTTGGCTAAGCAACCTTCTTAAGCAAGAAGCTGGAACAGCAAGGTGGCAGTCATAGCCTTTCTTAGGAAAAGAGGGAGGTATTCAGCTTGGAGACTGAAGGGTTAAAAACACTACCAAAAAAAAAAAAAAAAAAAAAAAAAAAAAAAAAAAAAAAAAAAAAAAACCACTACCAGGATCTGCAGGCCAGGGCTCCAGAGGCCAGACTCCAGGGCTGAGCAGAGCCCTTTCTTCCCAGCAGTTTCCTACAAGGAGCCCAGACCTTCACTCCCTCACTGCTACCCCAGGAGCTCACAGGCAACAGGACAGACATTGTCGTTTTACTAGTTTCTCTCCTTACAAACCTGCAGGTGCTCCAGGGAGGTTCTCAGACTCCAGTCTCTTCCATAGTTATAGTTCACGCACACTTTGTAGAAAATAACAGTTCTGGAAAGGGACATTTGTGGATGTCCTAGGAGCACCTTTTTCCTTTTAAGACTAGGTTTCGCTAAGTAGTCCAGGCTGGCAGCAAACTCAGAATCTTCCCGCTCCAGTCTCTCAAGCGCTTGGATCATAGGTGTGCACTAACATGCAGCCCACATATGACTCCTTAGGCTTCATGGGAATGAAGCAGGAGTACCTGGTATTTTGTATCAAACATAAGCTTGGATTCTATGCCAGTGTTTTTTAAAGACATTTAGCAAATGTTACAACCTCCCCCCAACACAATGTCTCTTCACACAAGGTCAAGCTGACATCCGTTTTGTTTGTCTGCCATGCCTGAAGCATGAATAGCACTATTTTTTAGTTAATTGAGGTCTACCGTGTGAATCTGATAAGCCTCCCCTCAATTTGGAGATAAATTAGAGGAATGGATGTTTAGCAAGAATGCAGAAAGGAATTCATCTGGGGCTGAATTCCAAGTTAAAGACATTTCAGGCATTTTAAAAAATTATAACCCTGAAAGTTGAACACGTGGTCATAGGCTGCAGCAGCTCCTCTCAGCCACACTTTTTCGACCACAGTTTTATGAAATAAAAGCAGCACCCAGCCTGGCCTCTCCATGTCGCTGTACCCTTAAGACGCCGCTGCTGATTCGTGTTGCTGAGGCGGCCCCTCCCTCGGCTTTGGCCAGGGTTCAGATCCATCTTTCTTTACTCTGAACTTGACTCGGTCTCAGGGTTTGATGGTTAGCGTTTGCTGCAAATTCAGATCCCAAAAGGTGTTTATCCAGGTGCCTCAGCTGGCTTTCATAGCTAATTGCTTTGTAAAAAATAAAATGCTGCCAGCTGAGCTGGAGAGGCAGCCATGCTGTTCAGAGCACTTGCTACTGTTGCAGAGGTCCTGAGTTCAATTCCCAGAGCCCATGGAGGGCAGCTCACAACCACCTTGAACTCCAGCCCAGGGAACTGAATGACCTCTTCTGACCTCTGAAGATACCTGTACTTAAGTAAAACATACCTACATCCACATAATTAAAAATAATAAGAATAAATCTTAAAAAAATAAAATGCTGCCAACCAATGAATTATATAAATGCTTATTGCAGTAGTTTAAATGAAAGATGCCCCCTCCCCACCACCACCACCACGGGTGGCTGTTTGTGAGCCTTAAGCAGTGTAGTCTTGTTGGAGGAAGTATATTCCTGGGGACAGGTTTTGGTGCAGAGCCTTGAGCTATTCCCCATTTACTCTCTCTCTCTCTCTGCTTCCTGCTTACAGTTAGTTCATGATATGAGCTCCAGGCTTACTGCCCGTGCTTTCCTGCCATGATAGACTCTTACCTTTTAGACCCATAAGCCAAAATAAACTCCTCCTCTCAGTCACCTTGGTCATGGTGGTGTGTCACAACAAAAGACCAACAGACACACTTAATATTCCTCTAGAAAAAGAAGCTATTTTCTCTAAGACATATATCCCATCCTTTATACCCCAAATCCCTGAGCTGTGAAAGAAATAGAACAGCTGCTGTCTTCACTCCCTGCAGTAATAACCTCTCAAAGGGAAAAAAAAAGTGAGGTTTTTAATTAAGCTATTATGTAAAGAAGTAAACCACATTGTTACAAAGATTCTGTTGCAGAGAAGTAACTGTGTAAGATAACCCTTAGTAACTTGACATAGGGAACAAAAGTCGTCAGATCCCAGTGCCACAGACAGAACACCTAACAAGTTAAATGCTTACAAGTTTTGAGCTTGATGTAGTCTATATGGAAATTCCACACATCATTATAAAACTTTGTCTTTGTGATGTAATGGTATGGTTTGCAATGGCTTTAAAAAGATGTAGAAGTGCCCTCTCTGTGCTTTCTAAATCACTTTCGTGACTCCTTAGTCGTAACTATAAGTTAAAGCTGAGATATACACTAGGAAAAAAAACCACACTAAGACAGAAGCAGGCTGACTCTACTCAGACAGAACACTTGAGTATTGGCCCAAGAGATTCCAACACAGGGTTGTCTCTCACAAGGGATTCATAACAAATGAGCCTGGCATGTTGGCACCCCAGTAAGAACTCATAATCACAGGGGTTTAAATGAGCTCCACTTTCTCACACTCTCCTGCCAGAATCTTCAGCCTTCCTGGGCTCCATTGTGATGCTTTTATTGTATGAGATTCCTTACCCATCTGCTTCCCCTAGAGATCCTAAAAAAAAAAAAATTTACAACCTTCCTGGGGTTGGAGTTTGACAGCCTATTTACAAGACTCTGCCTTCATCCTTAGCTGACTTGCTATGCTATTCTGAGTCAACTTAAGCTTGGTTTATTGCAGCACACACTACAGCCTCCAGTCCCACCAACCTGGGTGAACTGAGCACAGCCATGGGCTGGGAGGACAGATAAGGTACTTGGGTCTTCCAACACAGCAGAATGAGTCCCCACGTTCACGGAGTCCAGGGCCTCAAGGACGATAACCAACGCACAGCACTGCAAATTCTGCTGAGAGTGTTCAGTGGAAGAATTCAGTTTCATGTACATGCTGCTGGACTCTTCTGCAGCTCTCCCTCTGACGATTACACTTAAATCTAATTGAAAAGAAGAGAAGAAAGGGGCAGTGCAGAGCTTCCCAAAGTACATGAACACCAAAGCCTCTGTGTGCGTTTTGGGGAACAAAGCTGTGAGGGGGAGGGGGATGAGGGTGTGTGTGCAGAGCCCCCTTCCTCCCCCCCCCCCCCCCCCCCCCCGCAAGGGTTTGTATAACACCTATGGACCTCTGAGTAGTCATGCAAAACAAGCTTGCCAAAAACCAGGAAACGCGTCTTCTGTTTCTTTCATGCATCCTGGCCATCTTGTGAGAGCCACTTTCCAAACAAAAACAGTTTTTGATTGTGATGTCTGCCTATGGAATAACAATACCCTCACAAAATATTTGTCTTTTTTGAACATAAAGTAATTGAGGTTTGTTTTCCTCTTGGGATGCAGTCTCTCATTTTACAGATGAGAGGAGAAGGTTGGGAGTCATTCAATACTCAGAACTCTGCTGGATAATCAAATTATATCTCCTAGTATTACCATGGTAACTGTGGTTTAAAAAAAAAAAGAGGGTATATCTCCAGAGCCAGGGATGCATTAATATGGTATCATGAGCATTTAATAATTTAATATCAGAATAGGATATTGAAAATGTTTTCTAAAAATCAAATTTAGCAAAATGTTTACCAAACCATGCTTTTCTCACATTAGACAATGTGGTTGTCTTTCTTCTTGTGTCTAAACCTGGTCTTGACTCCTTACAAATCCTAGGTTAGCAGCACACAGTCTTCTGGAGACGACAATGAGTGCTGCCTGCCACAGTGGATCACTTTTCCCCTCTTGGCTCTGGTCAGCTCAGCCTCAATTCTTGCTGACTATACAGGTCCATTGGTACTCTTTTATGGTTCTTCTATTTTACACTGTACTTTAGCAGAACACTAGTTCCTCAAAGCTTCTGTCTTCTAAAATGAAGTCATCAATCCACTGAGCAACCAAATAAATGTGTCTCAAAAAAAAAAAAAAAAAAAAAAAACCAACATATTGCTTGTAGTCTGGCAGCATAGAGATATGAGCAGGTCACTCAGTCTGCCCATACTTCAAATCCTTTACCTTTGATGTGTGAATAATGACAAATGACCCTGAATTCATAAAGAATTGTGAAAATTGAAATTAATGACACGGGGAAAGCACTTGGGACGCTGCTTCCAGTCCTTAGTCCTTTGCAAGTGCCAGCCGTGGAGATGAAGTGACAGACAGTTCACGGTGGGAAAATGGTTCATGAGAGAGATTAGAGACTGGTTCATGGCCTAAGTCACACACACACATCAAACACACAGTTTTTTTTACCTGGTTTACGGGGATTTGTGACGACTAACCACATCTGTAGAATGTCTCTTCTCCAGTTGTCAATCAGGGCTATTCCAGCGACCTCTACCCCCAAAAGCAGTATTGAGCTATTGCTATTGCTCTTGATCGCTCCTCCCCCAGAACGTTGTACATTGCTGAAGACAGCACATACTTCCATCACAGGACATGGAAAAATCAAGTTGGGGCTCGCCAGGGAGCTGCCTGCCTGCTGGCTAGGTTTTACAGTACAAGAAGGTACTAGGCAGGCTGCTGGGAAGAAAATCACCGCCAGTCTTACCCAGCTGTGAACCTTGTGAACTGTAAATAATGGCACACGGGGTGGAGGATCAGCATGAATGCTCGAACACCTCTCAAAGCTGCACCCTGGGTTGGGGATCGGGGTTTCCAACACATGAAACTGTAGGGCTATTTCACAGTCATACTTAACAGTAGCTACAAGAAAAACAAGATGCTAATGCTACAAGACAGTCCTCTAAGGGGGAAACCAGGAGAGTTTATAAGGAATAAGGACTCATGGAAATACTGTAAGGTCTTCTGCAGAGTTTCGGCTGGACACCAGCTTGCATTGTTCTGCTGAATATTAAGCGAGTGGCAAGAATCACTGGAGATAGCTGTGTGGAGGCTGAGGTGACCATAACCAAGGTCACATGCACATGTTATATCCACAAAGCAGCTTCAGAACTCCAATTAACACTAAAAGACTCCATCTCCAAATTAATACACTCGTGAAAATGTTCTATTGGTTCTACTGATATCTCTGTCTCCAGACAGGTGCTCTCCTGACCTGACAGCTGCGGAATATCTCCTGTGGAGGATTTCATGGCTTGTGGAGTTTAAGGATTCCCTGGTCATAACTCTAAAGAGCTCCATCCTGTAATTCCCCTAACACATCTAATAATTTGCCAGGACTAAGACCAACAGCTGCAGATACTCTGCAAATACTCTGGACACAAACAGAAAAACTTAAGCGATTTTGCAACACTTGCCATAATCTACCATTTAGAGAAAAGAAAGGAATCTTTGTGTTTACAAATCCTTCGGAAAAAATCAGTAAGTTTCTGCTGCTTCTCTCATTAATCAACTTGATGTTAAGTGGTTCTTAATTATAAAATAATAACTTCCCATAATGGTCATTTTTCTGCTTTCCAGTAACTTTCTTTGTGTGTTGTAACAGCAGATGTTCCAATGCCCGTCCCCAGGGATATCCCAAACCATCTGTTCTGGCCTCACAAGGCAGTTGGGTTAGGTTGTATAGGAAAATAGACAAAATTTCATAATTATAGATTAACAAATGTGAGGCTAAGTGCCATCTGTACAATTTCCAACAAGTAGCCAAGCAGCAACGCCCGGAAATTGTTTTAGGAAATAATAAAGGCAAAGTCGATAAATTAAGTGATTAATTAAAAGTTAATAATAAAAATAAAAAAATAAATTCCGTTTCTCTCAACATCGGATCACTGGCCTAGAAGGAAGAAGGAAGGAAGGAAGGAAGGAAGGAAGGAAGGAAGGAAGGAAGGAAGGAAGGAAGAAGAAAAGAAGGAGGAAAGATTAAAGGGAGGGAGGAAGAAGGCGTGGAGACGGGGAGGAAGGGTGGGAGGAAGAAATGAAGGAAGGAAGGAAGGAAGGAAGGAAGGAAGGAAGGAAGGAAGGAAGGAAAGAAAGAAAGAAAGAAAGAAAGAAAGAAAGAAAGAAAGAAAGAAAGAAGTGAGTCCATATCAGAAAGCAAATGCTTGTACTCAGAGATGACTCTGGGATGCTGAAATAAGAGTAAAGTGGCTTCATACCCAGAAGGTAGGGGCCATTTGTTAGGCATTCATGCTAATACCACCTCCAAAGTTAATGCATTAAGTAGTCCTCCCATCCCACAAAGTTTAACATCCTGTGGGTACACATGGGTGAGAAGCTCTGGGTCTTCCCCTGGAGTTATTAGTACTATAACAACATCCTGTACTCTTATCATGTTCAGTGCCCCAGCCCCAACCTGGCACAGTTGAACATATCAGCAGACAGCTCCAAAAAGTAACATGAGCAAGAGTGTGCTCTTGGACATCTCCTTCCAAAGATCATGTCACAATCAGCATCATTTCTTTAAACACTAGCTTTTGTCTTAACACAGGTAATTGAACTGTACTGTTAAAATAAAGCCCTACTGGCTGTATGGGGTGGCAGGTGCCTTTAATGCCAGGATTCTGGAAGTAGTAGAGGCAGGCAGATTTCTGTGAGAGACCAGCTTGATCTACACAGTGAGCTCCAGAGATAGCCAGGACTATGTAGAAAGACCTTGTCTCAAACACAAGCAAACAAACCAAAAGAATAAAACCTTTCAAAGCTAACATTGTACAAAGGAACTGTGGAATTGGGCTTTCATGTACACTGACCCCTTCGGCTGATAACTCTGTGAAGCATCATTCAAGCAGCTTAACAAACACACAAGAGCTGAAGGCCAAGGTAGTGTTTGTCCTGCAGATAAAGATCCCCCTCCTGGAGCAGCAGTGTCAAACAACTCCTGGAGCTCCCAGGGACTGGACCACCAACCAAAGAGTACACATGGAAGGACTCATGGCTCCAGCCGCATATGTGGCAGAGGATGGTCTTTGTCAACATTAGTGGGAGGACAGGCCCTCCAACCTAAGGGTGTTCGATGCCCCAGTGTAGGGGAATGTCAAGGTAGGAAGACAGGAGTGGGTGGGTGGGTGGGTGGGGGAGAACCCTTATGGAGGAAGGAGGAGGGGGATGAGATAGGGGGCTCTGAAGGGGAGACCTGGAAAAGGGAAAACATTTAAAATGTAAATAAAGAAAATATCCATTAAAAAAAAAAAGAAAAGAAAAAAAAAAAAAAGCAACGAATCCCCCTCCCTCCAGGTCAGTTACCCTAGACACTCTGACTCTGGCTCTCTGGGGTTGTCATGGGAGGGGCCAGCTATTCTTAAACACTAACTCCAAGGACCATGGCTTTAATCTTCTGTCTATCGGGTTACTTAGAGGGGCCAGCATAAGAAAGACCTTACAAAATTGATAAAGCAGTGATAAGAGAGGCATTTAACTTGGTATTTTCTTAGATGTCGTGAAGACATCAGGTCTATTTTCCACCTTGGTCAATATAAGTAAGTTAATAAGCATGAGGCCTCCTCCTGTAACTCCACAAACATCAGGCTGGGTCCCACCATATTCTTTAACCCTCAATTCTGCTGCTACTGCTTTGGCCTCGATGTTAGGGTACTAAGCTTAAACACAGCCTGTATTATTATTCCTTGACCACCTTATGTCTGGAGGTGTAACCACTGGATACCTTTCAGTCTCAGACCTCTGTTGATTTCTGCTGTTACCTGTCTTCCTCAGAGAACGCTGGCCTGGGGTTTATGAACATCCACAGTAACCTAATATATAATAACAAAGTAATCAAGGTTAAAAATGACTTTTACTATAAAAGCCAATCAGCAACTTGCTATAAGACAAGCTAACATAACCCATTAGTTAGCTCCTCCACACTCTAACACCCCCATCTCCCACTGGGATGTTGCTCAGGTCCAGTGTGTGGGAGGCTGTGGGCTCTCTGAGTCTCCATGTCTTCTTTGTCTTCTTTCCTTCTTCTGGTGGCTTCTGTTTTCTGATGTGACCAACCTGCTTTTGGAAGCAGGTGTTAGTTCATAGTTGAGGTTCAAGATGTGGGATGCTTCTCCACCCCGAGCTGAACCCACGTCAACAACTACAGATCTCTCTGCAGTTCGGGGAGTGAGAAGTGGGGTTTAGTGATGTCACACACAGTATGGGAAAGCCACTCAAAGGGAGAAGCGAGAACTGGAAGAGAGGAAGAAACACCACTTTTGTGTGTCTTTTCCAGTTTTGTTTAGTTATGTATTTTTCATTTTATTTTTAAACCATGGTATTCCTAGGGTAGCTCATGACACTCTAATCAGTAGTTATCACGGGGCTCCTTGAGGGAGAGCATTTGTCTCTCTTCCATCTGTTCTAGTGGACAGCCCTTTAGGCACACACCCTTGAAGCATGCAGACCTACCCTTGATTGTCTCTCATAACTGCTGCTAGAGGCTCAGGACCCTTAACCCTTCATCTCCAGTGACATCATCAACTCACAGAGGTGACTTTTCTGGTGTCAGCTAGGCTCTGTGGGAGGGGGCTAATGGTAGAAAATGACACATGGAAGAAATACAATCAGAATCCCCCACACCCCCTGTCCTGTTGTCAGTGTGCGGGTTGCCCCTGCCTTCTGGATCCTTCCCTCCTCTTGGCCTAGCAGAGTTCATAGCTTCCATAGAAGTAAACCTTGGGCTATGGGAACCTTACTCAGCCAGCAGCCACTGTCTGCCATGAGAGCCAACATTTGTTCTCAGTGTGAATGTTTCTGTGTTATTTTGTAGGTTATAAAGAAGAAAATTAGAAAAGGGAGACCTGTGATGTATTCCATCTGCTACTCCAGAGAGCCCAGTGGTAACATATGTAAAATGTTCTGTCTCCAGTAGCTCTGGTGGGAGGAGGCTGAGTGACCTCAGGTTCCCTTGGCATTGACTTCCCCAAATCCGCTCCATCCCTGTCTTTCTGTTTTCCTCTGAAACCCCTAGACTAGTCTCCCCTTGTTTAGTTATCCTCCAGGTTTGGTGACCTTTACTTGCAGGTATATTGGCTTCCAGGCATGAATCCACCAGAAAAGTAATCTTGCTGATTTGAAAGTATGGCTGTTCCTTATTCAATTGACAAACATACCAATGTGGCCTATGATTCTACCAGGGTCAGACCCTCCTCCTCTCTGAGCAAGTGAGAGAATTACTGTGTGCTTCAGACAAAAGAGCTACTGAGCCACTATGGTGGTTTGAATAGGAAAGGCCCCCCCATAGGCTCATAAATTTGAATGTTTAGTCATCAGGGAGACACTATTAAGAGGTGTGTCCCTGTTTGGGTAGATGTGGCCTTTTGGGAGAAAACTTGTCACTAGGGCTGGACCTTGAGGTTTCAGAAGCCCAAGCCAGGACCAGTGTCACTCTCTTCTCCTGCTGCCTGCTAATCCAGATGTAGAACTCTCTGCTACCCCTCTAGCACCATGTCTGCCTGCATGCCACAATGGTTCCTTCCATGTTGACAATAGACTAAAGCTGTAAGCCAGCCCCAGATAAACTACATCTTTATAAGAGTTGTGGTGGCTCTCTTCACAGCAAGAGAGAATGACTAAGACTGTCACCCTAACCACCCACCTTGAGTCCTCCCAGCAGCCACTAAAGTGACCCTGTGTTTCCTGATGTGACCCTGTGTTTCCTGATGTGACCCTGTGTTTCCTGATGTATGCACTCTGTCCTCTTCTGATAATACATTTTAAACTTTCTCTCCCTAACCCAAAGACAACTTTATTATATCCCTAAAGCTCAGAAAGCCAAGACCCTTGATTATACCTGACCTCTGTCACATGTGTGATTATACATATCCTCTGTCACATGTGCCCCAAGGCCTATCTCAGTACAGTAGCAGCTCATGGACAGCAACCCTGAGAAACCTCTGACTGTGCATAACAAACCTATAGTGAGGATTTTTATTTCGTTAAAAACCCAGAAATGTTATGAGAATATGTTTTTGTTTTATTCCCAGGTGTGAGATGTGGGGCTGCTTCAGATTGTCCACAGCAACTAACTATGATTTGTCTCATGCTCTGGCAGAGGTATGATTTTGCCAGCTGAAGATAGTTTATGTTTGGAATTCTGGGGACTCCTGAGGGAATATAAAAGTGCCAGAGCCTGGAGAGGCTGTGGTGGGTGTTATTCTCATTGCTGCTGCTGCTGCTGCTGCTGCTGCTACTACTACTACTACTACTACTACTACTGGCTGCTGCTGTTGCTGGTTATTGGTTGCTCCTTGCTGGTTAGAGATATCCTGACTATGAAGATTATACTTGCCCCCAAGGAACTCGATGCCCCTGATCTGCTGGAAATAATCTAGCAATATGGACACTCCCTTTTCTCTCTAACCCATTTTTCTCTCCTGCCTAATGTTGGGGGGTTGGAAGGGGTAAGGGTGGAGAAGGGTGGTATGAATAAAGTAGCCACAGAATGGCTACATAAACCATTGTTAGTATTAGTGTCAGTTGACTGGTGACTCAAAAGCACTTTCAATACTGATCAGAAAGAAGAGTGAATAATGGAAAGAAACGAGCTCCATGTCCCATAGATCTTCCCCTGATGACTGATAAGCCTCCTACCTGCTCTCAAAGGCCATTCAGCTGTAGAAGATGATTGCCATTTTTTAGAAGGCACTGAGACAAATACTTGGGAGTTCTGTTAACCAGAGTTTGTATTGTCCTAGTCACAAGTCTGTGTTGGGGCCCTGGAGAGACAGATCATCTTCAGCAGCAGCATGACTTGGGACTGCAGAAGCAAACTCCTGAACCTTAAGCCATGACACCTTGACTTGTCCATCCTCCTCCTACCAACATCCTACCCATCACATAAAGACCAAAACAGAAAGAAGGAAGAGCTGACTGTGTGAGCATAATCAAGCCCTCTCCAGCAGACAGGCAGTGCCAGGATGGTAGTACACTTCCTGGAAAGAAAGAGAAAGAGAGGTCCTCCTTAGTGTAATTTATCTTGTCTTGCAAGGCAATCTTGATTAAAATAGGCCAGTGGGAACCATGTGCAATAGGATCTTACACTCAGTGTTCAGAAATGAGGTGTTCGCAGAGACAATGATGCCCTCTGTTATCAGAGGAAGTGCAGCAGCCCACTTAATCAGCCTGAAGAGATAAGATGCACTTTGTGTCTGAGATATAATGAAGTCATTCTTGAAATACAATTGCAAGTATAAAAGCCTGAATGCCTGCATCTATGCAATTAGCATCCTAAAAAGATAATAGAGATCTCAGAAGATATTTTAGTGGGGTTAATATTTATTAAACATTTTCTATGTGTTAAACCTGAATTCTTTTGATTATTAATTATTATTTTTAGTTGAGGATGCTGAGATAAAGAAATGTTAATTATAATAAATGACATCATTGATTAAACAATACCTCTCAAAAGACAAGAGGTTTCATCTTTGTTCTATGTATTGTTTCTTTGTAAGGCATGTAACATGATTTTTGGGTATGTTTTGTTATCTATCTATCTATCTATCTATCACTTATCCTATCTCTCAAACAGGGTCTCCTGTAGCACAGGCTGGCCTGGTACTTGCCATGCAGCCAAGTATGACCTTGAATTACTGATCTTCCTGTCCCAAATCCTCAGTACTAAAATTACAGATGGCTGCTACCAATTGGCCCAATATTCATGATGCTGGGAAAAGAACCATGCCCCTATGACTGCCAGTCAAGCATTCTATCAATTGGACACATCTCCAGCTTCTCTCCATGTTTTCATGTCCCCTGGACTTTCTGCTAGTACTTCCTGCCCCAGCTCCAGCCACCAGCTCTTTATTATACAAAAAGCCATTATCAGCAGTATGACACTGAATCCATCTCTTCCTGTTGCCCTTTGGCATTGAGGGCTACATGATCTTCACCACAGCTCCTTGCTTTTTTTTTTTTTTTTTTTTAATTATTATTATTAGAGAGTTTCTTCATTTACATTTCAAGTGTTATCCAAAAGTCCCCTATATCCTCCCCCCAGTCCTGCACCTCTACCCTTCCTCTCCCACTACTTGGCCCTGGCCTTCCCCTGTACTGGGGCCTATAAACATTGCTAGACCAAGGGCCTTTCTTCCCGAATAATGGCCAACTAGGCCATCTTCTAATACATATACAGCTAGAGACATGAGCTCTGGGGGTTCTGATTAGTTCATATTGTTGTTCCATCTATAGGGTTGCAGACCCTTACAACTCTTGGGTACTCTCTCTAGCTCCTACATTGGGGACCCTGTGTACTGCCCTATAGATGATTGTGAGCATCCACTTCTGCGTTTGTCAGGAACTGTCAAAGCTTCCCAGAAGACAGCTATATCAGGGTCCTTTCAGCAATGTCCTGCTGGTGTATGCAGTAGTGTCTGCATTTGGTGGCTGATTATGTGATGGACCACCCGGGTGGGGCACTCTCTGGATGGCCCATCCTTTCATTTTCGCTCCAAGCTTTGTCTCTGCACATCCTTCCATGTATATTTTAATCCCTATTCTAGGGAGGAGTGAAGTATCCACGCATTGGTCTTTCTTGATTTTCTTATGTTTTGGAACTTGTATCTTGGTTATTCTAGATTTCTGGGCTAATATCCGCTTATCAGTGAGTGCATATTAAGTGACTTCTTTTGTGATTGGGTTACCTCACTCAGGATGATATCCTCCAAATACATCCATTTACTCAAGAATTTCATAAATTCATTGTTTTTAATAGCTGAGTAGTACTCCATTGTGTAAATATACCACATTTTCTGTATCCATTCCTCTGTTGAGGGACATCTGGGTTCTTTCCAGCTTCTGGCTATTATAAATAAGGCTGCTATGAACATAGTAGAGCATGTGTCCTTGTTACCAGTTGAAATATCTTCTGGATATATGCCCAGGAGAGGTATTGCTGGGTCTTCTGGTAGTACTATGTCCAGTTTTCTGAGAAACCGCCAGACTGATTTCCAGAGTGGTTGTAGCTCCTTGCTTTTTAACGTGACTATCTCAGAGAATCATCTTTTGGTCAGGGGAGGAAAAATAAGCATTTATGTATAGGAAGCTTGTAATGAGCTATTGAGAGGACAGCACCAACGTTCTACCACCACTTAGCTTGGCTGGCACAGCAAGCAGCAATTAAAAATACAGGGACATACCTTAGTACAATGTGGGAGTGTAGGTCATCCCAACAGAAGCTGTTCATCCCCATCTACCTTTTTAAATTCAGCCTCTCTCTTACTGGGGAGCACCATGTAGGTGAAGCTTGCTGGTCAGTGAATGTAAGGATCTGTCTGTCTGTCTGTATCCTCAACACTGGGATCATAAACACACTCTATCATACCCAGTTTCATTTTGATTTGGGTTGGGTCAACTCAAGCTTGCAAGGCAAGCACTTTACCCCTTGAGTCATCTCCCTTGACTGGGATTGAATGCTTCTGTTACCCATGATTCATTTCTGCATCTTAAAAGGAAAGAAGAAAATCACAGTACTCCTTAGGGAATGTGAATGTTCCCACATGGATAGCTTGAGGATAATGTCAGTCACAGTATTTTTTTTTTAATTTTTATGAAATGAAGTCACAGTTGTTGTGCAAGTCACCAGGACAATAATGTTGCTGGCTCTGACATTTTGACAGGCCTAATCTGATCTTTTCTGAATTAAGGCAACCTTATCATCAAAACCAGTAAAGGTCTCTGTCTTTAGAAAGTATTTATTAAATATCATCTCCTCATCTCCTAAGGATTTTCTTTAAAAAAAATAAAGCTTCTATTCCTGAAAATGACTAATTTTCATTTATTTGGGGTGGTGTGTATGTGTGTGTATATGTATGTTTGATGTATGTTTGTGTATTTGGTATGTGTATTTGGTGTGTGTTTGTATTTGGTGTGTGTGTGTGTATGTGTGTGTGTTTGGTATGTGTGTGTATGTGTATATTTGGTATGTGTTTATGTATTCGGTATGTGTGTGTACTTGGTGTGTGTGTGTATATGTACACATGTGTCTATTTGGTATGTGTATGTGTGAATATATGTGTATATTTGGTGAGTGTGTACCTGTGTGTATTTGATATGTGTGTGTGCATTTGGTATCTGTGTGTGTGTGTGTGTGTGTGTGTGTGTGTATTTGGTGTGTGTACATGTGTGCCTTTGGTATGTATGTGTATATTCGGGGGGTATACGTGTATGCATGTTCACATGTATGTGTATATTTGGTATGTGTGTGTGCACTGATGGGTGCACACTATAATATATAAGTGTTGGTGAGAGGACAACTTGTAGGAATTGATTCTCTCCTTCCACCACATGAGTTCTGAGGACCTAAGTCAGCAGCAGGTGCCTTTACCCATGAGCAATCTCGCCTGCTTGGAAATGTTACAGTGGAGAGTATTATGTATAAATGTCGGGCACATTCCTTAAGGTAGCCATGTACGGGTCCGTTTCTGCTGTCAAGAAGTTCAGAAAATTTTGATTTTTTTTTAGTTAGGCACTTATTCTTGGCTAAGTATAATCAAAATAAAATAATAAACAATGAAAAGAAACTGTCTATATCTCTATATTAAAGTTTCTTCAGTAAACTTCATTGCATTTCTTCTATTCTAATATAGTTTGCCTTTAATTCCCAGTAATAAATATTTGTTATCATCTAAACAGGTATCATATTCTCTCAATGGTGGCAAAGTGGCTAAAGAAAAACAAACAATTGAAATACATATGTTTTCTTAACATCCATCCTATTGATCTCTTTTTATAAATGTTTTCCATTTATTCCTACTAGGAAAAACAAGTTAAAAGCAATGATATAGGAACAGATTTAGAAGTATAAAGAATGTCAAATGTTCTCACTCATTCCATACATCCTATTCATCTGTGAATAGAGCTGAGATGACACAAGATATTTTGAAAAGAAATCATCAGATTTTATTTCTCATGGTTAAAGGGATCAACTGAGGAAGCACATACATCCACAAGAGACAGAGAGATCCTGAGGCCTTGCTCTAGTGGGAAGCTCTAGTTCAGTGAGACACTGTGCTTCCAAAAGCAAGGTAGCTAAGGGAATACATGTAGAGGTCAGCCTCTGGAGGGACACACAGGCATGTGCACACGCACATGCGCACACACGCACACACACAATCAGTGGGTGAATAAACGCTGGTATACCTATAGAATAGAATATTGTTTGGTCATAAAGGAAGAGAGGAAACCCATCATTGGCTATCACACAGACAAAGTGTGCTAAGTGAAACGAGGGTGGTGTGACAAGACAGGCATTGGCTGTCATTACAGAAAAATTAAAAGAATAAAACCAGAAGCTCATATACACAGCTGGTCCACTGGAACTGCAGAAGGCTGGAGAGTGATGTGGGAAAGGAGCAGACCGCTGCTAACCTGAGTGGCAAGGACAGGGTGGAGAGGTGGAAGCAGTCTGTGTTCTTTAGCTACAATAGAAAAGGCCAGGTATCCAGTTTTCTTAACCTGTGCCTCTTACAGCAATCATAACCAAGATGCTGAAGACTGTACTCAATTTGATCTGGGTAGTTACACGGTGTGTGAGAAACAGTCATATCCCACATCTTGAATATTTACTTTGTTAATTAGACTTCAATGGAGTTTTCCAAAAATACTTATATCTTCTTGCTGTGTCAAACTCCAATTTTAGGATTCTTAATCTGTGTTCCTCTGTGTGTGTATGAGAGAGAGAAGCAATTTATGTGTCATGTCTATGAAATATAACTGCATTTGAAATATCTCATTGCAGGAGTGCAAGATTCTAATTTTGATGAAATTAATTTTCTGACGTTCACACTGCAAGCCCCCGCGTGTTCAGAGTCCCATTAAATCCTCTTGTTCTTGGATTCCTTTCCCTGAGTAAGTTGTTTGCATCTCTGAGGGTTTCTTCCATGGGCTATAAATTCTGCATATGGGCGGGTCTTCCCTCCACTGCCAGTGCTGCATGCAGAAAGCAGGAATGGGGCTGTCTGCTCTCACCTGCTCTCTGCAGAGCACATGGCAGACAGTGCACAGAAAGCACAAGTAAGCAGGTGCAGGCTGGGTGAATGGGGTCTGCCAGGGAAATGGGGTGAGATGTGTGTGACCTTCTTCAGGGAGCTAGCGAGCCTTTCCCTATAAAGATATCTCGGTAGCAATACCAATGCCCCTGAGCGAAGATTGGGAGCAGTCACCATACTGAATCCCTCACCTATGTGTGTCCCATATATGGGCAGTTTGAGTAGCTCTTAAATTCCAAAGCTAGAATCGGGCACAGCGTAGGCTTCACTTGTGTCAAGAATCCTCAGGGTACAAAAGGCTATACTCTGCATATGTCAGATGCAGATTAATACCACAGATGATTCCCATGGCCCCCTGGAACCCAACTCAATCTCAAAGTCTCAGTGCAGTTCTTGAAGACTATCTGTCAACACCCTTGAGGACATTTAAATGGTAGCCAGTGACTTAGCCCCTCAACTGAAAGCAAGATGTCTCCTCTACAGGTCGGGGGAGACTAGCCAGAACACAAACTTCCTTCAAAGTCATCCCACCTCCAAGTTGCTCTTGAAACCTCGTCCTTGGGATGGCTCTGTCTCATTACAAACATGCACCGAAGACTTATTCTTCAAAAACTGACAAACTCATAAATACCACAGAATATAAAACCCCATAAATAGTTTGGCTTCTCTGACTGCATAGGGAAAAGATCTCCTCTGATAGGCTAGTGGGTGTGAAAACTAGATAATCGTAACAGCGCATTTATGACATGACATTCCAGCAGTTATTCATCAGAGAAAGAAGGAAAGAAAGAAAGAAAGAAAGAAAGAAAGAAAGAAAGAAAGAAAGAAAGAAAGAAAGAAAGAAAGAAAGAAAACATTCCCGGAGATTGCTTTTGTCAATTTAGATGCTGAATTGAATTCCTAAATTTTTTAATACACCCCCCAAAAAACTTTCATTCAAACAAGGAATATATTCTCTTTTCTCCCCAAATAAGAATTGCCTCTGGGTATTAGAAGATGGCCTAGTTGGCCATTATTGGGGAAGAAAGGCCCTTGGTCTAGCAATGTTTATATGCCCCAGTACACGGGAATGCCAGGGCCAAGTAGTGGTAGAGGGAGGGCAGGGGACCAGGACTGGGGGGAGGTATAGAGGACTTTTGGGTAACACTTGAAATGTAATGAAGAAACTCTCTAAAAAAAAAAAAAGAATTGCCTCTGGGAAGACTTCCTCCCCCTTCCTTTCCTTTTGTAAACCCAGCCCTACAATCTTTCCAAAACAAAGACTATGCACAAATCAACAAATTGTCCTCATCCCCAGGAAAGAAAATGATAGCCCTCTTTTTAAAAGGCTGCTTCTAGAAACAGCAACAATGGTGGGTTGGCATGAGTCAGCCTTCTTTGCCTGCATGCCCTGGATGCTTATAGCAATCTTCCTGCTCGCATATTGAAGGGTACCCCATCTTAGAGACCCTGGAAACTGCTTAATGTGCATCCTTGCCCAGCATGGGTAACCCCTATGAGAACATCTTACTGAGAACCAATGTTCTCTTGTACTTCAGCATCTCTTTCTCTCTCTTCCTCCCTCCCACTTTCCTTCTCTCCCTCCCCTCTGCCTCCCTCTTTCATCTCACTTTCTTCCTTCTGCTCTTTTTCTCTCTCTCCCTCTCCTTCCCTTTCTCCGCCTCTCTCCCCGCCCAATGGGACAACTGGGACATGGCCAGGGAAATTTGTGTACCATTAAGTCTCAGTGCAGGTAGGGATGGTGGTGGTATGGTTTCTCCTTTATTTAGAGAGGTGGGAGGTTGTATCATGTTGTAGGTCTCAGCCAAGCAGTGTTGACAGATCCTGCTCTTATCTTTTATAGCTAGCTGGAAACTGAAGATATCACAGTATAAAGGAGGAGCTATGACCACTTGCCCACCAGGGACATTGTTTCTTTAAAATGCTTCTGTTGAACTTGCACTAACCTGGGACAGGAGAAGTCTCCATGAATAAAAGGCCCTGCTGACCTGTGTTTGATCCCTGGGACCCACATAGAGAGGTAGAAGGAAAGACCGCAGGAGATGTCCTCTGGCTTCACTCAGCTGTGGTACACCTCTCTCTCTCTCTCTCTCTCTCTCTCTCTCTCTCTCTCACACACACACACACACACACACACACACACACACATGTGAGAGAGAGAGAGAGAGAGAGAGAGAGAGAGAGAGGAATCAGAAGAGAAAGAAGAGAAGAAGGAAGGAAGAAAGTAAGGGGAGGGGAGAGAGGGAAGGAGAGGGAGGGGAGGAGGGAGAGAGAAAAAGAGAGGAAGGAAGAAAGTGAGATGAATGAAGGAGACAGAGGGGAGGGAGAGAAGGAAAAGGGGAGGGAGGAAGAGAGAGAAAGAAAGTGGGGGAGGAAGGGAGAAAAGGAGAGAGAGACAGAGACAGAGACAGAGACAGAGACAGAGACAGAGACAGAGAGCACTGCCTGTTATACACTGAAAATCCATTACTGAAGTGCTAGGGATCACAAGTGCTTCCAGTCTGGGAATGTCTGCATGTTCACATGAGACACCTTGGAAGTAGGAGTCTAGTCTAAACATCACACTCTGTTGTGTTTCATAGATGCTTTACTCATAAATCCTGAAGGCAATTTGATACAAACTGCTTAACACACCAGCATTTGACTTCGGCCTGTCCCGGGTCTACAATTTTTCATTTGTGACCACATGTCCATGCTCAATAACATTTAAATTTTGTTGTATTTCAGATTTTGGATTTTCAGAGTGGGGACACTCATCCTGTAGGTGATGCATGGCTGGAGCTCTGGCAAGTGGTGAGCCCTCCAGGTCCACCAGCAACAGGTCCAGGCTCCTGTGAATCACATACTACAGAGTATACATATGTAAGCCTCCGGGGAGTAAGAAGAGATTCCCATCAGTGCCAGTAATGTTTTCTCAAAGTGCCTGTCCCATGGAGGGGAGTGATGCAGAATGGTGTGACTTGGGGTGTGGGTGGGGCTGGATTCAAGCTAGCACAGTTCCCAGGCAAGTTCTCTCTCACTCAGAACCAGATCAGCAGCAGGAGGGAAGCAGACAGGGACTCAAACTAAGCCCTGTGCCAAGTGGCAGCTTCCACAAGCTCCGGAACGCATCCCACTTCCTCTTTACTTTTCCCTTTAAGCATTTTAAAGCCACAGTGAAACTTTTACAATCTTCGAGTAGCTCAACAGAAATTTGGATCAAAAAGAGACCTTGACCCTAGAGAGCCTGGAAACCAAAGGGAAGCAGGTCTTGGGGACAAAGGGGTCGCACCAGTGCTACTGCCTCCAGTTTTGGGTGAGTGACTCCTGTAGGAGTCACTTTTCTAATTGTTCTTTTACTGCACCAGCCTGAAGCTGTGGGGTCCCAGGATACTCGTGCGTGGCACTTAGAATAGCTTTAGAATGTTGTCATCTTAATAAAACGTCTCCCTAACGTACTGGCATCTAGTTACGCATGGAAAAGAGGTGGCAGTTCCAGCACGCAGTGGAAAGATTCTCTGAGTGCCTGGGTGTCAGCCAGAGCAGAGAGGAACGTGACACCCGACCATAGCCAAGGCTGCTATGTTCCACATTCTAACAGTGAGTATTCCCAAGTCAGAATTCCAATAATAAACCCACAGCTTTATCTTCTGCGAAAGGAATGTCCTGAGCCTGCTGACAGGTGGGGAAACAGATTTGGAATGAACCAGCAGGGGGTGAGGCAGGGGCTTGGGGGGCACTTCTGAGAGCCATGGAACTCAGCAGCTGTGGTTCCAAATAGACATGGAGAACACCCGTGGGACTCACTCGACTCAAGCTAATGTTCAGCATAGGGAAAATCTCCCATGAACTCAGAACGGTGTCAACAGGATGGCATGTGTTTCAGCACTAAGTGGTACCCAGCCCACTCTGAAAGAAAGGAGGTTTGTCACCTAGGCCAGAAAGCAAGCCCGGCTAGCACTGTCACATGAGCGTGGGGCCCAGGAGTTTGTGTGGGGGCTTCAGAAACCAGTCAATCGTAGTGTCTCATGTTTAGCTCCTGAGATGGCCCAGGACTGGACGCTTCTCTGTTGTTATTGGGTTGGAAATCTCTTCGTAAATGTGATACATAGACTCAAAACAGGGGCAAACTGTCATATATACTTTTTAACTGTACCTAGTAGTAAGTGGGAGGTAGTTAGGGAGCCTGAAATTCTGTTACCTGAACCTGAGTGCTGCCTTTGCTTATGGTATCTTTTAATGATGAATGTTCATTTACTTTGTTTTCATAGAAATACAAATATATATATATATATATATATATATATATATATATATATATAAAATATGTGTTTGTGTATAATATATATATATATATATATATATATATGTATGTATATATATATATATATATATATATATATATATATATATATACACACACTTAATGGTTAGTCTGTGAAGATCATTAATGGATCTACTACCACATAATTTTATGATTATAACAAACTGATGATTTGCGTGTCATCCTTAAATGTTTCAAGCCTAATGCTTGTGTCTATAAGAAGAAAGGCAAGGACCAGAGACTAGCCTTTTATCTCACAAGACTGAGTCAGACATGTAAGCAGAAATAATGGGTTTCATGTATGAACACAGATCACCACAAGCTGAAGATTACAGAGCTATATTCTTTGGGGGAGTGTGTTTCCATGCAAGATGCAGGTGAGATCCATCCAGTTCCCTTTGAAAATTAAATCATCAATGGCTTCTTCCTCACCAGAGCTTGCTGTCAGTCTGTCCACCTCAGACGCCCCTGCTCCTGGTCCATGACAGTGTTTTCTCTCTGCAGAGCAGATAGAGGCTTTGGCCCACACACTGGTTTACAGGGTACTTCACTCTCCTAATCAGAGCAGTGAGTATCACAGATCTTGAGATCATTAAATATTGAGTAGCCAGGGCTCTAGGCAGCAAAGACAGATGTATGAATTACCTCATTTCATCTCAGAAGCGCCTCATCTGATTGATAAAGCGAATAGCACGTGACCCTTCAGACAGGCCAGCACTAAGTGCAAAGCAAGGTCAGATGCCGGCTTCTCGCCCCGTACCATGACATGCCACCGAGTGACATGTATTCCCACGCAGGGAATAAGGCTCCTAGCAGCGGCTCATCCGTGATGCTGTACACAGTTTTCAGACCATCTCAGGCAGCTGCATTGATGACATGTGTTCAAGGCAAGAAAACAGAAGCTCTGGGTCATGGACAGTCCACCTGCATACTCTCAAAATCAGCTTGGCAAACAAGAGCCTTCTTTCCATTCCACAGTCAAATGCTGCGGGGAAGTGTGAGGGCCCCAGTGTGTTCACACAGAGTGCGGGCCTTGAAACTGTTTGTTGTTCTGCTGGGTAACCAAGCAGCCGACTGATTAGCCCCTGACCTTCAGCAGAGGTCTGAACCTGGGACATTAGAGACAGATGCTCTGAGTTCTCGCAACTAATTCCCTGCCAACAGCACATCTTCCTTAGAAACAGAAAGCAGCCTTTTGACATTGAAGAGGGAAGGTTTATTCAGCTGCCTGAAACTCAGCAAGGCCTCATAGCTTGATGGTTGGGCAAGGTTGCTAAATCTAGCCAGAGACCGGCACCTGGACTAACTTGCCTGCCTGCTTTTGTTTGCATTCACAGTCTTGGTGAGAAAAGACTTTTTGAAGATATGCTATTTCATTATCTATGAAAAAGTAAATTCTATTTATAAGCCAAATAATTCAGCATCTCTTTATATCTCTTTGATAACTCATGTACACATAAACTATAGAAAATTGAAACAGGAAGTACTGCTTCCAGATGATTAGGAAACTTCCGGACTTATGTTGAGATAAGAGCTGAGTGGCCACCTCTCCCGGAAGGTGCCTCTGTGTTTCTAGGGTGGTCTTTGGTTGGCTGATCCATCAATGGTTCAGAAGCAGTTGGCCATCAAAAGATGCCTGTTCTCTCAGCTCAGTGAAGAGCGCTTGCTTGGCATGTACCAAAACTTAAGAACTTTCTAGAGCTGCTTCCTTACTTAAGATGTGACTGATTTTCACTCCTATTCAACATGGGGACCAGGGATCATTGCACCTGCATCCAAGGGTGAGGATTGGTTGGGTAATGAGTGAGAGGCAAGAAGTCCATGGCCAGGCTTGAGATGCCTTGGCCTCAACACATTTTAAAGGCAACGTACCAGTGTCCAGTTCATCAGTTGTTGCCTAGAAACAGATGAACAAAGCTGGATCTTTACATCTTGACTATGCTTCTTTGAACAACAGCTATATCAACATGAATGCACCCTGTGCCTTTGATCTCATCACTGAATTAAGCCACTTGGTAAATAAAATCAGGAGTTGCTATAAAATGAGGCATGGAGAACTATGAATGCCAAGCCTGGCATTTTACACAATCATTCTATTCCTTAAGTGTTGGGAAAGTCCCACTAATATTAGGTAGATTTTTAAAAGGAAAAGAAACAACTGCTTGCTTCTGACTGTTTACAATGTTACCTACAATACTAAAGTGTGAATGAGCCATGCTCTTAGGGTAGATACCTCACTGGCCTTAATCTCAAGTAGCTATTTAGGATTTGCATTTTTGCAGGGACACCTCCAGAGTTCCATGCAGACCAGGAAGATTTTAAAAGTACTTTTGAAATTGGTTCTCCTTATAGCACATTGAGAGAGAGAGACAGAGAGACAGACAGAGACAGAGAGACAGAGAGAAACCAGAAGCTTCAAATTGTGGATTAAGAATCTATGAAGTAAAAGGCAAGAACTGAACAAGTACTGCAGATAGACTCCCAGGCTCATCTTTAGGGCTGGTGAGAAGGCTTAGCAGGTAAAGATGACCTGTGCCAACATAAGCTAAATGCAGAGACTTGGTGGATGAAAGAAACCTGCTTTCAATTAGTTATATCTTTAGAGTCAAAGGCATTAACTAGAGAACACCCTTGACTTCAGATACACTGACGTCAAAGCCGGGCACTACTGTAGCCCAAAATTTACTCTCTCTCTTCTCTACCTCCTTGGGCATTTTTCTCCTACATTAGTCTTGGTCTGATGAGCTCATGTTGATAGAAACAACTGTAGCAGAAAGAAGAGACAGCTATTGGCTACAGTGTGTTTGTGGTTGTTGGTGCTACATGCTATCATATGAAAATAGAATCATTGTTAAATAGTTGCAAATGGATAAACATGAGAAATTATAAGAAACAAACTCAGACTCCAAAGTCCCCAGCATGCCCCTGGCCTTTCAGAGAACCTTAAGAACTTGATTTGCCTTTTAAAGGGCTTATTAGCCCTCAGTATGGGTGCCAGGGAGAGAGGCTCTAGCTAGTAGAAGGGTCTCTGAGGGAGATGCAGTGACTTCTGGTGTCACCTATAATAGAGAGGCCTTGAGAAAAGTGTGGAAGTTCTATTTTCATTGATTCAAACAAATAAATAAACTTTAATGGCGACCTTAAATGATGTACAAGGGAATCTAGAAATTGCTCTAGTCGTTAAGCTACTTTGCTTACAAGACACAGACTACCAGCACTTTATACAGCTTTCTAAATACAAAGGAGAGACAGTGTTGACCATGAATTTAACTGTTGAACACTCTGTGACCATCCTGGAAGGAGTGAAGACATTCTAAAGAGATACTGTGTCCCTCCCTTGGTCTATCAGATGATTGAAACAGTAGACCCCCAAGAAATTTTAATTCTGGGAGAAGGTAAGGACTCAGTAGTCAGAGGAGAAGCTTGCCACCCTGAAAGAGACAGGCTCACAGTTGTGAAAATCTGCCAGACCACCTTGGAGGAGAGAAGAGCCAGCCATGGACCTATGATGCAATGACCCTTGCAGAGCTTAGGGTACGGGGCGTCACCTGAGCCAGCTCTAGCCAGTGGATCCTGAGTTCATTGTCTTCTCTGTTTTGTGCCCTAAAGGAGTAAGGAAAAAGTAGAGCAGGCATAGATTTATTAAGGACAAATGAGAAAGGACACCTGAGATCTTTGGGCTCCAGGTTGGAAAGAACGTCATGAGGAGACATTGGGAAGCATAGATGACGTTAGCAGAAGATGACCTAGTCGGCCATCATTGGGAAGAGAGGCCTCTTGGTACTGCAACCTTTATATGCCCCAATACAGGGGAACGCCAGGGCCAAGAAGTGGGAGTGGGTGAACAGGGGAGCAGGGAGGGTGGAGGGTGGAGGGGACTCTCGGAATAGCATTTGAAATGTAAATTAAGAAAATATCTAATTAAAAAAATTGGGAAAAAAAAGACATTTTAAACCCAGGGGCTAAGAGAAATGGAAACATTCAGGCACAGGTTTCTGGAAGGAGAGTCCCACGACACTGTCTTTACAATCATCACATGCAGGATTTTAGAAATTTTCAAGTAACATTCTTGAAACAATGATTAAAGAATTTAAATGAGATTCGTGGATGGCTCTTGGAGGACACCTGACAAGGTTTTGATTGATGTGGTTGGGACACCAGGAGAAAGGATGTCTCTGTTCTAAATGAAGGTAATAGTTTCATGTGTGAGAGTACAGAAAACATCTTCCGGAGGTGTGAGGCCCTACCTTACAATCAGTTTCACTGAAGCCCTAAGCCTGGCTCACTGTTCTTTTAACAGAAACTACCTGTATAAAAAAGCTGTGTCAAATCTATGTTCTTAAGCTTTAAAGCAAATGTAATCATGCTAAAATTCTTCCTTCTTAGTTGAGAAGAAATTCTAACCAATGTGGGCCACCAACGGACTGGGAAAGGATCTTCACCAATCCTAAATCAGATAGGGGACTGATATCCAATATATATAAAGAACTCAAGAAGGTGGACACCAGAAAATCAAATATCCCCATTAAAAAGTGGGGCACAGAGTTAAACAAAGAATTCTCAACTGAGGAATATCGAATGGCTGAGAAGCACTTGAAAAAATGCTCANAAAAAAAAAAAAAAAAAAAAAAAAAAAAAAAAAAGTGTGCCTTGGTCTTTACAAAGGGTAACAGACTTTTTTCAATGCATTGGTGCATGAGTCTGTGTTCTTCAATAGAACTTACCCCCTCCCACCCGTGGTGTATGTGTGTGTGTGTGTGTGTGTGTGTGTGTGTGTGTGTGCCACATGAGTGCAGTTTCAAAAGAGACCAGAGGGAGACAAAAGATCCCTTGGAGCTGGAGAAAAGTTTTCCATAAAGGCATACAAATATCCTTCCTTCAGTCTCCTTTTTTTATTTTATCCCATATGTAGTTGTCTTTGAATAATCAAAATGTTTCCTTTCTATTGACTGAAAGTGGAAGAACAAACAAACAAAAAAACAAACAAACAAAAAAAACATTGGATCTCACAATATTCCCCCCTCCCATGGTATTTTAAAGATAGAATTTTGATGTTTTTTTTTTTGTTTGTTTGTTTTTTTTTTGGTTTTTCGAGACAGGGTTTCTCTGTATAGCCCTGGCTGTCCTGGAGCTCACTTTGTAGACCAGGCTGGCCTCGAACTCAGAAATCCGCCTGCCTCTGCCTCCCGAGTGCTGGGATTACAGGCGTGCGCCACCACGCCCAGCTGAATTTTGATGTTTTAAAGGGAGAAAATGTCCCTTGATTGTGCACATATACCCCTACCTGTGAAGATGTTGCTGATGGTACTCTGAGAACAGACCCACACTTGCACTAGATCCCCACCCACCAATCTCATTTCATTACTTGGAAATGAAATTACTTCTCTTTGACTGTGACTGTGCTTAAGGTTCTTGCAGTGGGCGATGGATTCATTTGCTGGAGCTATAGCAAAGTATACCAGGCTACCACACTTAAAAACACAAAGGGTTCATCTCACAGCACTGCAGGCTAGAAGTCTGAATTTTAGCTGTGTTGGCAGCATTAATTTTGTTTAATTGTATTTTGCTTCTGAAGCCAACCCTGTGGCTCCTGATCAGCCACCCTAAGCAGTCTCCCTCCACACATGCCTGTTTCCCAGCACCCCCTCATGAGGACACACATCCTATCAGGCTCACCAAAATCACTCCATTTTCACTTCCTTAAGGGCTCCATCTCCAAACACAGTCACATTCTGAGGTGCTGCAGGGTAAGACTTCATCACAAAAGTTTCAGGGGGCACAATTCCGTCTCTTCCAGAGATGCTCGTGAGAGGTCAAGAAGCAATTATGCTAGGTACCTCTTCCCAAGCTGCCTCTCTGTATGTCTTTGCTGCGCACACTGACTTCCTCTGTAGAAGCCAGCTGTGTGGCCGCTCTAGGTAAGACTGATTCAGGGAGTTCTAAAATAGCTGCTATCTTTTGTCCATCTCGGTACAAGCTCCAGGGTGCTTAACCATTCACTGTTGAATCTATGTGGTTCTCACCACACATTGTAAATCCCAAAAACACCTCCATCTCTCCATCTGAACACACCAGGTCCTTGAGCACCACTAGAAAGGATTCCCCTCAATGCAAAGAGAGCATGCATTTCATGGCAGAGCTAACAGGAGATGAATTACACACTGCATTCTTCAGATGCCGTATTGTAGCGCTCTGATCCCCAGGAGTTTCCAAAATTAAAGTAAGTTTAAACTCTCTCTCTCCCTCTCTCTCTCTCTCTCTCTCTCTCTCTCTCTCTCTCTCTCTGTGTGTGTGTGCGTGTTTGTATCTGCATGTCTGTGTGTCTGTGTGTGTCTGTGTGTTTGTATCTGCATGTCTGTGTGTCTGTGTGTGTCTGTGTGTTTGTATCTGCATGTCTGTGTGTCTGTGTGTGTCTGTGTGTTTGTATCTGCATGTCTGTGTGTCTGTGTGTCTGTCTGTTCTCTCATGTACATCCTAGTGGAAGGCTCTTGGGGCAAGGCTCTTCCCATTGTAAGCACTCCAGCTTTTCTGACTTAGATGTATTAATAGCACATTGTATTAACACTTTTCTCAAGGGTGGGTGGGAATGGTTGCTAATGTTTTCGGCAAGCTGCCTGTCAAAAGATATTTATAACCCCAGGACTCTCTATTCTTTTTCTATTTGTGTGGTCCCCAATTTCACCATCTTTCTCTAATTTTAAAGAACGAGTTTCCTCAGCAACTGCATGTGTTATGCACAGATGCTGCGTTGAGAGTCTGCACCCAGCCCAGTGGTGTCTGCATTGGAAACCTAGGGAGGCAAACATCTGACCTAGAGCTACACATGCATGCCCTGTCCTCCTCAGAGGCCCACCCCACTGACTGCACGGGGAACACTCAGTGCAAAATTGTGATCTCAGCATCCACTCTCCATATGCAGGCTCATCCTTTTGTTTCAACAGGGGAATTTTCATTCGATGAGCTTTGTTGTTATATTTTTACTTGGTGTATGTGCGCATGTCTGTGTGTATACGTATCAAGGTGCTAGGGAATTGTTTTGTTTTGTTTTGTTTTTTCCTTTTACCAAGTGAGTCCTGGGAATTGAACTGAGAACATCAGGCTTGGTGGCATGTGCCCTTCCCTACTAAGCCATCTTGCCAGTCCCACGATTTATTTCTCTTCAGTCTCATGCTCTCCCAGCTAAGCTATTTTGACCACCCACTAATAGTTTATTTTTGATATCCTGAAATAAACATGTTTTTTGCATCTCCCGGGAAACACTTGGGAAGTTGGTACATATGTCAGCCCCGCTCCATTCAGTATTGAGGAAAATAAAGGAAGATCTTGTCTGAACATGCTTGAGAAGTTCCACTGGGTTAGGAGGACAGGCCATCGCCACATTGGAGCTATGACGCGTCTGCTGTGTTGAACAATTCTGCAGACATGCTTCAGCATGAGGCTGTGACCTAGGTTGAATATACACTCACCACTGTACAGAACGTGGCTTGGTCCAGCCTGCCTTGAACATGCTCAGTGTATCCTTTGCTTTGCTTCTCCCTGCTGTGAAGCGACTGATGAAAGCAGCTGGGAGGTTTACTCAGGCTCCCAGACACTTCCAGTCTACACTTGGCTGAGAGAGATGAGTGCTGCTGCTCAACTCCCTTCTTCCTTTCCCTTCAGTCTGGGACCCTGGACCATGGAATGATGATGATACCCACATTCAGGGTGAGTCTTTCCACCTCAGTTAAACCAATCCAGAGACTCTCTAAAAGAAACAACCAGAAGTTGTCTCATAGGTGATTCTAGACCCTGTCAAGTTAAGAATCAATATCAACTCCCACACTTGGACTCTTACACTAGTTAGAAGTTGCACAAAAGTATCAATACAGAGCCCACTACATTATGAACTGCCAAAGACTTCATAAAGTTCACTGAATGTTCTACTGATTCTGCACTATGGTTATAGTTCAAAATTGTGTTAATGTACTGCACTGCACACATGTGTCATGGCTTACAGGAATCATGGCTGTAGCATGATATATATATCACTCATCTGATACATGAAGCAATTACCATGAGACATCTGTATCTTATTCATCCCTAGAGGTACAGACAACTGCTTAATCCAGAGAGACTTTTGAAATAGTTTGGCTAATGGTTTCACATACAACATGAGTGCTCAGAACTTTGAAGAGTCCAGAAGGTTGGAAGTAATTTTACTTTCTGGTTAGAATCCAAGGGCCTGATAGAGTCAGACTGTAGTTCCTAAAACCAAAGGACACAATGGATATAGTTGTGGGCTTGTATATGATTGCTGTGTGGTTAATGTGTCTGGAAATTTATTTATCATTAATTATGTAAGTTCTTCAAAAATAAAAAGAGGAAAGGAAAAAAAAACTAAGGAAGAAAGAAAAAACAACCCTAAACACACCTCCTTATACATAATTTATAGTGACTGGTTCTGACACTAAGGTCCTGTTTCCCAATTGGTTCTTGACCCATCAGTAAAGATACCAGTGACAAATGACTGAGGATGAGGCAGGATACTTAGAGTTGTGCAGGGAGGTTGCAGGGAGAATTGAGAGAGCTGGGGGGAAAGAAGGAGGCGGTAAAGCCAGGCGTGGTGGCGCACGCCTTTAATCCCAGCACTTGGGAGGCAGAGGCAGGCAGATTCCTGAGTTTGAGGACAGCCTGGTCTACAAAGTGAGTTCCAGGACAGCCAGGGCTACACAGAGAAACCCTGTCTCAAAAAACATAAAACAAAAAAAAGAAGGAGGAGGAGGAGGAGGAGGAGGAGGAGGAGGCAGCGGCGGTGGCAGCTACAGGAGATAAAGCCAACCAGCCATTTGAGTTTTTGGTTTGAGTGGCCATTGGCCACTCTATCTGATTATGCAGCGGAGGCTTAGTGGTGCTCAATCATTTAGTTAGCAAAAACATTCTAAGATTAACTGATGTGTGTGTGTGTGTGTGTGTGTGTGTGTGTGTGTGTGTGTGTGTGTTTTATCCAAGGGAATCTGGGTGGGTGCTGGTAGCACAGCCTGTTCCAGGAGCATAAAGCTGAGTAGCAAAAACTACACACGACATAATTCTGTGATTTCAGAATTGAACTTTTAGTTTGGACTGATTTCTACTTATAGATATCACAGTATGACTTCCTGGGAAGACTCACTGTATTCTGGATCACCTCGGTTAATCAATAAAACCAAAGAATGTCATTCCAGTTTTCAAATGAAGCAAAAGTTAAAAAAAAATATTTCACAAAACTAAGTGGTGGAAGCAGGCACTCTAACAGGGACTCTGCAGTAGGGCACACTAGCAACTGTCACTGCATTTGCTGTGGCTGCTTCAGAGGGACAGTGCACACACTGTCGGTTAAGACTGGGGATTCAGGCCTGGAGGTGCATGCTGTAACACCAGCACTAAGAAGGCTGTGGCAGAAGAATCACAAGATTGAAACCTATGCTATGAGATGGTGTCTTAGTCACTTGTCCTGTTACTGTGATAAAATATTCTGACAATACCAACTTAGGGGGAAAGGTTTTATTTTGGCCCCTCATTCCGTGTTGTTGTCCCTCAGAGCTTGGAGGTCACAGTGAAGAAGCTTGAGGCGTCTGGTCTCCTTGGGTCTGCAGTCAGAAGACAGAAGGAGACAAGTGGATCTGCTCTCCTTTCAGGTGCATTTTCCCACATCAATCTAATGAAGATAAGCCTCCTACTAACACCTGAAGAATTCTGAACTTGCTCTTAAGTGTGCCTGGAGGGTTTTCTACTGGGTGATTCTAGATCCATTCAAACTGACGATCAATATTAACCATTACTGCAGCACCCTGGCTTGGGGGGGGGGGTGCGCTTAGTGTTTCATACACTAAGTATTTAGGGGCATTTTTAGCTTACAACATTTCCAACCTGTGAAAGATTTATTGAGACACAACCTACTGTGGGGAGCTTCTGTCATTGCCATTTCTTAAATACCTGAACTAAGCAAGCAGTTTGCTCTGAACAGCAGACTTCCTTTCTCCAAAGCACGGGTATTAAAAGTTCCTAATGGCTGGGGTTGCTATGGCTTAGTATTTTAAGGTACTTATACAGTGCTATGTAAGTGCAGCTGAACTAGTGAATTATGATTTCGCAGTGATGATCTGCCTTCCAACTTCCAAGATGTGATTCCTGACACCTTGGACCCAGTCCACACAGCAAGCAGCAGTAGACACACCTCTGTGCCCGCAGCTTCTAGCTCAGCAACAAAGCCAGGCATTTCTGCCATATTTACCAAACTTCCCTAGCGGTGTTACCACTCAAAAATGGAAGTTATCGTGAAGCTGACTGTCGGGTTTAGGATGTTCATGGTATTTATAATAGAATGAAATTCTGACACGGATCTGGTTAAGAGCACTGCCTGCTCTTGTACAGGACCCAGGTTCAATTCCCACCTCCTACCTAATGACTGACAGACATCTGTGATTCCAGATCCAGATGATCTGGTGCCCTTTTCTGCCCTCCGTGGGCACTAAACACATGCATCAAACAAAACAAACAAAACATTTAAACACTCTACTGTTACCATCTTGACCAAAGGTCAGGCTGAGCTCTGAGTTTACCTTCCATGCATGGTGACTGATGCTCTCTCTGTAGTTGTGGCCAGCTCTGGAAAAGTTGGGGATTTTTAAGCTTCTTACTCTGCTCTGCTAAAGAGATATTCTCGCCTTTCTCTTCATGTTTTTTAAATATTAGTGTTGTTGTTTTTTTTTTTTTTAAGAAAATGTTTTCTCGGCTCCATGGGGGTAGAAAAACAATTTGCCACTGCTGTGCTGTTCCTGTGGAAATCGGTGCTTCATGGGGTTCAGATGTTCCAGCCAGTGATGATGCCTTTAGTTCATCTTGCAGAATTCCATTCTGTAATACATAAAAACAATCCCACATATGATGAGGAATTGGCCGTTCTGTTTAAACTGGTGTTCTGTTTAAGCATCTGCTTTCAGGCAAGCTTTAAATGTTTGTTTCTTAATCATTTAAAAGTTTCCAAACACTTCTGGGCTGTCATCACCTCTTTTTAAAGGAAAGATTATTTCTTTTTAAGTTATGTGTGTTTGTTTTCACCTGCATTTATGTATGTGAACCATGTGTGTGTAGCATTCTTGGGAACCAGGAGAGGGCGCCAGACCCCTGGAACTGGGATTACAGACAATTGTGAACAGTGTTGCTGGGAACAGAACCTGAGTCATCGGCAAGGGCAACACATGCTCTAACTCCAGAGCCATCTCTCCCACCCCAGTCTCATTGCCTCTTAACTGTTTTGATGGTTTACTATAAATTTGTGAGGAAAATTATGGGGGAATATGGCTGTCGGTACATTTGCAGCATAAAGAGGATATCATCAGTAAGGCAAAAATATTTTTTGGCATCTTATAAAACTTCAACGTTGCAAAAACCCAGTAAAACATTAAAAATAAGAGTTACAAATACTTGGATCACAAATGCCTGATTTATTGTGCTCTGTTTTGTACCTCATAAGAAGTTCCTCTTCGACAACTGCAATAATTCTATTAGAAATGCCTTCTTTGGCAAACACATAGTAAATATACACAAAGCCACGAGTGCCTGATGAAAGCCTTAGCTATCGTCATTCATGTCATTTCACAGTCAGCAGAGCAATCCTGCAACTTTCCCTAATTCTATACTGTGCAGCCATTTTGATTTTGATTTTTTTATTAGATATTTTCTTTATTTACATTTTAAGCATCAAAACTTTAGAGGCTGCTGAGGATAAGTCAGACAATGACAACTTGACCTCACTCTCGTCTTTGTTGGGCATCAAGTTTAAGGGATATATAGGAGCTTCTGCTTACCTTCTGGGGAGTACACAGGACTAGCCAATGAGCCAGTGGAATTAATGAAATGATTTAGAAATAAGTCAACATCTCCACCAACATCTCCAGTCCCACCCACCCATGCCAGCCATAGTAATAACTGCTTGCTGGATATCACTATTTGTGTGGACATTCATACACCTCTGAAACCTGCAATCTAATGATCCTCCTCTCTTGCAAATTAGCCTCCCCTTCCACCCATTCTGTGAGTGACCTTGATCTATTCCTTCTAGTTTGTGTCTCAAAATTTTTCTTATTTATATGGAAGCATCCTGTCAGTACTTGCTCAGTCTCTCTCTCTCTCTCTCTCTCTCTCTCTCTCTGTCTCCCCCCCCCCCCCCACACACACAGTGTACATCTACACTGCTTTATCAATTCCTTCTTATGCCCTGTATCTCACACTGCCTGTAGTTTCTGGTTTATTTCCACATGTAAAACAATCCTAAACAGAACTCCTAGACGAAATGCTAGTCTAAAAAGAAGAAACCAGCTGGGCATGGTGGCACACGCCTTTAATCCCAGCACTCTGGGAGGCAGAAGCAGGCATATTTCTGAGTTAGAGACCAGCCTTGTCTACAAAGTGAGTTCCAGGACAGCCAGGGATACACAGAGAAACCCTGTCTTGAACCCTCCCCCACCCCCCACCCCCACCCACCTCCAAAAGAAGAAGAAACCAACATATATTGTGACATTCAACTCACAGAGAATCTTGGGTAATCTCAAGAGGGGAAGATGGCATTACCTATGATAATGCCACCTTCTTGAATTTTCCAAAGAATTTTCTTTCCCTCTGATCTCCATCTCCACAGCCAATTAAAATTTTCCCCATTGCACTAGGCCATCAACACACTATGCTAATTCTGTAACTGTGTCCATCAGAGGACGCAGAGTCCTCTACCCTGATCATCAAGGAAGTGGTGACCATCATCTCTTAATGGCAAGCCTTCTGGAGAGCGAAGTTTACAGGGCTATTGTTTGCCAGGGGGATGTGGCTTAGAAGCAATGCAGTGTTTAAGGAGGGCAGCTGTTTCCTTTCTATTCCTACACACTTCTTGCTTATAAGATACTATTTCAACTGCCCATAGATTTATCAGAAAGTTCTCAGGCAGTGGCCAAATTGGAGCCACTAACTAAGCAATCACCATGCTCCAATCATCAACCTGACCCACTGCTTTTTATATTTCTCAGAACTTTAAAGAATTTCTAGCATTCTTCACCACAGGACATGGGAACTCTATGAGGCTAGATAGACAGGTATCATCTACCTGTGACTTTTGACATTAATGATGTCACTCTAGTCAGGTTAGCCTGTAGCATGTTGTCACAAGACCGGCTGAGGCTTTCCTCTGAATGTGGCTGACAGCACATATCAAGGTAATGGCCTCTCTGTCAGTTTGAGTCTAGATTGACCATAAACTTTAGCAGGTCCTTATTCATCAAAGATGTATATGTGGCTGACACAAAAATATGCACCAGTAACACTTGAGTCAGTAGATTTGTGGGAGGCTATGGATTAGCAAGATAATTCAGAGTGCATTAATTGGCATCCTTCCCCAGAGCTCCGAACAGCAGAGTAGCTTGCCTTCATCAGCATGGAAGGATAAACAGCCAGTGCTCACCACCGCCCCAGGAGCTGTTTGATTCTGGCTCACTGCTAGGCCCAGGAAGCTTTTGGTTCCCCCAGAGCTGAACTCTATGTCCCCTTGTTTGCTTTAGAACTAGATTCCTATGAGCCAAGGCTATAGGCATGTGTTCCTATTCTACTTCTGCTCCATAAACTATTATTGTGTTTATGGAACTATCTTTTTGATGTTTTACGGTTATCTTCTGTCATAGATGCTTAGTTTAGACAAAGTGTTTTAAAACATTCTCTGGGGTTGTCACCTTCTCCCATGATTTTGATTGTGTTCAGGACGCCCAATTCTCAGGTCTAGCCACAGGGTCCCTAAAACGGAGAAAGAACAAGATCTACTGAAGTTCAAGGTCAAAGGTAATCCCTTCAAGCACATCACTGAAAAAGTTGAAGGCAGACAGTGTTGTGGGGATCTTGTGTGTGTCCAGTGACTCGGCATCATGTCACAGTCTGGGTTCTGGTAGCCTTCCCCAGCTCAGAACACATGTCTATGCAGAGTCTCTGGATAGAGATAAATGTCCTCTGAAGAATGGGAAGTTAGCAATATCAGCTGACAACTAGAGACCCTAAGATGACTCCAAAGGAAGAGGAATGTCAAAAAAGTACTAGGAGCTGGGGGTAGAAAATGGTGGTGGGGGGCATGGATGCTTGGCAGAGCCCAGCCTAGAAGTGCAAGGCCCCCTGGCTAATCCCCAACATCATCCAACAGACCCATGAAATACACCCAGTGATTAGCAGATTTGTTAGACTGTCTCTTTTTGGTTACAAATTTTTATTTTACATGAAAATAGCGTTTTTTATTTTCACAATAGTTTTTGAGATTCCTTTATTTCTTTTATTTTATTATTTTTGCATATTCACTTTACATCCTGCTCACTGCCCCCTCTCCATCACTCCCTTCCATAATCCTTCCCCACCTCCACTCTCCTTCTGCTCCTCTGAGCAGGTGCAGGCCCCAGTTATCCCCCTACCATGGCACTTCAAGTCTCTGCAAGGCTAAGCACTTCCTCTCCCACTGAGGCCAAATATGTTAGCCCAGCTAGAACGTATCTCTTGTACAGGCAACTGAAACAGAAGCTTCCAGTTCTTTGAAAAGTTGGTTATGTCAAGTGATGTTTTGCTGGGGCACACAGGTAAAACAATATCTTGCTAAACCAAACTCATCAAAGACGTTTCCTGAAGCAGACACAATGAAAGGATGTTTTAATATAACAAACACATGGAAGGAACTGTGATGAAAGTGTATAAAAATGACCCCACAGACAGTGGGAGATGAGCACTGGGCTTTCATTATTCCTTGCTAAAGACACTCATATGAAGGTCCCCAGAGGACTCTCCATGCTGCAGGTACCCTAGCACACCCAGGTCCTTGAGATCACTGGTGAGTGGAACACAACATCAGTTCCAAAAAAATCCAGAGGGTCTTGTGTTAGCAGGAACAGGGACAAAGGACTCCTGCCCAACCAGTGGCTAGGGTTCATTCTGGTCAGTGCCACCCCCACTCCACCTTCAGCACAATCTAGGCAGAGGGCCCCAAGGTCCCCATGCTGCAGGCACCCTAACACACCTGGGACCTTGAGATCACTGGCAAGTGGAATGCAACATCAGTTCCAAAGAACCCAGAGGGTCTTGTGCTAGCAGCAACAGGGTCAAAGGACAAAGGCAGGCCCTAGCACACCCAGAATCTTGGGATCACTGAGACCAGTCTACACAGAAGAACACGTGGGCAACAGAAGCAACAGAGCTTCTTGGACAGAGTCCATTCAGGCCTTCATCCTCAGCCAGGAGACAGAGCTGAAACCTAGACCAATGGACACCTTCCCTGCCAGAGGAAGAGTTGGCCTCCAGGGAGGTCTCTGACCCCAGGAATCAGGAGGTTGCTCTGAGCTCCAGACTTCTGTACACCTTCCCTGCAAGAGAGCTTGCCTGCAGAGAGTGTTCTGACCACTGGGACTCAGGAGAGAATTGGTCTCCCAGGAGTGCTGACAGAGGCTTAAAAATAACAGGAGGAACAAGCTCCAGCCAGAGACAGCTAGAACATCTAACACCAGAGATTACCAGATGATGAAAGGCAAATGAAAGAATCTTACTAACAGAAACCAAGACCACTGGGCATCATCAGAATGAGTACGCCTACCACAGCCAATCCTGGATACCCCAACACACCCAAAAAGCAAGATTCGGATCTAAAATCATATCTCATGATAATGGTAGAGGATTTTAAGAAGGGAATTAAAAACTCACTTAAAGAAATACAGGAGAACACTGCTAGACAGGTAGAAGCCCTTAAAAAGGAAGGACAAAAATCCCTCAAGGAATTACAGGAAAACACTGCTAAACAGGTAGAAGACCTTAAAGAGGAAACACAAAAATCCCTTAAAGAATTACAGGAAAACACAACCAAACAGGTGATGGATTTGAACAAAACCATCCAAGATCTAAAAATGGAAGTAGAAACAATGAATAAATCACAAAGGGAGACAACTCTGGAGATAGAAACCCTAGGAAAGAAATCAGGAACCACAGATGTGAGCATCAGCAACAGAATACAAGAGATGGAAGAGAGAATCTCAGGTGCAGAAGATTTCAGAGAGAATATGGACACAACAATCAAAGAAAATGCAAAATGTAAAAAGATCATAACCCAAAACATCCAGGAAATCCAGGAAACAATGAGAAGACCAAACCTACAGATAATAGGAGTAGATGAGAATGAAGACTTTCAACTTAAAGGGCCAGTAAGTATCTTCAACAAAATTATAGAAGAAAACTTCCCTAACCTAAAGAAAGAGATGCCCATGAACATACAGGAAGCCTACAGAACTCCAAATAGACTGGGCCAGAAAAGAAATTCCCCCTGACACATAATAATCAGAACAACAAATGCACTAGATATAGAATATTAAAATCAGTAAGGGAAAAATGTAAAGTAACATATAAAGGCAGGCCTATTAGAATTACACCAGACTTCTCACCTGAAACTATGAAAGCCAGAGATACTGAACAGAGGTTATACAGACCCTAAGAGAACACAAATGCCAGCCCAGGCTACTATGCCCAACAAAACTCTCAATTACCATAGATGAAAAAAACCAAAGTATTCTGCTACAAAACCAAATTCACACAATACCTTTCCACAAATCCAGCCCTTCAGAGGATAATAATGGGAAAACACCAACACAAGGACGGAAACTATGTCCTAGAAAAAGCAAGAAATTATCCTTCAACAAACCTAAAAGAAGACAGCCACAAGAACAGAATCCCAACCCTAACAACAAAAATATCAGGAAGCAACAATTACTTTTACTTAATGTTTCTTAATATCAATGGACTCAATTCCCAAATAAAAAGACAGATGAACAGAATGGCTACATAAACAGGACCCAACATTTTGCTGCTTACAGGAAACCCACCTCTATCAGACCTTCAAAGAAGACCTAATGCCAGTTCTCCTCAAACTATTCCACAAAATAGAAACAGAAAGTACTCTACCCAATTAATTCTATGAAGCCACAATTACTCTGATACCTAAACCACATAAAGACCCAACAAAGAAAGAGTACTTCAGACCAATTTCCCTTATGAATATCGATGTAAAAATACTCAATAAAATTCTCACTAACCAAATACAAGAACACATCAAAACAATCATCCCTCATGATCAAGTAGGCTTCATTCCAGGGATGCAGGGATGGTTTAATATACAGAAATCCATCAACATAATCCACTATATAAACAAACTCAAAGACAAAAACCACATGATCATCTCGTTAGATGCTGAGAAAGCATTTGACAAAATCCAACACCCATGCATGATAAAAGTCTTGGAAAGATCAGGAATTCGAGGTCGATACCTAAACATAATAAAAGCAATATACAGCAAACCAGTAGCCAACATCAAAGTAAATGGAGAGAAGCTGGAAGCAATCCCACTAAAATCAGGGACTAGACAAGGATGACCACTTTTTCCCTACCTATTCAATTTAGTACTTGAAGTCCCAGCCAGAGCAATTAGACAACAAAAAGAGGTTAAGGGAATACAAATTGGAAAGGAAGAAGTCAAAATATCACTATTTGCAGATGATATGATAGTATATATAAGTGACCCTAAAAATTTCACCAGAGAGCTCCTAAATCTGATGAACAGCTTCAGTGAAGTAGCTGGATATAAAATTAACTCAAACAAATTAATGGCCTTTCTCTACACAAAGGATAAACAGGCTGAGAAAGAAATTAGGGAAACAACACCCTTCACAATAGTCACAAATAATATAAAATACCTTAGTTTGACTCTAACCAAGGAAGTGAAAGATCTGTATGATAAGAACTTCAAGTCTCCGAAGAAAGAAATCAAAGAAGATCTCAGAAGATAGAAAGATCTCCCATGCTCATGGATTGGCAGGATCAATATGGTATAAATGGCTATCTTGCAAAAGAAATCTACAGATTCAATGCAATCCCCATCAAAATTCCAACTCAATTCTTCAATGAACTAGAAAGGGCAATTTGCAAATTCATCTGGAATAACAAAAAACCTTGGATAGCAAAAACTCTTTTCAATGATAAAAGAACCTCTGATGGAATCCCCATGCCTGACCTCAAGCTGTACTACAGAGCAATTGTAAAAATAATAATAATAATAAAAAAACAAAACAAAACAAAACAAAAAAACCTCTATGGTACTGGTACAGCAACAGACAGGTAGATCAATGGAATAGAATTGAAGACCCAGAAATGAACCCACACACCTATCGTCACTTGATCTTTGACAAGGGAGCTAAAACCATCCAGTGGAAAAAAGACAGCATTTTCAACAAATTGTGATGGCACAACTGGCTGTTGTCATGTAGAAGAATGCAAATGGATCCATTCTTGTCTACTAGTACTAAGGTCAAGTCTACCTGGATCAAGGAATTCCACATAAAACCAGAGACACTGAAACTTATAGAGGAGAAAGTGGGGGAAAGCCTCTAAGATATGGGCACAGGAGAAAAATTCCTGAACAGAACATTAACGGCTTGTGCTATAAGATCAAGAATTGACAAATGGAACCTCATAAAATTGCAAAACTTCTCTAGGCAAAGGGCACTGTCAATAAGACAAAAAGGCCACCAACAGATTGGGAAAGTATTTTTACCAATCCTAAATCTGATAGGGGACTAATATCCAATATATGCAAAGAGCTCAAGAAGCTGAACTCCAGAAATTCAAATAACCCCATTAAAAATGGGGTACAGAGCTAAACAAAGAATTCTCAAGTGAGGAATATCGAATGGTTGAGAAGCACCTGAAAAAAATGTTCAACATCCTTAATCATCAGGGAAATACAAGTTAAAACAACCCTGAGATTAAACCTCACACCAGTCTGAATGGCTAAGATCAACAATTCAGGTGACAGCAGATGCTGCTGAGGATGTGGAGAAAGAGGGACACACCTCCATTGTTGGTGAGAATGCAAGCTGGTACAACCACTCTAGAAATCAGTCTGGAGCTTCCTCAGAAAATTGGACATAGTACTACCAGAAGATCCAACAATTCCTCTCCTGGGCATATACCCAGAAGATGTTCCAACTGCTAATAAGGACACATTCTCCACTATGTTCATAGCAGCCTTATTTATAATAGTCAGAAGCTGGAAAGAACCCAGATGTTCTTCAACAGAGGAATGGATACAGAAAATGTGGTACATTTACACAATGGAGTACTACTCAGCTTTAAAAACAATGAATTCATGAAATTCTTAGGCAAATAGATGCATCTGGAGGATATCATCCTGAGTGAGGTTAGCCAATCACAAAAAGAACACACATGGTATGCACTCACTGATAAGCGGATATTAGCACAGAATCTTACAATATCCAAGATACAATTTGAAAAATACATAAAACCCAAGAAGAAGGAAGATCGAAGTGTGGATACTTTGTTCCTTCTTAGAATGGGGAACAAAATACCCATGCAAGGAGTTACAGAGGCAAAGTTTGGAACTAAGAAAAAAGGAAATACCATCCAGAGACTGCCCTACCTGGGAATCCATCCCATATACAACCACCAAACCCAGACACTATTGCATATGCCAGAAAGATTTTGCTAACAGGACCCTGACATAGCTCTCTCTTATGAGTCAATGCCAATACCTTGCAAATACAGAAGTAGATGCTCTCAGTCATCTATTGGATGGAACACAGGGCTCCTAATGCAGGAGCTAGAGAAAGTACCTGAGGAGCTAAAGGGGTCTGCAAGCCTATAGGAGGAACAACAATATGAACTAACCAGTACCCACCCCCAGAGCTGTGTCTCTAGTTGCATATGTAGCAGAGGATGGTCTAGTTAGCCATCAATGGAAGGCATGGCCCTTGCTATTGTGAAGATCATATGTCCCAGTACAGGGGAATGCCAGGGCTAAGACACAGGAGTGGATGGGCTGGGGTTCAGGGCTGGGGTAGGAAATAGGGGGGCTTTGGGGATAGCATTTGAAATATAAATGAAGAAAATATGTAATAAAAAAGACACCCATATATCCGTTTGTTTTATTTAGCCTTGTTGAGCTCAACTTGTGGCAATTCTGCCATTGAAAGCTCTCCTGAGAACTCCTCTTAAGGTTCCTGCTGCAGCTTGCCATTTCTGCAACCTTGCCTCAAGCCTTTTGGTCAACCTAGTGTTTTCTTTTGGATTGAACTACAGCTGCCTGGTGTCTGCTTGCTGAAAGGACTGGACTGTAGCTGCTGGTTTGTGCCTGATGTCTGCCTGCCTAGAGGACTGGTCTGCAACTGCTAAGCTGTATTTGGTGTTTGCTATGGGACTGAACTGCTGCCAAAGAAGATCAAGCTCAGCCCCAAAGAACTATTGCTGAACAGGTCCATTTCCCTAATAACTTTTCTCTTCTACTCCCTCTGTTGGGTGGCAGGCTAGAGAAGAGGTTGAACCCTAACTAAGTAGGTTGCAAAAAATGTATGCCTACAGACAACAGCTTTTGGGATAGCCCCCATTCCAGTTGTTGGGGACCCACATGAAGACCAAGCTGCACATATGCTACATATGTGCAGAGAGGCATAGGTCCAGCCTGTGTATATTCTTTGGTTGGTGGTTCAGTCTCTGAGAGCCCCAAGAGTCCAGGTTATTTGACTCAGTTGGTCTTCCTGTGGAGTTCCTATCCCCTTCAGGACCTGCAATCCTTTTCCTATTCTTCCACTGGAGTCCCCAAGCTCCATCTACTGTTTGGATGTGGTCTCTGCATCTGTCTGAATCAGCTGCTGGGTGGAGTCTCTCAGAGGACAGTCATGCTAGACTCCAATCTGCAATCATAACACAGTATCATTAATAGTGTCAGGGATTGGTGCCCATGGGATAGGGCTCAAGTTGGGCTGGTTATTGGTTGGACATTCTCTCAGTCTCTGTTCCATCCTCCATGTCTGCATTTCTTGTAGACAGGATGAATTTTGGGTTAAAATTTTGTGCGTTGGTTGGTGTCTCTATCACTCCACTGGAGTTACTGCCTGCCTATAGGAGGTGGCCCCTTCAAGTTCTATATCTCCAATGTAGTGAATCAGAGCTAAGGTTACCCCATTGATTTTGGATGCTTCCCTTATCCAGATCTCTTTCTTGTTCTGAAGATGCCCCATACCTACCTCCTCACTCCTGTCAGTTGCAGGTTTCCATTCATTTTCTAGACAGCTATCCTTCCTTTTTCACACCTAATACTAAACCTTCCACTCCTTCTCCCTATTCCTCCCTCCCTCCCTTCCAGCTCCCTCCCTCCATCTGCCTCTTATGACTATTTTATTCCCCCTTGTAAGTGAGAGTCAAGCATCCTTGCTTGTGCCTTCCTCCTTGTTTAGCTTTTTTGGGTCAGTGGAGTATATATATATATATATCTTGGCTAATATCCACTTATAAGTGAGTATATACCATGAATTTCCTTTGGAGGCTCAGTTGCCTCACTCAGAGTGATATTCTTAAGTTTCATCCACTTGCCTGAAAATTTCATGATGCCTTTATTTTTAATAGATGAATAGTATTCCATTGTGTAGATGTACCACATTTTCTTTATCCATTCTTTAGTTGAGAGATATCTAGATTGTTTCTAGTTTCTGGGTATTATGAATGAAGCTGCTATGAACATAGTTGAGCAAATGTCTTTGTGGGATTTTGGAACATCCTTTGGATATATGCCCAGGAATGGTATAGCTGGATCTTGAGGTAGAACTCTTCCCAGTTTTCTGAGAAAACACCACAGTGGTTGTACAAGTTTTTACTCCTACCAGCAATGGAAGCCTGTTCCCTTTGCCCCACATCCTTGCCAGCATGTGCTTTCTCTTGAGGTTTTAGCCATTCTGATGGGTGTAAGATGGAACCTCAGAGTTGTTTTAATTTGAATTTCCCTGATGACTAAGGACTTTGAGCATTTCTTTAAGTGCTTCTTGGTCATTAAAGATTCCTATGCTGCAAATTCTCTGTTTAGCGTTGTGCCCCATTTTTAAATTGGGTTATTTAGGTTGTTGATGTCTTGAGTTCTTGAATTCTTTGTAAATTTTGGATATTAGACCTCTATCAGATGTAGGGTTGGTGAAAATCCTTTCACAGTCTATAGGCTGCTGATTTGTCCTATTGACAGTGCCCTTTGCCTTTTCATGAGGCTCCATTTATCAGTTCTTGATCTTAGAACCTGAGCCATCCCTGTCCAGTTCAGGAAACTGCCTCCTGTACCAACACATTCAATAGTATTTCTGCCTTTTGCTTCTATGAGATTTAGTGTATCTGGTTTTACATTAAGGTCCTTCATCCACTTGGACTTGAGTTGTGTGGAGGATGATAAATATGGATCTATTTCATTCTTCTATATATATAGACATCCAGTTAGACCAGCACCATTTGTTGAAGATGCTTTCTTTTTTCCCTTGTATGGTTTTGGCTTCTTTATCAAAACTCAAGTGTCCATAGATCTGTAGGTTTATTTGTGGGTCTTCAATTTGATTCCACTGATCAATGCATTTGTTTAGTAGTCTAGGGTGGTACCTGTGGTTTTTTAGAGATTCCAAGATTTCTACCCAGGCCCTTCTAGCTTCTAGAGTCTTTGTTGAGAAGTCAGGTGTAATTTTGATAGGTCTGCCTTTGTATGTTATATGGCCTTTTTCCCTTGCTACTTTTAATATTCTCTCCTTAATCTGTAGATTTTGTTTTGATTATTATGTGCCAGGAAGAATTTAGTTTTTTGTCCAGTCTAATTGGTGTTCTACAAGACTCTTGAATGTTTATAAGCATTATTTTCTTCAGGTTGGGAAAGTTTTCTTCTATGATTTGTTGAAAATATTTTCTGGACCTTGGAGTTGGGACTCTTCACCTTCTATTCCTATTATTCTTAGGTTAGGTCTTTTCATGGTATTCTAGATTTCCTGGATGTTTCGTGTCGGGAAATTTTTAGCTTTAACATTTTCTTTGACTGATGTATCAATTTCTTCTATTGCATCTTCTATGCCTGAGATTCTCTCTTCCATCTCCTGTAGTCTTTGGTGATGCTTGCATCTGTTGTTCCTGTTTTCTTCCCTATGTGTTCCATCTCCAGGATTTCCTCAGTTTGCGATTTTTTTTTGTTTGTTTGTTTGTTTGTTTTGCTTCTATTTCCACTTTCAGGTCTCGCACAGTTTTATTTCTTTCACCTGTTTGATTGTATTTTCCTGTATGTCTTTAAGGGATTTATTCATTTCCTCTTTAAAGGCCTCTATCATCTTTATAATATTGGATTTAAGGTTATTTTCTTGTGTTGCTTGCTATAGTGGGGTAGCTGCACTTTACAGGTGCCCTGGCTTTTATTGATTATGTTCTTTCAAGGGCCTTAGCCATTTGGATGGTTTGGGTCCCTGGATGTTCTTGTTTTAGTAGGTATTGGAGAGGGAGAATGAACCTTTATGGTCTTGGTGTGGCATGCCTCTGATTGGTATCTTTGGGTTATATGGTTCTGGACCTGTAGGTCTGTATAGTTCTGTGAATGGAGAGAGGTAGCAGGAGACTGGAGGTCCCCCTGGGGTAGCAGGCTGCTCAGGGCAGCTTGGCTTGACTAAGAGGGCTCAGAGAATCCAGAAGATGGGTGGGGGAAGAAAAGCTTACCTGTATGCTTCAAGATCTGCAGGTTTGATGAAGTTGGAGTGTGAGGCAGCAGGAAATTGAAGGTTCCCCCTGGGAGAGCAGGCTGCTCAGGGCAACTTGGCCTTAACAATATTTTTATTAATTTATTCTCGTATATATTACATCCCAACCACGACTGCCCCCTCCCCTCCTCTCTATCCCTCTGCTTCTCACCTTTCCACATCTATGCCTTCATTTCTTCTTAGAAAAGGGCAAGCTTCCTACAGATATCAATCAAATATGGTGCATCAAGTTGCAATAAGACTGGGCATCTCTTCTCCTATCAAGGCTGGACAAGGCAACCCGGTAGGAGGGAAAGGTACAAAAAGCAAACCAAAGTGTCAGAAACAGACCCAACTCCCCCTGCTAGGAGTTCCACAAAAATACACAGTTGTAACATATACAGAGGGCCTAAGTTAGACCCATGATGGCTCCCTGATTGTCATTTCAGTCTCAGTGAACCTTTCTGAGTCCAGATTAGTTGATTCTGTGGGTTTTCCTATGGTATCTTTGATCCTTCTGGCTCCTGCAGTCCTTCCTTCCCTTCTTCTGCAGGATTCTCCAAGCTCTCATAATGTTTGGCTGTGGGGGCCTGAATCTGTTTCCAGTTGCTGAATAAAACTTCCCTGATGAGGATTACATTAGGAACCTGTCTACAAGTATAGCAAAAAACCATTAGGAATCATTTCATTGACATTTTTTTCCTCATCTTGAAATGTTCTATCAAGGATAATGATGCTACAATTCACAGACCAGAAAGACAACAAGGGCTCAAGGAGAGTTACATGACCCTCCATGAGAAAGGGAATTAGAACAGATATTGTGGGTAGACTGGGAGCATGTGGGAACAGGAACAGGAGGTATAGGTATGGGGAGGATAGATGGATGGAATACTGTGAGAAACAATTGGAATTGTGGGACAATCTGGAGGCAAGTGCAATGGAAACTTTCAGGAATCTATCATGGTGACCCTAGCTAAGATAACTAGAATTGAGGATACAAAGCCTGACTGGGCCATCTTCTGTAACCAGGCAAGACTTCCAGTGGAGGGATCAGGAGGCCAACCCAGCCATAAAATCTTTAACCTACTATTTGTCTTGCTACAAGATGTGCTGGGGCAAAGGTAGAGCAGATGTTGCTGGAAGTTCCAACCTCAATAAGCCCATATTAAAAACATGCAATCCAGTTATTATAATCATAAGCTATATGCCTAGATTGGGCAGATCTCACACTACAGGAACTTATTCCCCAACTATAAGATTCCTTGTTACTTGTAGTTTCTCCTGGCCATGTGGTTCTGGTCCATCATGATCCTCCCCCCACTCTTCCGCTATCCTCTCTTCTTCTCCTCTAGTCCTCTTCTCCCCTCTACTTGCTCCCACTCTCAAATCTCCAGTCCCATGTTTCCCCTTCACTGCCCAATCACAGGCTTTAGCCTTTATTGACCATTTAAAATGGGAAGAAGGTTCACATGAGATCACCTGAGTACATGATGGCCTGCTGGGGGTAAGGCAATCCCTCTTGAGGAAGCAGGACTAACATCAGAATACAAATAGCATCAGGCCATACAACAAGCAGCAACTGTGAGAGTGGCCAACCAATGGCTGGTCCAGCTTGAGACTCATGCAGGAAACCGAGCCCATCCTGGCCTCTGCCTGGAGAGCCAGGACCCAGAGACTAGATATCTCAGAGACCTAGGACAAAAACAATATTTTTTAACCAAAAAAGTTACATTACCTTTTTATCATATATATTTTTCTGAACTGTGATCAGTAACAATTGGAGATGGTGTGTCCTAGTTGCCACTGTATGATGGAGAAGTTGTCTCTGATATAAAAGCTTGGCACACACAATAGGTAAACCACAAAGATTCTGTCTTAAACAATGTGGACGGTGGGACACTCATATACACAAACACACATACACAAACATGCACACAGACACAAACATACACACAGACACAAAAACATGCACATACACTGACACACAAGGATACATACAGACAAACACACAGACATAGACATACAAGCACACACACAAACACATTGTTGAACAATTTACAAAGTAGGGTGACATAGATTAACAACACTTCCATATATTAAGTCAGCAATCATACTCCCTCTGAGGACTCATTCTTAAATGATGTTTTAAATTCTTGAACTTAAAACATATTTAATTCCTTCATTCTAGAAGTCATTCAGCCTCTTCTGCTGTCTATTCATTTCTTCATCTTAAACTAACAAAAAGTAAATTATATATCAATGACTATTTTTTTTCAATGAATTAATGATTGTATCATCAGAAAATGTACACTCCTTATTTTTAGTTGGTTTTAAAAAATGTTATCTCAAGCATCCAAACAAAATATTACAAAATAAAAGTAACAAAAAAACATTAGATTTTACTATGTTCTCTCTGGAAATAAGTGGTTCTCTATTTCTAGAAGACAAAGCACATTATACATAATTTTAGTGTTTCCAAGAGGGTGCTCAGCATGCTGCAATTGATGCACTCTTAAGGACTTAGAGATGATATTTAGTAGCATCTGAGATATTCAGAGGTCATGGAGAAAGCAGTTGAATCCCTGCCCTGCACATGTACCCCAAGCATCTTTGGAAAAGTTCTCTTCAGACTGCCACACTGTCTGGGGGCAGGGGTACCTGGAGAGTGAGTGTTAATGTGGGGAACTCTCTTGTGAATTTGTAATTGTTTGAATTCGAATGACCCTCCCAGGTTCACCATTTAAATGTTTGGTCCCCAGTTTGTGGAACGTTTGAGAAGGAGGGGGAGGTGTGGTCTTGTTGGAGGAGGAGTGTTATTGGGGATTGGCTTTAAGGTTTCAAAAGCCCATACCAGGCCAAGGCCAAGAATCAATCTCTCTCTCTCTCTCTCTCTCTCTCTCTCTCTCTCTCTCTCTCTCTCTCTTTCTCTCTCCCTGCTCCTTGAGGATCAGGATATAGAGCTCTCAGCTACTGTTCCAGTACCAACCAGTCTGCTTTCAGGCATGACACTCACAGAGCAACCTTCTAAAACTGTAAGCAGACCCCAAATTAAATGCTCTATGTTCTAAGAGTTCACCTGGTCATGGTATCTCTTCACCAACAGGGCAGTGACTACCAGACTTATTAGCTATGATTTTATTGCAAGTTTGTGGTGATTTTTATTAGAGAAGTAATAGAATTTCTTTTCATCCTCTCCTTCACCCATTAGAGTGAATTGATGTCAACCTTCCTGCTACTTCTTGTCTATTTTTCTATTCCTTGTTCATTTTTCCGCACAATTTTGATAGAGGTCTCCAGAAATACCACCCCTGTATTGCAGCTGAGTGTTCTGAAGCTGTCAGTATTTCTCATTTTGTTGTGAACATTTTTTCCTTACAATAAACAAGGCAATAATATAAATGTGTAATGCAGCATGGTGCATTTGCAAGGTGACCGAGGCCTTGGGCCTTTATCTCTGTTCTGTAAATCTTTTAAATACAAACTCAATAATAAATTTCAACTTAAGCCAAGTTCAGTTGGGAATGAGGACAGTGTGGCTCCAATGTCCCTGAGCTGTACAGAAATTATCATAATGTACAAACATCAATTCACTCTAATGGGTGAAGGAGAGGATGAAAAGAAATTCTATTACTTCTCTAATAAAAATCACCACAAACTTGCAATAAAATCATAGCCAATGTTCATGAATATATGTGGCCAACTTGATAGAGATAATCAATATACGTAATTTTCTCACTTCCTCAGTGGATCTAAGCAACTTTTGAGTCACGAGACCATAAGAATTGTCCTGAATATTAGCAGAGTTTCTTCCTAAGCTAACTCATACCCAAGCTGGAACATTCCCTTATTCATTTACCCTCTGAGAGTACAGAGACCCATTTCATTGCTATTTCTGAAGTGTCGTATCTTAGAAGACAAAATTGCCTTGCTGAATCATCTGCCCCCACATTGACAGGATGAAATACAAGCACTTCCATCTGGGCCTGGCTTACTCCAACATCTCCTTCAGCTTTTCATTCCTTGGCCATGCTAGCATCTCCAAGTTGTTTGCCACCATTGACTGAAGATGACTATTAGCAACTGTGGAGGGAAATATACATGGAGAACAAAGGAGGAAAGCACAGGAAGAGGAGGAGGTAGAGGAAGAGGGAGAAAGAGGGGCAGTGAAGGTTGAGGAGGAGGCAGGAAGAGAATGAACTACAACATTCATTCCTATAATCATTAGGGTTGCAGCCCACACTGACTGGTTGACTTTTGCATCAGTTCCCACAATTCCCACGCCCAAGCTACTGTGATGAGTCTACCAGCTCTGGACTGTCTGGATATAGTGAATTAATAGCTCCAACTTGACTGTCTCAGTTGGAGACTATTCCCAGGGATGAGTCCTGAGCTAAGCCCACCAAGGGAGACGTTGTTAAAATGAGGTGTTGGTGAGGCAGTGGTGTGGATAAGGAAAGCCATAGGGTCCATCATCAGTGAGGAGGCGGCTTAAGAGGAAGGATGGCTTGTGGGCATCTCTCATAAACTTTATGAGAGATTCCCTAGGGATCCGTACCTGCAAAGAGGATGGCAAAGCTCGAGTGGGAAGAGCAGCAGGGTTAATGACACATCCCATTTACCTCTCAAAGACCTTTGAACCTGAATGGGCCTTCAGTGGATCAAAATGGATAGCTTTGATTCTCCCATGTAAAGCTTCCACTGCTCGTAGCCTCTGCGAGAGGAGCTGTGGTTCTGTTCTGCAGGTGTGAGGATTCCCAAAGCTCTGGAGCAGAAACTGTCCAGAGGACATCTATCTGCAGGCATAGCATGCCCTCCACAAATGGGACCTGTGCGAAGAACAGCGAGCTCTTCTCACTCAAGGTAAACTGTGGTGTTCTGTGGCACTCTGTCCACAAAGACACTGGGCTTTGGTAGAGACCCAAGACCCAACCAAGGAGAGCTGAAGATTCTCTGATGGATTCTCTGCTAGGCATGGCATAGCTATTTGCTCAGGGGAATTTTGATTGTTACCAGGGTGACATGGCTCCTAGAGTAAGTTGGAATTTTTCCAGTAGCTGAGTTCATTCCAAGGGCAAGTTAATCATAAAATGGAGCCTGAAAGCAAAATGGAGTTTGCAATGTTAGGCTGGGCCCTTCAGTTCCCATGAGTACTGTGCCACTATTACCTAGAATATTTTGCAGGCAGGACCGATGGTAGGTCAAATGTTTGTCGCTGGTTTGGTGTCCATGTTTCTCTTTTGGTAGCCTGCAGGGTACCTTCCTGCACAAAATAGACTAGAATATAAGGATGAAAGCTCCATGGAGGCACCAGCTTTCTACTCCATATTCAGTGAGTTGTGAGGGTGTTGTCATCGGCAACAGGGTCCTGCCATCAGTTTACAGAAAACAAGACTCTGACTTAGCATCACTCTGGATGGTTTGGGGATTTCCATGGGACCCCCTTGGAAAACAACTCAACTGAATACAACCCAGTCCTGCCACTGAAAACCTGTCCTAGAAACAAGAGATGGCCAGCTGAGACTCATCCATCATCCTCAATTATGAAGAGTTCTCACTAGGATTACCTTCATAGATTCCAAAAAGGTTCCACTGCACTAGGTCTCCACACTGCCCCCCAAATGCTCAATTCCAGTAATCTCTTACTCTGCACTCCCCACTCTACCCCATTTCCTCTCAGTGACTTGATCTCTCCTGCTCTCATTCCCACCTTCCACAAGTCCACCCCCAAAATCTATTCTATTTCCTTTTCCCAGAGAGATCCATGCATCCCACCAAGCATTTCCTCTCCCTCGCCTCTCTGGGTCTATAGATTGTAGCTTGGTTATCATTTCTTCTGCTGAGGCCTGCCCCCAGCACAGCTGTAGCCGTTTTGTTTCACACCTGCAAGATATTTCATATTGTTGCTATAATACGTCTGACAGTCATTAACACACAAAAAAAGAACTTGACCCAGAGCAAGGCCATGCTGATCACATTTCCTGTTATGTACTTACTGTATGAAGTTTGTTAATCTTTTTTTTTCTTTTTTTTGTTTTTTTTCTTTTTTGATTTTTGGTTTTTTTTTTTTGAGACAGGGTTTCTCTGTGTAGCCCTGGCTGTCCTGGAATTCACTCTGTTGACCAGGCTGGCCTCAAACTCAGAGGTCTACCTGCTTCTGCCTCCCAAGTGCTGGGATTAAAGGTGTGCACCACCACTGTACAGCAAGGTTTGTTAATCTTAAGAAATTCCATAAAGCTTTATGTAGGACCCATCAAATTAAAGGTGAATATGAACTGTTATGTTTAAAATGGCTTGAGTCAGAGATAACCACCAGGCAGCACTTTCTGTACCTGTATATAAGCTCATTGTGGATTTTGAGGTTTTAGCCTTTACAAGCTGACAGGGAAAGATGTTCCATGTTGAAGCCTCAACCTCCAAATTCTGAGCTATGACCCTGATCAATCAGCTTTAAAGGTGTGTATCCAAAAAAGCATCCCTGTCAGTGTTCGTGTGGTTTGTGGGCAACCCTTGGACTCCAATTGTTTAATGGCTAGTGTCCACTTATAAGTGAATACATATCATATTTATTTTTCTGGATCTGGGCTACCTCACCCAGAATGAAATTTTTTCTAATTCTGTCCATTTGTCTGCAAATTTCATGATATCTTTTTGTTGTTTTTATTTTCAGTCGCTGAATAACATGCACCACATTTTCTTTATTCATTCTTTGGTTGACATATATCTAAGTTGCTTCCAGTTTCTGACTCTGAAGAATAAAATTGCAGGGCTTAGAAATTTTCCTTGTGGTAGGATGGAGCATGCTTTAATTATATGCCCAAGAGTGGTAAAGCTGGCTCTTGAGGTAGATTGAATCCCAATTTTCTGAAGACCAACCATATTGATTTCCATAGTAGCTGTCCAAGTTTATACTCTCACCAGCAATGGAAGAGTGTTCTCTTTGCCCCACATCCTCACCAGCTTGTGCTGTCACTTGTGTTATTGATCATAGCCAATTTGACAGGTGTATGATGGACTCTGAAAGTAGTTTTGATTTGCATTTTCCTGATGGCTAAGGATGTGGAACATTTCTTTAAATGTTTCTCAGCCATTTAAGATTTCTCTGTTGAACATTCTCTAGTTAGATCTGTACCCCATTTTAATTCAATTATTTAGTTTTTAATATCTAGTTTCTTGAGTTCTTTATATATTTTGAATATTAGTTTTCTATGTGCTTATGAGTTCTCTTCCAAACACAAAGGAAAAAAACAAATCAAAGAATTTTGCTCAATTACCCCTTCTGTATTTTCTATGTTGAAGGTACTGTGGAAAAGGAAGAGAAGAGCTAAGTTGACCTTTGATAGCTCTCTTGTCCAGTAAGAAAGAAAGGGTTTTTTTGTAATTGATGTATTACCACATCATAGGGTGCACATTACCAAAGAGGTATGAGCTATGTTATGAAAATACAATGTTAAAAACAACAAGGTCCTTTTGGAGAAGTCTCTATCTGCCCAAAGAATTTTCCAGATGTATCTTAAGGTATGAAGAGAAGTTGGTCTTTCAGAGAAAGAGAAAAAAAAAAGTGATGGTGATTGGAAGGTGGAAAGGGATTTTCTGAAAAAGGCCAGTGTGAGCATGTGCTGGATGATGTCGTCCACATGTTGATTTCCGGCTGACAGCAATCAGACTACTAACCAGGGAGAAAGGTGTGTGTGTGTGTGTGTGTGTGTGTGTGTGTGTGTTTCCCACTACAAAAGTTTTTGTAATTAAATATTTTTAAAATTCCAGCTTCTTGTTGAACTTGTTAACTATTTAAACGTTCTCTTTTTTCCCCACAGCAGATCCAAGCTTTTCCGACTGTGTTCCCACATTGCACTCCTGAGAATTGCATGCAAATCTCTTACCAAATGTCACAAATTGCAAGAGTAAATAAGACACCAGAAACAGTTGGGCAAGGTCTTTAGGCTGTGTCAGAGAGAAATGGGTCCTGTCAGCTCAGGTTGGAACATGTTTCTACAAGAAGAGCCCTCAACCATTTAAGATTTCACTCATCATCATAATTACAATTCTGCCCTTTTCTGAAAGCTTTATACTCCAGCCCTACATTTTGCTCAAGGCTGACACTGGGGTTTCCCTTCAAAACCTCATAAGAACTAGAATCAGGTTAAACCAGTTTGGCAGGCTTCTAGGAGGCTGAGTTACACTCTCCCACACTGCCCTGCTCTTCAGACACTTGCTCCTAAATTGATGGGTGCTTGAGCTGCAATGTAGACATTCTCAGAAACATCCTGCAACAAGAAGTCTGGACTCTGGGAGCTCAAAACGAGCAACCCAGTGAGCTGCTGCCTTGCAATAAGACTTCTCTAAAGCTGACTTTGGAATGATAACCATGAAGCCATGTGTAATCTTTCCCATCTGGCCTCTCAGAATGGAACCTGTCAGAGCACTCTGCATTGATAACACAGTACATGTTTCTTAAATACTCTAAGAATAGTTGACCAAATCACCCTTTGGAATGAGATTGATTAGGAGAGAGCCTTGTGTCATGGCAGAGGCACTGGAAGGCCTTGAGATGGGAGAGTAATTTAAATAGAATGAGGCTCCTGTAACAGATAAGATGATGAGAACCTAAAGGCAGAAGGGAATGTTTCCTTTCAAAATTTGCAGAGCAGCTCAACTAAGAGAAATAATTTAAAGTACATTGTAAAAGAGACTGCTTCCATTATAGGGCAGGAACATCAGCATGATCCATAATGGCCAAGAGAGTCTTTGATTCAAATACACTCACCCACCCTCAGAAGCTTCTTGACAGGAAGATGTGGTTAAAACAGTTATGCACCACCATTGAGGAAGGACTAGGGAGGACAGGTGTCACTTTCCAGCTTGCGTAGCACACAGTGGAAGTGACTTCTAATTGTCCTGGTATCTTCAGTGGATGGAATTCTGTAACCAGAGCCTAAGTGTCATTGTCACTGCTGGTGACCCTCTTGGGGAACTGTGGGAGTTTTAAGAGTTTGAGCTCCTAAAGACATAATATGTGCCTTAAGTCAAGGACTCTAGTTGAGGCTCACATCTTACATGGGATCACTGAGGCTGAGCAGGGAGAAATGGGTCTCTAAGAGTCATCAGGCTGGGTGACTCTTTGCATCCCTGCATATGAAGTCAGAAAACAGAGTGAATTCTACAGCCACAGTCTGAGCAAACAGATCCATAGGGCTCAGATTTCTCAGAAATGATAGCCATGTCAGGTATTCGGGGGTTACTAACTTCAGATCCAAAGACTCTGGGAAGAGACCAAGAGAACAGTGAGTGATGGATTTGGCTCACAGTCAGTCTCAAAGGAGCATTTCAGAAGGAAAAAAAAAAAAAAAGCAGGTAGCTGAACTACTGCTTCATCTACTGGTTGACAAGACACAGTAGCCAAAGTCACTCAAACTGGGATTTGTACCTGTGTTAGGTGGTTGAAACTCTAATCTCTGGAACATGACTGCATCTAAAGACTGTAGTGGGAAGGAAAGTAGGCATGTTGCCATCTTCTACATTACTGAGGGTGTTAGCGTGGTAATAGAGTTGCAGCCATGTGTGCTTGCTCATAACTGTCTGTCTGGCTGGGAAATCTTTGAAAAAACACACACTCTATATTGTCCCAACAATCAAAAGGACACCCACACAATACTGCTGTATTAAAAAAAATAAGCTCGCAGAGTTCCTCTGTTTAATTTCAAGTGTTTTTTATAAATGTGTGATGAAAACAAAAGAAAAGAAAAAAAAAAAACAAAACAGCAGATCACAGAGATTAGAGTTTCAACCACCTAACACAGGACACATGCTCCACTATGTTCATAGCAGCCTTATTTATAATAGCCAGAAGCTGGAAAGAACCCAGATGTCCTTCAACAGAGGAATGGATACAGAAAATGTGGTACATTTACACAATGGAGTACAACTTAGCTATTAAAAATGATGAATTCATGAAATTCTTAGGCAAATGGATGGAACTGTAAAATATCATCCTGAGTCAGGTAAGCCAGTCAAAAAACAAAAAAACAAAACAAAACAAAAAACCCCAAAACAAACAAACAAACAAAAAAAAACAAGTGGTATGCACTCACTGGTAAGTGGATATTAGCCCAAAAGCTCAGAATACTCAAGATACAATTCACAGACCATATGAAGCTCAAGAAGCAAGAAGACCAAAACGTGGATGCTTCAGTCCTTCTTAGAAGGGGGAACAACAACCACTCTGGAAATCAGTCT